>BCKM01000020.1:156459-262121 GCA_039545415.1 Udeniomyces megalosporus | reverse complement strand
GGCCTCAAACCCCTCCATTCTCTCCCCGCTAGGCTTCGTCTTCAAAGGCGGGCGAACGTTCGAGGGTCAGGCCGACTGTCGCTATGAACGAGCAGCAAGCTCGAGAAGAGGCTCCTGTGCTTCAGGCAAACGAGGCCGCCTCAAATTTGTTGGTTAGTCACATCCTCCCCTTCCCGTGTAGCACTTCATCCTGAACGTGGACCACGATGATGCCTATCCTCCTGAGTTCCACTTTGTAGTGGCTACAGAGCGCCAACAAAGATCTCGTCGCCAAGATCGAAGATAAGGTTGCGAGCAGTCACCCTTCAGTCACCGCGCTCCGCCGAGTGTCGGCTCGGGCTCCCCTCGGACCGCCCACACTCCTTTCACAAATCGATGCAAGTCTTTCGGCTCCCATCCACGACGCCATCGTTGAAGCGAGGGGAGATCGCGCCTCACACCTGTCGCCTACTCGACAGGGACCACCCTCCCTCTCCTCTCTCAAAGAGCTTGTAGAGATTCCACTCGGTCGAAAGCCGTTTCATCTCTCCATCTCCGACGCGGTTGAGCGTCAGGTGTTTGCCCATGCTGCGCCATTCGACGACCCTCGTCCCTTGGGCGGGACCATCATCGTCGTGATGGTCCTGTATATCCTGAAACCCGGCGAAGACATCCTCGGCGCGTACGACAAGCTTGCTCTTGGATCGGCCCCTCAACCGGTCGAACTCTCGTTTGACCTGTCATCGACGGGCGTTCGAGGACCGCCAAAAGCTCTTCACTACTCCTGGCACTCCGGCAGTCATCGAGGGATGACAAAGGACTCCAACTGTCTCAACACCCTGATTGCTTGTACAGCAGGAGGAAGGTTAGTCTCTTCTGCTCTTCAAGTCTGCTTTGGGATCTACTCTTCTTGGTTAACTCATCCTGTTACGGTCGTTACTTGCCCTGTCTGTCCAGATCGAGCGGCTCCATCACCGTCCGATACACTTTCCGCCCTGACGAAGGGACCCTCCAATCGGAAGCTTCTTACGGGAGTCAGAACCTTCAGCCTCCGGGTTCCTCTTCGCCGCCTGCTCTGTCTGCGTCTGAGGTCGCTCTCTCCGACAAGATTTGGAACCTTCGTTTCACGTTGAACTCGGACTCGTCTTCCGCTTCCTTCGGTGGACTCAGGCCGAACTCTTCCTGGACCCCTCCTGCAGCAAGGCCCTTCGTCATGACCTCAGACTGGATGCACCGATACTATCCTCGCCTGCTCAGTCTGTTCGAGACCGAACCTGAACTCCGCGTCTTTATCGCGTTTCCCGAGCTCGACTCGCAACTGTCGAATTCGCTAAGATCATGGCGACAGGGGGGGGGGGGGGGGGGGGGGGGGGGGGGGGGGGGGGGGGGGGGGTCGAGGTGGGGTTGAGGCAGGAGGAGACGCAGAAACTTCTCGAGATTCTCAGAAAGAAGTATTCTACCTCTCTCTCTCATTGGAGAAAGGAGCTGGGGATTGCCGAATGGGTACAGGACATGTTGAATCTAGCTAAGCCTTCTCAGCGCCATCTGGTGGCCCTTTTTTTCTCTCCAAGAATCAGTTCGACAGACTTCCACTCGCAGTTCACTACTCGGGAAATATTTCCCCGAATCAAGTAAGACCCCTGTTGCGGGCAACAGTTCGGACCTCGTGTCACCAAATCCTCCACAACCTCCGCATACACACCACCAGCCATGGGCGCATGCCTTGCCTGCTTCGCGTTGCGAGTCAGGTCGGGGATGCGCATATGCCGCCCTTTCGATTTCAATCGTCTTTATCATATGTCTCCTTTCGTCTTGTGTTCCTTTCATGTTATGCGATTGATCCCATGAGAGCAACATGCAGACCTAACGACGGGCAGTGACAAAGAGAGAGAAAAGCGAGACGAATCGGAAGGAGTCTATTGAGGATTACAAATATGAATGAAGAGACAGGAAGAGCAGAACCAAAGGCAAAGGAACGACCGAAGTACAACTGGTAAGAGCCAAAGATGGATGGTGATGAATGGTAAAGTAGAAAAATAGGAATCGGAGATAGAGGGGACCTGATTACAGAGCGTATCTGAATCGCAGATTTTTTCTGAAGAGGGACAGGTTGAGATGTTAGCAGCCGAATCCAAATTAACAAGGGATACGAAACGAAAGAAGATGAAGCGCTCACCGGTCTGTGATATCAAGGAAGGCAGTATCAACCTTTCCACTGATCTTCTCTCCATCCTCTCCAAGGACATCGACATAAGCTTCTTCCTCAGCGTACTCCTTGCCGCCGACGCCACCGCCGATCGAAGGGGGGAGGGCATCTCGCCGACGGTTCTCCCTGTAGAGGCCGATGGCGATGAGGCCCATGATGAGGGGACAGGCGGTATAGCTGATGAGAATGACGATCCTGATAAATTTCAGAGAGAAGTAAAGTGAGCCAGTCGAGTCGAGTGAAGGGGGATATGTCTGGATAAATGTCAAGATACCAAGGAATGGTGTAACGAGGATAATATTCTTGCTTCCACATGAGTGGAGCAGTCACTGATGAGAAGTGAGACAAGATGATGCATCAGAGTAAGCCTAACAGACTCCAAGTGTAAAACGGCTACGCCGAAAGAATAGCGGAGAAACGAAAAAAAAAAAATGCTTACGATTTCCTACACAGTAGGCAATCAACATGAGGGCATTTGTTGTCGTCTTCTTTGTGTGGCCAGCGGTGACTGCATTGACCCAAGCAAGAGAAAGGACAAATCCAACGGTTCCAACCCCGGTGATGTAGAGCGAGACAAGTTGACCAATCCTGTTGGATTCAGGAAGTCCGATGAGGAGAGCGGAACCGAGGATGTTTGGGACGAAAAAGACGATGGAGATGATGCCTCTGGCGTTAGACCATCGAGCGATGCAAGCCTGAGGGATGTAACAACGTGAAACAGGAGTGGGTTGGGAGAAAAAAGGCGGGAATAAGCGAGGGATGATTCAGATCAGATTTGTACCCGAATCGATTGCGCATATATCGTCACGCATAGGACTCACTGCCCCAGCCAAGATGGTTAAGATTTCAACTACTCCGGGAACGCAACCGAGTAGAGCGGTCTGCAGACTGGTGAAACCAAAGGATTTGATGACTGTCGAAACCACCGATTAGCCTGCTGCACATTTTTACCAAACAAACCCAACCACTATACACTTACTGATGGAACTCTGGGAAAGGAGGCTGTTGGGAAGGTTGTCGATTAAGCTAAACAAACAGAACAACCATGTCTTCCAGTCCAGAAGAGCTTCGACGAATTGCTCCTTCTTGAAACTGGCGGATGAAAGAACCCCGAATCAGTCCTACGAGTCGAGGGACTGTCTCGAAGAGGGGAGGCTCACATCTTGTTCTCTACGCCAGTACCATTAGACCTAATCCTCTCGATAGCCACGATCTTCTCCCTCTTCGAGAGAAACTTGGCGTTGGTAGGCGAATCGGGGAAGTAGATGGCGAGCCAAATTGCAACGACCAGTGTCAAGCCTCCAGCGAAGAGCATGTATATCCTCCAAGGAGCAAGAGTGGATTGAGAGTGGAGGATGCCAAAAGAGCTAAGACCGGCGATGATTTGAGCGGTACCGTTCATAAGCTGAAGATGAGGTTGGGATTAGACATATCAGCTTAAGGAGCCTCCTCAATCGACTTGTCTTGGTTTACTCACAAACCAGTAAGACACTCGGACAGCTCCTTCCCGATGTCGGTAGAACATGCTACGAAGAACAGAAATGAACGAAAACGTCAGTTTGACGCTTTCTGTATGGATTCCAACAACTTCAATCTTACCTGGTACTGATCAAGAACGCCGCAGTGACACTCCCTTCGCAAAGACCCATGATGACTCGACAGACCGCTAAGCCGGCAAATGACGAGCATGCTGCTTGAGCCATCACCGCAACTGCCCAGACCGATACGTTGGCTGCGAGCCATCGACCGACGGGGAACCTTTGGAGGGCCAGATTCTGAGGCCACTCTCCGATAAGATAGGCTAGATAGAAGAGAGTAGTAAGGAGATTGTATTCGGTAGTCGAGAGATGAGCGGAGACCTTGATCCCGAGGTTGACTGAACTACCAAGCGTCTGTTTGGATGGGAGTCGAGATGTCAGTTTCAGCTGTCCGTCTTCTGCTCAATGAAGAGGCTAGCTTACAGTTTTATCGAGGAATTCTATCGAATGACAAGTATGGATGGTCAGTGATTGTGAAGGACGATGAAGCGTACAAACAATCCTCAGAACACCTACGAGCAAAGTAGACTGTCGGATGATCGCAATGATAAGCTTTCTTCCAACTTTTCCTTCAACATATATACTGGATACGATCCACTTACGACACATCATCATCGGCAGCATATTCCGGTCGATCTTCTTGAGCACGCTCTTGTACTCTTCCTCTGAGATCGTACTAGCGTCGAATCCTGCAATCATAGCAGCAGCGGCATCGGCCTGAGATGCCTTGACGCTGCGCAGATCAAGGATGACAAAGAGCAAGTATTTCGGTCTGGTAAGCTGGGCTGGACCGATGCACGTCTCTCGAGCAACGGCGAGATGAGATACTGGACGAACTGGATTTCATCGGTGGATCCTTCCGACTCGAACACGTTGACTGCAGTCAGGTCGGGGGAGTTCTTCTTGTCGTCATAACTGTCTGACATGTTGTATGTGTGGCCGGGAAGGGAGGGTCGTTGTTGATGATGGTTTGACGAAGGAAGAGGGGGGAAGGGGGGGACCTAGGAGGAGAAGATAAGATTCCGGAGTCCGCCGGCGAAACGCAGCAAGATAGGACAGAAATACACATCGACCGGGGAGCTAAGATTGATGCCATGACCAAAGATGGAGTCATTCTACCTCTTCGAGTTGGCCGAGGCGAAGAAGGATAGGATAGCAGAGGCACGATCCGAGCGCCGGCGTGAAGATATCGCGGGATCAAAGACGACCTATAGATTGGATACCGGCAGTCGATTTGATGAATGAAGAAGGATAGTCTTCGTGATGTGCTGATTCATAGGAGTACATTTGTACTCTCGTGAGAACATGTGGGCATCTCGATTCGTCAGTTCATAAGTCAGTGAGAAATTGGCAGACTCGGACCGATCAGAAACAACAGCTGCGGAGTACGCGTCGTAATCCGAGAGAGGTCACTGATCGTGATACGCCAAAAAAGGAGAGGCTGGTCGATTGCAACACTTGGATACACCTTGATAAGACACGACAGCCATAGATATCGATTTTGTGGAAGAGCGGGTAACTTGATGATCTCCGACGAGCCGTCATCAAGGCGTAGGGTTCAACGCCCGTCCAAGATCAAGCAGACAAAGTCGTTGGATTATCTATGGTATGCTGAAGATTTGGAACCTACATGAAATTGATAGAGAAAAGGATCAGATGACAACTCATAAGGGGGTCGAGCAAGGCTAAGAGTGGTAACAACATACGTTGAGCCAACGTCACTTCCTACCTCTATACCGTCACTTGTAATCCAACAGGAGCTCTGACGATGTATGGAAAGCCACACCTCTACAGCTAGGAGACGTCGGGACCTTGCACGAATTAGCCTCGCTTTCTTCCTCGAAACTTCTCGAACTCTCCCCACTCGCTTGCTCCAGCTCCTCGCGTTTGAGCTGCCCACGGAACCCTCGCTACAACCCTTCTCACGTGGCCCATATGAGCTTGCATGACCTCGAGAGAAGGCGGTGGGGTCGATGTGAAGGACAGTCGGGTGAATTCCGGTCGATAGAATTCCAGGGAGTCTTGTCGAGCTTCGAGCGTGGGAAGAACTGGGCTCGATCGATTCATAGGGTATGGCTAGTCAGATGACAGTATGTATAGCCAGTAAAGAATCGTATGCGATTTCAGAGAATCAAGGAAGCGGTCGAAGAGTAGACGAACCTCTGGTCGAACGGATGAGCTGACGATACTGGGATAGGAGTTGAGATCGGTGAGTGAACTGGTTGAGGAACAGACACTGTCAGTCATTGACTCTATCATCCGGATGGGGCTTCAGATGGGGCAACCCCTGTGCAGGTCTGGCGAGGAAGGAGAAAGATCTAAAAGTTGAATGAGAACTCACATGAGCGAGAGTGAGGCCATCGCTCAACTTTGAAAGTCTCGGGCGAGGTGGCATTGGTTCAAGGAGATCTGATTGGGGAAGATCTGGTATGACAAGACGATCTGGCGATGATGATCGGATGAGGACTTTCCTGTCCGGCTTGAGCCGAGGGCTCACACCGAGAGAGAACACATGGACCCGCTCAAGATGACCCTCTCAACCACCACCGTCTCGCCAGCATGTGGCACACACTCATCCTACCTCTTCTCGCCAGTTCAGCTATCGCTGACTCGGTATACCAATTCAAAGCATCCGACTCTGTCTTCAACCCTCACGATCTCGTCGCTCTTCCTCGAGTTGCTTCGTCCGTGGCCAACCCCTCTGGTTCTCATCTCCTCACCCCTGTCTCGACAGCATCGAACACCACCCTCTACATCACTGATCTTCAAACGGGAGGCGGGAAGCAGGGATACGAGCAAATCGCTATCGGGAGCGGCATCTCTCAACCGGTTTGGCTCGGAGATGAGAGGTTCGGATTTCTCGATGGAGATGAGCTCAAGATGGTAGAGATTGGCAAAGGCAGGGCCAATTTCACAAAGGTAGATCTAGAGTCCTACGGCCATGCTCATGAGATCGATACATACTAAACTGCTCCGCCTCCTCACTGCGTTACCACTCGCCATGCAGCCCAAGACGATTCTTGCCTTCCCCACTGCCGTTTCTGATCTCCAATACAACTCACATCTACTGGCCTTCACTGCGTTCGTCTACCCGGATGGAAATCTGTCATCCGTCACAGAGCAGGATGAGACGTATGAAACTCGTGGCGACGAAGGTCAAGTCTACGATGAACTCTTCGTGCGACATTGGGACGAGGTGGGTGCTTGGATTCCTCGTAAATTTGCGATCACTAAGATGAAAATGTTGACCATCGTTTTGATCTGTAGTGGAAAGGACCCAAGTCCAGCTTGATCTTCACCATCGATCTCGACAAGCACGTCGCTAGCTCGCAGATCAATTCACATCACTCCCCCGAGTTCATCTCCCCTCTCAGTTAGTAGCACTGAATCTGACACAGTCCATTCATGACTCCTCTAGACTCTTGGACTCAACGTCACTCGAATCTTTCTCGCTGTATCTTTGCTGCAGATCCGAAGCTCGCCTCACCTTCCCCCGACGCTCTCTCGGACTATCATCTTGCCTCTGGCCAATTAGTCTTTTCCGCCAAAGATCCTCACGTCTCACCCGCCTGGCATACTCGAAGAAATGTCTACCTTGTTCCGCAGCCCCACGCTTCAGCAAGTTCATTCTCAGCATCGTCGTCAATACGTACTCTTACTGGTGGGTCCCAAGGCGCGACAAGCAGCCCAAAGATCAGTCCAGACGGGAGGCTTGTTGCTTGGCTTGAGATGGCAAAGGATGGATACGAGGCAGATCGAAACCAGATCGTGCTGTACGACCTCAAGAAAGGGGAGAGGATGGTCCTGGCTAAAGATTGGGATCGGTCTCCTTCGGCTCTGAGCGTGAGTCGTCCACAATCACGCCGGAGTTGTGTTTTGACCGGTCTGAACTGACTCTTGCCTTCTCCGTCGGAATCGAGCAGTGGTTCCACAACTCATCGACCCTACTCCTGACTACTCCGTCCGAGGCTCGAGACCAACTCTTCACCCTGCATATCAAGTCACCTCATCATCACCACCAGAGCGGACCTCTTGCTCTTCCTCTCCCTCACTCTTCCTCATCCCCTCAGATCCTTTCATCCGATGTCATCTCATACACCTCGTCTTCCCTTGCGTCCCCACCCGAGACTCACATTCACAACCTCACCTCTAACTCGACCTCTGCCGTGACATCCTTTGCTACTGCTAGCGGCGTCCTGAAAGACAAAGATGTTACTCTTCCAGACGGAGAAGAGTACTGGTTCCATGGTGCAGAGGGTGTGAAAATTCAAGGATGGATCGTTAAACCGCCTGGCTTCAAGAAGGGCAAAAAGGGAAAATGGCCTATGGCATTCCTCATTCATGGTGGTCCACAAGGCGCTTGGGAAGATTCCTGGAGCTGGAGGTATGTTTGACGCGATCAGACCGTATCTACCGATCGCCATCTGACCTTGAATCATATCGTCCAGGTGGAACCCAAACGTCTTCGCTCAGCAAGGCTACGTCGTTGTGGCCGTCAACCCGACTGGAAGCACAAGTTTCGGTCAGAAGCTCACCGACGATATCCAAAACAACTGGGTAAGAGCGTCAACGATGGCTTGCGTGCATCATCCGCGTGTAATGAGCTCTGGAACTGACCACCTTTGTTCTACGTAGGGAGGACGTCCGTACAAGGATCTCATGGCTGGACTCGATGAGGCTCTGAAGATCTTACCCGAAGTGGATTCGAACAGACTCGTCGCCCTTGGTGCATCGTATGGTGGTCAGTCTTGGAAATTTCCGAGGTCTTGTTCCTTGACACCATCGGTGCTGATGCTTTGGTCTGTACACCGATCAGGCTACATGATCAACTGGATTCAAGGACAACCTAACAATCCCTTCAAAGCTCTTGTTTGCCATGACGGAATCTTCAACGTTCTTGATGCATACTACTCGACGTCAGTCCGACACTTATCACCTACTCGAACACATGCTTGAGCGACACGACTAACAATTCAACTCATTCTGGAATCCATGGCACCTCAGTGAGGAACTCTACTTTATTGAACAGTCCCACAATTTCGTCTTGCCCTGGGCGGACAAAGCTCGTTACGAGAAATGGAATCCAGCAAATCACGTCGCCTCTTGGTCCACTCCTCAGCTCGTCATCCATAGTGGTCGTGACTATCGACTTGGAGAGCAACATGGTTTGTCGGCGTTCACAGCTCTTCAACGACAAGGTATTCCTTCCAGGTTGCTATACTTTGCGAAGGAGAACCATTGGGTTCTGAACAGAGGAAATTCGGTCAAGTGGCACTATGAGGTGTTGAGATGGATGGACGAGTGGGTGGGAGAAGAGACGAAGGTCGAGATGGATGGAGAGGCCTTAGACCTTGGCGAGAGGTTGGTGTTTCAGGACAGGGTTGATTTCTGATTGCGTAAGGATATTCGAACATCTTTGTATCATGTTGGTCTTTTGGGTTAGCGGAACAAATTGCAATTAAGGGAAAGAAATACCAGATATTGCACAGACGATCTTCATTTCATTTCGTGTTGAATGAAATTCGCTTCTTCGCTCTTCCCCCACCCAGACCCATCCCCTTCCTTTTCATGCGTCCCACCCCATTTCGCCCGTCCAAGGGTTGGACAACAACATCTCCTTGAGTCACCTGCCCGGGTGGGTCTTAGCCCTTTCCACCGCTGCTTGTTTTCTGCCAACCAAATTTCATAGATTGTGATACGTACAATATGTTCGGAGACGTGAGCAAGAGATCGAAAGCAAATGAGAATTCCCTTCACGTTCGTCTTCAACCTTTGAGCTGAGAGGAGGCGTTGGCTTTTCCGTGACGATCGCCTTGTCCGAATCGATCCGAATCCTTCAAACACCCACTCCATCGGCGTCCTCGTTGATCTTCAGTCGGAATGGCACCCAAGGACATCGTTCCACCCGTCAACCAGCCATCCGTCTCAAGCTTCTTCAAGAGGAAAGCACCGCTCGATGACGATTCACCTCCGATGACGCCTGCGCGATCGCGTCCAGCTCAATCATCTTCCTCACTCGCCAAAAGAGCGGGTTCTCCTATCGATAAGAAGCCCAAGATCACACCTCATAGATCTACTACCATCTCCGACGACGATGACCCGATCATTCTCGATTCAACGCCGTCACCTTCAGGATCCGTTTCAAAGACTCTCTTCACGTCGTCGACTGCTCTCGTCGACAACCACCCTTCGACCTCGAAACTATCCACGATTTCTCCAAGCAGGAAGCTTGCCTTTCCGTTCGCTGCGAAGGGAATCAACAACGGTTCGAGAAAGGTGTCAGCGACAGGAGCACGCGCTTCTGCGAGTCTTCCTCTCACTAAAGCTCGTCTTCAAAAGTGGTCATTCGTTCCAGAGTTTCCCGACGATGTGGAAGATCCTTCTTTGACATGCGCGATGGATATCGACCAACAGCAACCGATAGCTTCATCCTCATCTTCCCTCGACCTGACCAACTCCGCAGCTCAGACACCTCCGCCTATCACATATACCTCAACCGCAAACCAACGATCGGATCACCTCAGAGCCGCACCTAGATCTCCGCTAGGTCCAGACGCCATCAAGCGTCACAACGATTTCCGTTCAAAACTCCTTGGTCGTCACTTTGGACGTCGACGCTCTCTTGACCTTGACGAAGCGGAAACACTCAATGCTGAACAACGCTCGGACGAGGACGAGGTGGCAGAGGAAGAGTCTACAGCGGCTCAAGAGGACGACCATGCTGAGATTCAGGTTGTTGGAGAGAAGATGAAGGGTCTCAAGCAGAAGCTCACCGCGTCCGCGTCCAAGGGCAAGGGCAGGGCAGGCGGGACGAAAACAGAGGAGTTGGGTCCTAGTGGGCAAACCTATACCCCTCTCGAAAAACAGGTGCTCAAGCTCAAGGAAGAGAACGAAGGTGTACTGCTCATCTTTGAGGTACGGTCTCTTGGTCATGACTTTGCTTGTTGCTACCAGGGATGCTGATTTTGTCTCTCATTGGTGCCTTGATCGACTCTCAGGTTGGATACAAATGTCGATTCTTCGGAGAGGATGCCAAGGTATCTAGACACACACGGTTTCGCCTCCATGTCTGATCGATGCTGACCGGATCGATCCCCTTCCTTGACTCTCTTTCCGACCGTACCTCAGATCGCCGCTAAGAATCTCTCGATTTGCTGTTTCCCCGACCGTAACTTCTATACCGCCTCCATCCCTATCCATCGACTTGACATTCACATCAAGACTCTCATCTCTTCCGGTTACAAGGTCGGCATTGTACGCCAAACCGAGACAGCCGCCCTCAAGAAAGCAGGCTCGAACCGGAATACACCATTTACGAGAAAACTTACTGCGCTGTATACCCAAAGCACCTGGGTCGATGGACTGGATAGTGGAGACGGTGTCAGCCAAGGGATGGGAGGAGAGGGGTCCGGGAGCAAAGCAATGGTCGTGGTAGTCGAGGGAGGGGCCGGGCTGAGAGCAAAGGGTAAATCGAAAGGCAAGAGTAAGGTTCAAAACGGTGGAGATTATGATGAAGATCAGATGAACGCGGATGGAACAGGCGAAGATGGCACTGGTGGGCCAGCTGGAGGTCTAACAAGGATCGGTATCATCTCGGTTGTTCCATCAACTGGAGACGTTGTCTGGGATGAGTTTTCAGGTAATTAAGCGACGCCTCTACGTCAACTGATCGCCACACCCATTGCTCAGTCACACAGATCTGGCTGATATCTTGCACGTTGTTTCTTTCCACCTTTGAACCATCTCGTAGATTCCGCCCTTCGCACCGAACTTGAAACACGACTGAGTCATATCCAACCGCAAGAATTGATTCTTCCAATCTCGAGACTCTCACACGCCACGGAGAAAATGCTTGCTAATTTCTCGGTCCAAGGGTGTGTATCTATTCGGTGCTTGCACAACTGTGGCCAAGAATCTAGTTGAAACAGAGATCCGGCTCTTATATCCTGACTCACAGCTCATCGACCGTCGGAAGTCGGGCTCGAGTCGAACGTATCCGGCACGATCTGGAGTATGTAAATGCATCTAGTCTCGTCTCAGACTTCTACGCAAAGAAAGCTGGAGGTATCGATGGTAAGGACAGTCTCTGTGATGACACGCGGCCTTGACATGGAAACTGACAACACCACCTCTTCGTCACTGATAACAGCCGGAATGATAGCCGATGTCACGGATCTGCCCAAGCCCGTTGTATTAGCTCTAGCCTATTGCGTTCGGTACTTGGAAGGTGGGCACTAGATCCAAGAATATCTGCGTCCTGTGTACAAGGATGGCTCATGCCAAATACCGCTTTGACAACAGATTTCAAGCTTTCTTCCTCTCTCTTGCAACCTCTCACCTCCATCTCTCGGTTTTCTTCATCATCCACACACATGCTGCTCTCCTCAAACACCCTCCGAAACCTGGAGATCTACCGCAACACCTCTGACGGCGCACAGAAAGGATCTCTACTCTGGCTACTCGACCACACATCTACTTCAATGGGCAAAAGATTGCTGAAGGAGTGGGTGGGAAGACCGCTGGTTGTCAAAGAGAGGCTGGAGGAAAGAGTTGGAGCGGTTGAAGAGCTGCTCGAGGATCAATCAGGAAGAGTCTCGGCCTTGAAGGGGTTGTTGAAGGGGATGCCAGATTTGATGAGGGGATTGGTGAGGATAACTTCGAGTAGGGTAGGTGGATATCTTTCCCCTCAGTCACGACTCGCAAGCTGGACTGAACGGTCGCCTAAACTTGTCGTTATTCTTCAGTCCAATCCAAGCGAACTCATCACCGTCCTTCTAGCGTTCAAGAGGATCGCTACTTTCTCTGAGAAAAATCCGATAGACGGCTACCGAAGTTCCCTGCTCAGTTCGATCCTTACATCGTTCCCAACCTTGCTGGATCCCGTCGAAAACCTACTCAGCGCCATCAACGAACAGAAGGTATGTCTTGGGTCAAATCAGCCACGACGTTAAATAGACTGGCGTACTGATATCTTTTGCGTATCGTTCCTCTGTCAGGCGCGAGATAATCTCAAAGCGGAACTTTGGAGAGATCCAGACAAGTTTCCCTCTATTGAGGAAGCCAAAGAGGTGCTATCGGTCTTCTTGCCGCTTCGATCACCTGGCCATGCAGCATCTCGTTCTAACATACAACTAATCGTGACTACGTCGTTTCTTCACTGGTCATGCAGATGATCGGCATGATGGACCATGAGCTGTCCGAAGAGCTCGTCGAGATTCGGGCTTTGATCAAACGTCCCAAAGCCGAGTTCGTCACTGTCGCTGGAGTCGAAAACCTCATCGAAGTGAGGACAGCGGATGCAAAGAAAGTTCGTTCAGGTTGATATCATGAAGAGGTCTTTTCTTTTTGGCGTTAAGCGAATTTGGTTCCAAAGCTGATTGCGATTGCTTACTTTGCTGTTAGGTCCCGGTTCGGTGGATCAAGCAGTCGAGCACAAAGGCCAAGTATGTATCGAGATCATCTTGTTGTCATCTACCTGACTGACGTTGAGGTAAAACGCTTTCAGTACTCGCTTCCATACACCAAATGTCCTTCGCATGTAAGCTCATCTCGCTTACTCGACCAGATCATCACCCAAATCATCGTCTGGCACTGGAGCTCAGTCGACTCCATCTTTCATGCTTCAGATCGCAAGAGAAAGAGCAGTACCGCGAAACATTGGCTGCAGAGGCAGAGAAAGCGTTTCTTTCTTTCCTCAAAGAAGTAAACGAGCAGTACGACCTCTTCCGCAGTGTCGCTAGTAATCTGGCCTCTCTAGGTGAGTCAACATGTCATTAGTGTAATGGCGTGAAAGACTTCAAGCTTGATTGACTCTCGATATACGGTCTTCTCTCCTCAGATTGTCTCCTATCATTGGCTACGACGGCCACTCAGCCTGGGTTCTCGAAACCTATCTTCACAGATGAGCATCAACTCAAGATCCAAAAAGGTGCGCACGCTTGGAAGCATCTAATCAATGATGAACATGGCTGCTTCCCAAGTGCTGACCAAGTTCCTGCATCGGCTTCGAATTCATGCCAGGCTTCCATCCTATGGTAGCTGCCTTGAGTGAAGACGATTACATTCCGAACAACGTGGAGATGAGTTCTTCCGTTGGACGAACAAAGATCATCACTGGACCGAATATGGGAGGTATGTGACCTCGATCTTACTTGATGGCTCAGGTAACTCTGACTGACTCATATCCCTGTAACACAGGCAAATCGTCCATGGTTCGGATGGTATGTCAACTGATCAAACGAGTGAATCCCAGCTTAAAGAACCATCAGCGCTAAGCACAATTTTCCACATTCGTCCTCATGTCTACAGATCGCCCTTACCGTTTTATTGGCTCAAATCGGATCATACGTTCCTGCCGAGTCGGCTCTGCTTGGAATCCATGATAGTATCCTTTGCCGGATGGGAGCCAACGATGACATCGTAGGCGGTAAATCGACTTTCATGGTGAGTTGAGTGTCGATTTGGATTGATCGGGAAGAAATCAAACAATGATCTAAACTTTCTATTACCATCATCCAGGTTGAGATCTCAGAGACGAGTGACATCATGTGCGTGACTGATCTCAACTTGTGTCGATGAGACTCGATCGATCGTTTTATACTGACCGTATATAACCATATATCTCTACCCAGTCATACAGCTACATCCAAGTCTCTCGTTATCCTCGACGAGCTCGGCAGAGGAACCTCGACTTACGATGGAATGGCGATTGCCGAAGCAGTACTCTACTACCTCGTCTCGGTCACGAACTCCAACAACCTTTTCATCACCCATTTCCCTCCAGTAGCTGTGTCACTCTCTAGACAAGTTCGTATCTCATCTTGTCACCGTATCTACATCGAATCATCTGGTCTGATCGAACGACATCTCATCCATGAATGTTTCGCTTCCCCCCTTTGCACCTCCTTTTTCGCTCCTCAACTCCAGCTCAAAGACGTATCTAACTGGCATATGGGTTATACGTCTCGTCTACGTACACCTGGCGATGACCATCCTGAGCTCACTTTCCTCTACACACTCGCTCCGGGACTCGCAAAGGCCTCGTTCGGAATCGAGTGTGCGAGGTTGGCGGGCGTACCCGAGACAATCTTGAAGGAAGCGGCTGGACAGAGTGAGGAAATGGCGAAGCTGACCGAGAAAAGAGGGAAGATCGTCAAGTGAGTCTTGTGTTTCGCAGTGTTGACAAGGAGTTTGAGCAGAATGGATAGCTTCTCGAGTGAATGCATCCCATGGCTGACGTACGTTGTTGATTTACTGACTACAGAGCAAGACGAATGAGGAGACTATTCAAGGGCGTCTTTGGGCGCACTCCGAGTAGAGAGGAGGAGAAGGAGGAGAAGGAGGAAAGGGATAAAGAGTCTTGTCTTCAAGCTGCAGAAGCACTCCGGCTCAGTCTCTGAAGACGAAATATCTCGCATCTCGGCATCGGTTTCCGTATACAACCATGGCTTTTCGGAGGAAGAGAACGTTTGGAAAGAAAAAGAGGAAGAAGAAGCATGCGATCAAAGAAGAAACGATAAGAGACGAGCAATGAAGAAAAAAAAAAAGCGAGAAGACAGTGTGAGACGGAAAAGAGAAAGAAGATCAAAGCGAAACTGAGCGATTAACTCGGGAGAGGAAAAGATGAGGAGAGAGAAGCAGAAGAAGTCAAAGAAAAAAACGAAGAGTCAAGCGGAAGAGTAGAAAGTTGAGAAGGAAGGAAAGAGTACGATAAATTATGTCGAGACCTTCTTCTTCTTCTTTTGCTTTGTCTCTGACTCCCCCTCTGGGATGTCCTTTTTAGGTTTCCTCTTCTTGTCGCCTCCAGTGACAGCATCGGTAGAAACAACATCCTTCTTGTTCTTCTTCTGCTGTTTCTTCTTTTCGACGACGGGAGTCACTTTCTCCTCTTGACCATCAACCTCGATGGCAGAGACTTCTTGGAGAGGTTCTTCCTCACCACCCTTGTTCTTCTTTCCATTACTTGACTTCTTCTTGTTCTCTTGCTTCTCGCCAGATGCTGTCTCGGAGAGTTGCTTGAGGAGTGAGAAGAGAGCGTTTGAACTCTTGAACTTATCAGAGGATTGAAGACCCTTGATGATGGTTGGAAGCGAGATGGAAGAAGAGTCATCGGAGTCGACCAGGGACCAAGTGGAGGATCGATCCGAGAGGGGAACGAGAGAAGAAGTGGCTCGAGCGAGATGAACAGCGAATTTGGTAATATCTCGAAGTCGATCGGCTTTGATGGCTTTTGGATCAACGACAGTGGTATTGGTCGAAGAAGAGGTGATACCAGCGGCGGAAGAGAGGATATTGTAGATTGCCTCCCTGCAGAGCGGAACGAACGAGACGATCTCGGCCTCGAGATCAGCCTTCGACTATAGCGAAATTGGAATGAGGAGAAGCGGAGAAAAGTGTTAATTCAGAGATCGTTTTGATTCGTTCATTTCTTGATTTCATCTAGAGATCAAGACAACAGAGAGATGAGTCTTATTACTCACGAGTGCAGGAATCTGAGAAACAAGTCCGTCTAGGATATGGAAAGCCTGTGTTTGCCTGAATCCATTGGCGCTCTCTGATTTGGCGTATTTGAGGAGCTCGTTCCTCATCGACCAGCCAACGACCGGGAATCGACCGACGAGATCCGTGAAGAGACTGACTCGGATCTTTGTCGTCTTCTTGGTCATGAAGTCTTCGAGGCTGACGTTGTAGGCCTCGATGATGACTTTTTGATTGTCCTCAGTTGATGATGGGGATGAAGAAGAGGATTTGTCGTGAAGGATGGCTCTGGAGACGAAGAGAGAACATTGGGAGCAAGTCTTGGCGACGGCGACGGATTGAGCTTTCGAAGCTGCTCGATGGAGTTCGGCGAGGATCTCGATGGTATCTTCTCGGTCGGAGATGGTTGGAGTCTCCTTAGACTTGCAGAGTCGGTTCGAGAGGATTCCAGTCGCCTTTGAGGAAAGATGTTGCTCGGTTGGACCAGAGTTAAGGATGATCTCGAGGAGAGGAAGGATGAGTCGAAGGATGAGAGGAGAGGTAGGTTGCTTCTTGATGAAGGTCTCGATGATGTCAAGAACCCGGTTCTTGAAATGAACGGCCTCACGTTGGGCATCTGACATAGAAGAGAGGAGAAAGATGAGCCAAACATGTCGGTCGTCATTAAAATGGATGAGGGGCAATACGATGATGAGAGAACATTCAACTGACCCTTCTTGCCCTTCTTGCCAACGATTTGACCCTTGAAGATCTCCGCAAGCTTGTCATCCAACGCGAGCATCTGATCGTCATCCATCAGAAGCTCATCCCCGTCGTCCGAATCATCCTCATCCCCACCCTCACCGAGACCATTGAGGTCAATATCAGCTCCATTGACCTGAAGAGCTTCGGCAATTCGCTTCCTGAGCTCTGGGTCGACCTGAACGTTTTCATCCTCTTCATCGAACTCGATCTCGTCGTCAGAGTCTTCCTCCTCTTCATCTGAGTCGTTATCATCTTCGGCAGACTCGGCGTCGTCATCTTCGCCGGTGGGAGCGGACATGGAGACATCCTCATCTTCCTCGGCAGTGACAGGTCGTTGCTCCAATTGCTGTGAAAGAGTCGAGATGGGCGTGTTAGTTTCGTAAAACCTCGATCTTCCAAAGAGCGAACAGGGGAAAAAGATCCTCAATCAGATCTCAAGACGAGGGGAATTGAAACTCACAGCCAAAAGAAGATCAATGGTACTCTCGGTGACTTCACCCGAAAGCGAACCAAAGACTTGACTAGCCAAAGCTCGAAGCTGAGCACTGGGTCTCTCGAGGAAACCAATGAGAACGTCGACGAGGAGGTCCATAGGGTCGAGATCCTCAGCGTCATCGTCCTCAGAAGAAGCTTTCTTCTTTGAAGAGGACTTGCTAGAGGAGGCAAACATTTTCTCGGCACAGCCCTTGAGCTCCTATGATCAGACAAAGACGAGCGTAAGAATGAGTCAATCTCTGTGGAGGAAGCGTCCAGTCGGAAGCATCCATCACGTAGATGGACAACTTACATCGAGAACGTCAAGACTCTCTTCTGGAGCATCATAACTTTGAAGAATGACTGATTGGATGAGAAGTTCGAGTCCACGAGCAGTTTCTTTCCTCTCCTTGGGGACCTGATTGATGAGAAAGATCAGTGTGAAATGGGGAAGTGAGATAAGGCAGATGTCAACTTCTCTTTCAACGACCAGGTTCATCCTGACGATCTCAGCTGTACTAACCTTCCTCAAGTTCTCGACAACAGCGCGAGCCTCATGTCTGGCGACGACAACCTCCTCATCGTCTTCCGTGACACCGACGACATGCTTTGACTCCTTCTTCTCGAGGGATTCGACCATCTCGAGGGCTCGAGTGATCCAGAGAGTACCCTTCGAGTCGGAACCCATGTACTTGTGGGTCTTCCCATCGGAGCCTGGATGGAACAACGATATCGAAGTAACATGCCCCAAGAGGTAGATGGAGAGAGGTCAGCTTCAGTACAGATGTGAGTGAAGCAGCTAGGCTGATGGCAATCAGATGGCAGGGAACGGACCCTTAACGATCTGAGCCTCGGTGGTCAACTCTCCAAGGATACTGGTCAGTCGAGCCCTGGCGGCCTCATGAAGAGCTTCGGTGATAGCAGGCGTAGGGACGGAATGAAGCTGTGGAACGAAGCGAGACACGTCCGTCAGCTCTCGGACTCCTCCCGATTCAACCAGATCTAGATCAACCTGACGACCAAACGATTCGATTGAACTCACAGAGGTAAAGACACTCTTCTTGCTAGCGCTCTTGATGGCGTACATTCCATGGACGACAAAGAATTCGACGATAGTTGAGACCCAAGCATCGTCTTTTGGAATGGAACCGTTCTTGACGAGAGCGACCATCTGATCAAAAGCCCAAATTCGACGGGCTTCCACTCGCTTGAGGTCATATCTGTACGATGGGAAGGATCAAGAGAAGATCTATTTTCAGTTTTGTCTTCGCGATTTTACTGGAAGATGGGATAGAAGGAGAAAACTCACTGCTCCTGTCCGCCGCTAGCATTCTCGTAAACGAGAGACTTCAAGTATGAGACGTAGTCTTTGACACCATCAATCGTCAGGGAGCCAAGAATGGTAGAAACGGTCTTTGTCTTGGTGACCTTGTCAAAGTTTCGGTTTCCGTTCTTGCCGAGGAGTTGAGAGACGAGGGTGAAGCCAACGGCTGGGTTTGAGACAGTAATGGTTTGGACAAGCTTGGCCTACGAAGTGAGAAAGGCGGGGAAAGAAATCGAGGAGAACAAGACGGGACGGAATGTCGTGTAAGCGGAACATATATATGGGATCGCTGATATGATCTCACAGACCTGTCGAGGTCAGGGGCCAAAGGGACGACTAACAATTTGTAAAGCAGCCTTGTGAAGGTATCTTTCCTCTCCACTGAGATGGTTCATCCAGACGCCCATGAAGTTGGGCGTAAAGACGAGTGGAATCTCTGAAGAAGGCAATCGAGGAAGAGCCTTTGAGAAGATTTGGAACCCCCAGAACTTTCGCTCCGATGAAGCTTTGGCGTCAAAGAGGGATTCTGTGAAGCAAAGTAATTGGTAAAAGAAAAGAAAAGAGTTGAGGAAACTGGCAACTCGACGCAGTTTTTGAACGGAACCCCACGAAGAAATTCCCAGCCATATGCTAAGCTATCCTCCTTTACGTACCATCGACGACGACTCTGTAAAAGTCCGAGAAAGGAGCCATCTCCTTGATGGACCCGCCAGTCTTACCCTCAGCGGGGAAGTAGGCATCGAGGATCATATCCCAAACGAAATGAGGATGGGGTTTCCAGGTACCCGTTCCGTTTCCGGAGGCTTCATCCTCATCGGCGGAGACGGACGAATCTTTGAGGATCTTGGCGAGAAGAGGAAGGTTGGTGGAGTGAAGAAGGGAGGAGGGAGTCTTAAATGGCGGAGAGGGAAGGGGAGAGGCTAGGGTCTACAAAGAAGGGACGGATCAGTTGATGGTTATAATTGTGCACACAGTGCGGATGACGGAGAGATAGGCGATCTGGATCGGAAGGAGGAAGGGGGACTAGGACAGGCAAGGGGAAATGAGGTAAACTGACAGGGTATTCCACCATCAACCTTAGAGCGACGGCGACTTTCTCGACTGTCCACTCCTTTGCTCCCAACGCACTATCGGCATTGAGTGGTTCTTTCTCCAAATCGGCCTTGAGAACAACCTTGCCCACCCATTCAACCGCCTCCTTCTCCCAACTGACGCCACTTCCCTTCACGCCGCCGAGAGCTTCTCCAACACCCCACCAAGCACTCTCTCTAAGCCAAGCTTTCTTGCTTCCGACCTCGACGAGTTCAGAAACGGTTGTCTTGAAATCGACGAGAGGAGAATTAGGTCGGAAAAGGAGTTTGGATTGGATGACGGAGAAGAGACCGAAGAGTCGAGCAAAGAGAAGATCTCGAGTTTCTTGCCCCTTATGGGAGACGGTGATGTTGGAGTTTCGAAGGATGAGAGAGATGATCTGAGTGGAGGTAATAGTGGGATGAAGGAGCGAGAGAAGCTGTGTATGGGAGGAAGAAAGAAAGGGAACGAAAGAATTAAGTCGAGAATATCAGCTTCGGTCGGATACCCAAGAAGATCTGAACGACGACATTTAGTGTCTTTGATAGAGCTATGATGAAGCAAATTGTGGGGCAGTCTGCATTCATAGTCGAGTTGGTCGAATGCAAGATCGAGCCGCCAGCTTTTCCGACTCGACATGAGTCGAGTCAAGACGGTGTACCCCCCTGGACATGACGACGGTTTGATGATCTACGCTCGGTTTCGAGCCATAAGTCTTTGGAATCCAACCTTGGAGGATGCGGGACTGGGTAGTCATGCTCCGTCGTCGTTCCCCGTTCGCTACGAATTCTATTCCCTCTCACCAGCTCGTAAGCCTGATTCTGATCGTTTAGAGGAGACTTACTTCTGTCAAAGCGACTGCGAACCCGAGCCTACTGCTATCTCTTGGACTAGCGAGACCTCTGACCAATCTCCGTATCGAATACCTGACGTCCTCTGCATGCTTTGAATCGAGTTCCTTGTCCAACTTCTTCCCCTCCTTGACGAGTTCACCTTGATCCTCGTTCTCATCGTCATCGTCTGAGCCATCTACTTCCTCCCCTGACTCTTCGTCGTCCTCGTCAGCTTGACCAGGGACGGTCGGTGGGTTGGAAGAAGAGTTGGAAGACGAGGCGAATTGATTCTGGAAATGTTGAAGGGTCTCGATGAGCTTTGCCGATGATTCGAGTCGCTTCTGTTTGGAGGCGCTGGAGAGATCCCAGAAGAGTGGGAGGGTTGTCGACATCTAGCTGAGGGAAGGAGGAGGAGAGGAGGAGAAAGGGAGGAGGGAAGAGTGGGGGGAGGGGTGGAGGTGAGAATCGAAATTACTGGAATTGAGCCAAGGGGAGAAACGACTTTTTGTTTTGTTTCCTACTTTTATGTTCCCTTCCAGAGGTGGGAGAAACATGTGATGCATCAGAAACAGGATCAACGCAATACCAGGAGAGCCTCTCGTCGGGATGGACCAAAAAAAAAAAGGGAATCAAAGGAAAAAGAACAAGATGAAAAAGAGAACAATTGTGAAGAGGTCCATGATAGATTGGAGGAATTTAACGAAAAGATTATGATGGCTCGTGAGACCTAAGGCTCGCTGAGAGCTCGTTGGACTTGATTGAGTGATGAGACGATAGCAGTATAGAAGGAGGGAAAGGGTGACGATCTATCGGGAAGCGTTACCCTATCGAATTTTGAAACGCCTCAAAAGGAAACGACTTTCGATTCTCGTCTTGCTCCTTAACGCCGAGGGGGTCGTGAAGCCGCGTTAAGCTGATCGATCCTCTCTTCACTCTCTACATAAAAGCACCACCACAAAGATCGAAGGGGACTTAGATTTCCATTGGTCCATGCAACTGGTGGCCGTAAGTTAGGGAGGAGAATGACGCTGGCAGATTGGGTGAGATCTTTGGAGGGCTCGACTTCGAAGTTCTCAAAATCTTAGCTCGACATAATGATATAATGTGACTTGGTTCAACCCTTGGTACGCTGGCCAGATGAGGAATTTGATGAATTGTTTTGTGGGCCGATTGAGAGGTAATTTCGAGAGCTCCTTGTGCGGCCGCCCGAAATCCCATCAACCACCATCTCATCATGCCAGCACTCCATCATGAGCAAGCCAACGGATCCACGGGTGAGTACCTTCAAAGCTAGTGTGCCGATACAGGTTATTTGAGAAGTTGTCCTCTTGCTGATTCTGTTTGACTCTTCTCTTAGATATCTCACAAACTCGAACCTCGTCATTCACGTCCAGAATTCCCATATTGCTGATAATCAACGGGAGGGCGAACCGTTGATGTGTCCCGCCTGCCCCGACCTTCTGCCCTTTGAGGCCCACACATAAAACGCCGACAGGCCCAATGTTCACAGAACATCACGCGCTCCCCTGCCAACGCAGGGATTCTCCCATCCTCAAGTCGTCTCAAGTGAAACGAGCGCCCGTCCCGTCCTAAATAAGAAGGAGGTCGAAGCATCTGGCGAATGGAGCAACGGACAAAGAAGACTCAACCCCTCTTGTGGCCTTGATTTCTGTTCGCCGCAGGCCTCCCTTGGTGTCACGGCCCACTTTCGTGTTCATCTCGCACAACGCTTTCTCTTGTTTCTGATTCTATTTCTTTACGAATCTTCCTCGTCATCAGTTCTTTTCAGTTAGCTTGCCTCTGATTCACCTTCACTTTGCCGCGCCGAACACATCCTAACATTCCTATCAGTAGCAGACTTACCATATGTTGATTCTTTTCCTTGCCTTGGACTCATTCTTTCACGACGCTTGTGTTCCTTTTTCTTTGTTACTCGTTGACCACACCTCTCGCTTCAACTTTTGCTCTTCTCAGTATCTTTAATGCCTTTCGTCTCTTTCTATCTTCTACTTTGCCTCTCTTCTCTTCGCTTCCTTTCTTTTTCCTTCGTTCCTTTCCTTCCTGGCGGTTTATTTGATGGTTCTCTTCAATCATTCATGTCACCTGCTTGGTCTCAGCTGCCATCGTCAGACGAGAATACTGCGGGTCTTACAAATCTCCAGCCCGATTTTCTGCACTGATCGATCCGACTTTTTCTTGTTTGTTGTCTCCTCATGTATCCTGATACTATCGTCAATGAATCTGAGAACGAACAAAATATTGCCGAGAGGCTAAGTCGTCCCTGGGTCCTACAGCGAGGTCTTTACCTTAAACCACCATAATCGTCTTGTACTCGACCAAACACCCTCCCTTCCGGCCGCCCCTCACACTCCTTCCTTTCGCCTAATTTCTCACCCAAGCCATCAGCCGATGGATTCCCTCATCCCATTCACCACCTCTGGATCGCTGGTCGACTGTGTCGATAGTGAGACCTCTTCTGCTCTCTTTCCTCCCTTCTCAACTCACGCGTTCAGGGCTCCCCCAGCGTGATATGCTCACACGTGATTGTCTCCTCTTGACCTCTTCTCCTTTAGAAAAGATGCTGGTGCTTCTTCGAGATGGTCGAAAGCTGATTGGCGTGCTGAGGAGTTATGATCAGTTTGGTGAGTCGTTTTGTTCATTGCTGTCCTTCCACCATCGTATCTTTGCCATGTAAGCTATGGCGTAGCTATCAATCGATCGATATCAAGGGGGCAAGTAGCAGGTGGCGATATGCGGCGTGGCGAAGAAGGTCAAACGTCGGAGTGTCATCATTGAAACGAAGCATCTACGAGGAGCTTTGCGGTTGGATGATCAGCATCCTCCGCGAACCTGTTCACTATAGAAAATGTGGCACTACCGGTGACGGGATATTTCATACGATCCATCGTACAGGTGCTATCGACCGCCACGAGGGACATCTGAACCGTCGGGCCCCTTCCCGCTCGCAATCATCCGAAGCATCCCTCACTTTCCGATATTTCATGATCTTATTCAAGCCAATATGGAATCACCGAACTGATACTTTGCTCAACAAATGGATTATTATAGCCAACCTTGTCCTTTCTGGTGCCTACGAGCGTGTTCATCACCCACCAACCTCTACATTCGCCGATATCCCAAGAGGTGTCTTTCTCGTTCGAGGGGAAAACGTCGTCCTGATGGGCGAGATTGTGAGTTGATATCCTTCTCTTATCATCATCATCCTGCGCCTGAGAATTCTCAGAGGGAGAGAAGGGACATTGCCCATTCGACTATGAACCAAATCAATCAATACTAAAGTACATGTCACTTGACTCAATCTCCAAGGATCTGGACGTTGAGGATGAACCTCCAATTCCACTCATCCCAGCGCCGATACCGCAAGTTCTGAAAGCTCAAAACGAAGACAACGTAAGATTGACTCCCATCGATCGAACCTTTCTGTTTTGTTTCACTGTTGATCTTGAAAACCCCATATCACTCGCTTGGACTTCTCTTTTTATCTTTGTTTCATCATCGCGTTCGTTGTGTGTGTGTATGTGTGTGTGTGTTTTTTTTTTTTTTTCGCATCGTACCAGGCTCGGAAACAACGTCAAGACGTTATCAGAGACAAGGTTCTCCACAATCGAGGGTTCTCCACGGACAACGTCGAAGGAGATGCTTACTGAAGAAGTAGAACAGGAAAACCCCCAGGCGACGAAACTGTCTCAAGGAAACACAAAAAAAAAAGACACTTGGGACTTGGGTTCTTCCTGGATGAGTGGAGGTAGAGTAAAGATGTCGCCTGAGGTCTCGGACTTGATTGATGAAGGACGAATGGGGGGAATGTCGGTCGAGGGAGAGGTGGAAGTGTTTTGGGTGGGGAAGTGGGAGGGGAGGAATGGCAGGAGGGGATGATGGTATAGAGATTGTGGGTGAAGAAGGGCAGTTGAGGGGTAGGGAGATGGTAGCTAGAGGGGAAAAATTAGGGAGAAGAAGAAAAAAAAAAAGGCTTGCAATCGTCGCCTTGTAATGTGTGTGTTAACTGTGTGATATGATGGCTTTAGACGTGGTGGAGAGTCGTGTATTCGGTCAGTGAGTGGGAGGTATCGACTGGTATCAAGGGTAATTGCTCCGAGGAAGGTCAGCCCAAATAAAGTCGATTCCGACCTCCACCCACTCCCTCCCAAACCCCCTTCCCCTCTCCTCCGAACCGTACACGAACCATGAACGTCTTCGCAGATGAAGTTGGTTCAAATCTCACATCCAAAGACCGAAGCCCAAACACGAAACCATCTAAACAAACCCTTTGCCTTTGACCGATTCCCCTTGAATTCTCCTCTTTGCCTTCCCTCGTTCCATCTTCCTCTCTAGGCCGGAGAAGAACGAGGAGAGAACGCTCGACTGAGTAGTTTCATCGGTGCTATGGCACTTGGTGATCTCGTCAAGAGTACTCTTGGTCCAAAGGTAAAGACGTCGTTTCCATTCGTCCTAAACCCCATTTCCATTGTCCTTCGATAGCTCTTCCATTCGAGATTGTTTGGCTCTCGCTCCCACATCGTTCTTCCCAAGCTGATTCCACCGGGTTACATCATCTCAGGGAATGAACAAGATCCTTCGTTCGTCCAATCTATTCAATACCATCACAAAATCAACGCTTCCCTCATCATCATTCAATCAAGCTAGCCCTTTCAACTCGCTCACACACCTCTCTCCGCCGTCTGGGTCTCTCCGATCCTAACGTTCCTTCCCTCAACACACAGAATCCGCCACGACTGGTGAAATCACTGTTACCAACGACGGAGCTACCATCCTCAAATCTATCTCTCTAGACAACGCCGCCGCAAAGATCCTAGTCAACATCTCAAAAGTTCAAGACGATGAAGTTGGTGATGGAACGACTTCAGTCTGCGTCTTGGCTAGCGAGTTGTTGAGGGAGGGTGAGAGATTGGTCAACATGAAGATTCATCCTCAAACTATCGTGGAAGGTTACAGGATCGCTAGCAAGTGTGCTTTGGATGCTTTGGAAGCGGCTGCTCAGGATCATGCGTGAGTACAGAGAATTGCTCCTCGTCTCACCATCTGTTTCTGGATTAGTCGAGGGATCCAGAGGAGAACAGGTTTCTTCGTATGTGTTGGGAGGGGAAGGATTGGTCGCGTCGGCTGGAGAACAGAACATATCTTGAGGCACACGATTCAGACGATACAAGCCAAGATTGGGCATAGCTTCACTTGTGTTGGAACCTATGGCGGCTTATATGCTCGCCAGGATGAGGATCACCTTCAGGCCGTCAGGATTCACTGAGAATGGAAGGAGGCGCACTCTCTCGAACGGGCCTTGCCTGTACTTTTCGAAGGATCCCATAGTTGACCCTGATCTCTTTGTTCTCCTTCGCTTACACACATGACTCCACGCATGCGATTCATCTTTTCCTATCCATCTCCACTCCACCCCCCTCCTACCTTCCTTCCGCTATCGAATAGCTCGGACGCAGCAGCCTTCCGAACTGACCTCGTCAACATCGCTCGAACCACGCTTTCTTCAAAAGTTCTCTCGGAGAACAAGGATTACTTCGCCAACCTCGCTGTAGATGCTGTACTTCGACTAAAAGTGAGTCTAGATGTTTGGATCGAATGCACGAGAGAGAGGTCACTTTTGTGCCCCCCTCCATTGTGATTGTTTGGGATGACAAAGGGATATAGACGCATCTCTTTCTCCTTCTTTATCTCTGGAAAAGAAAGCGTGTTCTCAAGCCTTCCATTCGTCTTTCTTCTTCTTTCTCTGCTGACAAGCCTCAAAACTTCCCCGCTACGTTTTCTTCCCTCTTTCTTCTGCTCCTGGTTTCATGCCATCTTCTTGTCAGGGATCAACAGATCTGGAACACATCCAAATCATCAAGAAAGTCGGAGGAAAGTTGACGGATTCGTATCTTGATGAGGGTGAGTTTGTCTTCCTGGAGAGGGGTTCGAAGGAGTATAAAAGAAAACAGCTTCTTTCTCTTTTTGTCGGAGGAGCATCATCTCTTTTACCATCATTCAGTCGTTCCTTCCTCGACGTTACCCCCGTGATTTAGCTGACTGAACCTTTCTGTGGGTTTCCCTTGAAAATCGATTTGACAGGATTCATTCTGGAGAAATCGATAGCTGTTAATTCACCAAAGAGGATTGAGAATGCAAAGATCATGATTGCCAACACTTGTCAGTCGCCAGTCATCATCTTCTAACCCGTTTTCTTCCTCTTCTTCACTCTTCTATCCCCAGACGAATATGTCGTAGCTCACGTTCGCGTAATCGTGTGTGCTTCACTGACCGAATCAATCGGTTTCGTCCGTTCTCCTTGTATTCTTCATCAGCCATGGACACTGACAAGATCAAGATTTTCGGAGCCCGTGTGCGAGTTGATGGAACCGGAAAGCTCGCTGAACTTGAGAGGGCTGAGAAGGTTCGTTTTTTTTTTTCTTCTTTGCTCATCTTTCTATCTCTATCCCTCTTTATACCTCAAAGGTAAGTTGGTACGTCACACACAGATAACCTAATCAACAACTTTTGCTTTCATCAACGCTCCCTTTCTTCTTCTCGCTCTTACAGGAGAAGATGAAAGCCAAAGTCGCCAAAATCGCTTCTCACGGTATCACTTGTTTCGTCAATCGACAACTCATTTACAACTACCCCGAGTCCCTCCTCGCTGAAGCTGGGATCATGTCGATCGAACATGCCGATTTCGAGGGGGTTGAAAGACTCGCTCTCGTCACCGGAGGTGAGATCGCTAGTAGTTTCGAGAAGATTGATGGCATCAAGATTGGAACTTGCGAGTTGATCGAGGAGATCATGATTGGAGAGGATAGAGTAAGTGTCGTTCCTGTGAACTCTCCGTCTCTTCTTTCAAGTCTGCTTTGTGCTTACCATCCCCTCTTCCCTTAGCTCATCAAATTCTCTGGAGTCGCCGCTGGCCAAGCCTGTACCGTCGTGCTTCGAGGAGCTACTTCTCAAATGATTGATGAAGCCGAACGATCTCTTCACGATGCTCTCTCCGTTCTCTCTCAAACCGTCAAAGAATCAAGAGTCGTCCTCGGCGGTGGTTGTTCCGAGATGCTCATGAGCAACGCCGTCGAGGAAGGCGCTAGGAAAGTCAGTGGTAAGAAGTCAATCGCCGCGGAAGCCTTTGGAAAAGCTCTTAGACAGGTGAGTTTTCTTTTCTCGTCTTCTTCGCCCTTATGTCTTCCCCTTGCCTCAATGTTGGAGAAAGTGTCTCGTACCTCAACGGAAGCAGAACAGCTGAATACTACTCTATCTGTCTCTCTTTCATTCGACCTCCTACCTCGAAACAACCCTGTTACCTACTCTCTCACCGCAATTTCACCTTGTTAGCTCCCAACAATCCTTGCCGACAATGCCGGTTACGATTCAGCCGACTTGGTCTCCAAGCTTCGAGCCGCCCATTACGAAGGTCGAAGCGATGCTGGACTTGGTATGTTTCTTTTTTTTTTCGATAGGTCTTTCGTTCCTGTTTGTTGACTGCCTAATCGTCTGCCCTAATCCTCTGACTTTGCCCCTTCCTTATAAGATATGAACCTCGGCGAGATCGGCTCGATGCGAAAACTCGGCGTCACCGAATCCTACAAGCTGAAGCGTCAGGTCGTTTCCTCTGCGAGTGAGGCGGCAGAGATGATCCTTAGGTCAGTAGTTTTTTTTTCTCTTCCTTCTTCTTTTCCTCCTCTTCTATCTGTATCACTCCCCTCCCCTCTCTCTCGAGATAAACACACACACATATATACAATCTACGTTTCTTCTTTGTCTCCTTTCTCAAAAATCATACCGAAACTTTCAAAAAAAAAAAAAAAAAAAAAGAGCTGACACATTCTTCCTTTGTCTCCCTCTGTTTGCTGTCCATGGAATTTCGATCGGAATTTCTTCTTTTCGGGAAACAGGGTCGATAACATCCTTCGTGCGGCTCCTCGGAAGCGTGAGGGTTGAGATGATATCGTTACCAAGAGAAGGGGGAGGAAGGTGTATAAAAGCAAAAAAGGAAGTTCGAATAGATCAGTGAAAGGATGAAAAAAAAAGACAAGAGGGGGACAAAGAAGGAAAAGAGAAGAAGAAAAGAAGAAAAAAAAAAAAAAAAAAACGTTCCCCACTTCAGTCTTCGTTCCTTTCTTTCCTTCTTTCTTATCTTCCTTCTCCCCCTTTTTTTGAGATAGATATGTACAATGAATCGATGAATCTCCTTTCAGTAAGAAAATAAAAATAAATAAACATAAAACCCCCCCCTCCTCCACCTAAGTGTTAACAGCTAGCCTTTTATATCTCTTCCTCTTCGCCGTTTCTCGTGTCGATCGCCTCCCCCYCCCCCCCCCCCTTCCGAAGGCCTTTGCGCCCCTAAAAAAAAGAGACCTCCCTCGATTTTTCGCCTTTTGCAAGTCTTAAGATCTTAGACATGAAAGATGGTTCTTCTCGATTCGTGCTTTATAATCTTCATTACATTCTTCTCCTCGGACGAACTTATTCCTTTCCTTCCCTCCTTCAACACACATCCACACTCACACTCACACACACACATCCAAATCCTCTCTCTTATTCACTCTCTCTATGCAAGATACTTTCCCCAGACTGCCTTCTCCATCTGTCTGACCGGTGCCTTGATTCCTCCGTTCCAAAGTTGGAATCCAGCGACACCCTGAGCGACGAGGATCGATAGACCCGGTACGGTTTCCCATCCATCGACGGATTCAGCCAACTCTAGGAGAGGTGTCTTGAAAGGTTTCATGGCGAGTTCGATGACGACGCCTCCTTTGTTGACGGAGGAGGAGGATGTAAGAAGAGTTCGAGGAAGATGAATGGTCGATGATGATGATGGATCGAGGGAAGTTGAAGATCCAGGAACAGTTGAGACGATGATGGAAGGTGGTGGTGACGATGACGATGATGATGATGATTGTAAAGCTTCTTGATCGAGTGAATCGACGACGATCAAACCGTAATCGGATGGGAAATCCTTGATGACTTTCTCTGCATTTTCTCGAGTTCGGTTGAAGAGGTAGATGGTTGAAAGTCCAAGTTGATGAAGGGCGTAAATGGCAGCTCTAGAAGTTCCACCTGCTCCGATAACCAAACCTGATCTCTCCTCCTTCGTCGACGGAGAAGATGACGAGTCGATGAGATCAAGCTTAGATCGAGCAAGATCTCGAATCGCCAACCAATCCGTATTTTCACCCCTCAACTCCCTAGATCCGTCTTCCTTGATGATCGGAACGATCGTGTTGACGGCACCAACGACCTTTGCGTGATCTGAGATGGAATCGAGGAGAGGGATGATGTCAATCTTCAATGGGATCGTCACGTTGGCACCTCCAAAGTCAGGTTCAGCCAAGACCCTTCGAATTTCCTCGTTGATGACGTCCGTCTCGATGAGTGAGTATTCGTGTGGAAGACCCAAGACGTTGAATCCAGTGTTATGAAGGGTTGGTGACATGGAATGAGCGATGGGTGAACCAAAGAGGTAAAGTTTCTTTGCTGGGTTGGATCCGATGAGGTGAAGGGTTTTCTGGATTTCGGCAAACGAAAGTTGACCCGGAGCGGCTCGGGAAGGAAGGAGAGGATGAGTGATGGGGGAGAGAACGGTGTTGAGGGTTCGAGAGAGTTGACCAGCGGAACCCATGTTGATGGCAAGGAGAGGTTTCGATGGATACTTTTCGTTCGCTTGACTGACGAACGTTCGGAGGGAAAAGTTATCCTCTAGGTCGTTGGCTTTCCCAACCATCTTGGCGACGTCTCCGAACTTGACGCAAAGATCAAGTTTCTCCTTTGCTTCCTTTCCATCCCATCTCATCTTGCCCGACCAATCGTGCCAAGAAGCAATCACCTCTGATTTTCCTTTACTCTCGGTGAACGACTCGAGTTTCTTCTCGTCGAATCCGACTTCGAGATCGATGTACTCGCAGCCCGATCGAACGGCGAGCTTGAGGAGTTCAAAGTATTCTGACTCGTGTCCATCAGGGAACATTCCACCCTGAGCTTGGGTTCGAACCGAAAAGACGATAGGGAGAGGTGTCGCTTGTCGAAGTCCAGCGAGTTGAAGCGAGACGTAAGAGTGCGAAGGGAGTTTGGGTGAAGTGACGGTTTGATGATCTTCAGAGAGAAGATCGACTCGAAGCTCGATAGCATCGGCTCCGGCGGTGATCTCATCGAGGAAAGGAAGGGCAGGAGTGAGCTCGGGGAAAGTGAGAGAGAGGAAAGTGGATCGACGAGGAGGAGTGAGGGAAGTTGGTCGATTGAGATCCTGTCCTAGGACGAACTTGAAGAATCGAGCGACTTCCGACCGATCTGTTTGAGCGTTGATTGAAGGGTAGGATGTAGGAACGGGTCGGTGTTGAAGTTGAGTGTGGTTGAAAAACTCGTATGTCGAGCACTCGGCGAACCAAGGAGCTCGTCGGTTGTAAACGTCGAGATTGGACTCTCCGTAAGGGGGTCGACTGGTCGTCTCGAGGAAAGCCATGATCTCTTCTGTCGGTCGCACGACGGAAACGACGGGACCCTTGGTCTGCCCGTACTTTTTGAGAGCTTCCCTGCACTCTGGAGTCTCGACGACACCCCCTCCGAGACTGATGATATGGCCCTCACTGTGTTTCTCCATGAGAATCTTCAGAATTCTAGCCTCTTCGATTCTGAACGCAGGCCAACCCTTTTCGGCGACAAATTGCCCGAGTTCCTGTCCACCAAGCTCGGCTTTCATAAAGACGTCGGCATCGATCAGGTCCCATCCGAGGGCGTTGGCGGCGACTTCTCCGACCCAAGTCTTTCCGGCTCCTCGCATGCCAATGACGAAGACAGAAGCGTTCGAAGCCGTGGATGAAACAGGGAAGGATGAGGTGGGAAGAGCAGACGTCGAGGGAAGCTTCTCGCTCGTGTCCACGCCGTGGACGGTGATTCCAATCTGACAAAAGAAGTGATAGAATGTTCAGAAAGTGTCCAGGACCCGAGAGGGAAGACCGAACGTAGAGAGACAAAAAGGACTGAGAAAATATGCCTCACCTTGCTTTCGAGATCATCCCACCAATTAGGCCAAGTCTTCTCGACGCAGCGTCTCTCCTCAATGACAGTTCCCGATCCAACGATGGCGAGGACAGAAAAGGCCATGGCGACTCGGTGATCGTCGTAGCAGTGAATGGTAGCGTCTTTACCAAGAGTCTTGAGAGGGATACCGTGGATGATGATTCCGTCGTCAAACTCATCGGTCTCGACACCGAATTTCTCTAGGAAATTGAACACCATCGAAGATAAGGCAGTGATAGAAACTCAGTCAGTCTGGAAGACAGACGAAGTTATATGGACGCGTATCAGCAGGGAACAGACTTGAGAAACATACTCAGCTGATCCCTCATGCCCTTGATTCGATTGCACTCCTTGACCCTTTGATTGGCGATACCATAGATCCTCGAAGTCGTCGAAACGACGCCATCCCTTCCTTCCGCCGGGACGCTCGCGACGGCAGCGAGGACGGAAGCCGTGAGGAAAGCGTCCGTCATTGATTCCATGTCGATTTCGCCTAATGCCTTGAGCGTTCCGACGGGAGGTCCAGTGACGGTCGTCTCGTTTTCGGTTTGAACGACGTGACAGCCCATCTTTTCGAGGACGTTCTTGGCAAAACCGGCATCTCCCTGGAGGGAAGAGGTTCCGATGTTTTGGACGGTGCAAGTCGTTCCGGTGATTGCGGCGATAGCGAGAGGGTATGTCGCCGAAGACGCATCCGATTCGACGTTGTAGTTGGGTGGGTTGGTGTAAACACCTTGAGGGATTCGGTAGACGTCGAGTGGCTTGCCTTCTGGCGAGATGTCTCGAGTGACGTCGATACCGAAAGTCTTCATCATCGAGATAGTCATGTCGATGTAGGGTTGAGAGATGACAGCTCCTCCCGTGAGTTCGAGGGTGATGGACTCCGACGCGTAAGGAGCGCACAGGAGAATGGACGAGACGTATTGAGATGAGACGGAAGCGGCGAGTCGAATATGTCCGCCCCTAAACCCATCCGAAGTGATGCTGAGCGGAAGACATCCTTGACCCTCGAGGTAGGAGATTTCGGTTCCATTGGCAGTGAGCGCAGTGACGAGAGGAGCGATGGGTCGGACCTTCATGTACGAATTACCCGTCAGGACGGTCTTCGTCGAGGCCGCGCCGGGTGCCGAACGGACAAGAGCGCAGACGGTCGTAAGGAATCGAGCGGCGGTTCCAGCGTTTCCGATATAGAGCTCCTTGCCAGTAGGAGGAGAGGTCAACGAACCACCTCCACCTTCGACGACGAGCGTCTCTCCTCCATCCTCCCATGAGAATTTCGCTCCCTGCGATGTTAAGAACGTAAAGGTGTTCAAGGAAGCGAGACGGCCGTCAGCGCAAGGGTTGACCGAGGGAAGAGATATGATGGAAAGAGCCTACGTGAAGATCGACGAGCGAGCTCATCATGACGGCGGTATCATCCGAGTGGAGGAGGTTCCTCAATCGGCAAGTACCTCGACCCAACGCGGCCAGAACGAGGACCCGGTTCGAGATCGACTTGGAACCAGGGGTAGCCATCTTGATTGGGCTTAACCTAGGGATTCCTCCCTCGACCCTCATCGCGTCGCTGAGGGTCTTTCGGATCACGTCGTCCTTTACGACGCTCGCCTTTTGCTCGAGTGTCGATCCGATTCGGTTGAGGAGGACGATTTTCTTCTCGTCTCCCGAGTTCTTTTTATCTATCCTCATGATGTCGAGCAAGCGTCCGACGGTGAGAGACTTGGCTTCGGGTAGACTTGCGATCCTTGCGTCGGTAAGTGAGACGGGAAGACCGTAAGCTTTGAGCGCTCTCTTCAATCTCCCAACTGCAACTTGGCTGAGGCATCCGATCTGCCTTGCGACTTCAGCTTCGAGAATGATACCGACGGCGACGCACTCCCCGTGGAGAATCTTTGGAGTGAGGATAGCTTCGATGGCGTGTCCGATAGTGTGACCGAAATTGACGAGGTTTCGAAGTCCAGTTTCTCGCTCGTCGATGGTGACGATGTGTGCCTTGACGTTGATGGAACCAGAAACGACCGAGAGGAGAAGTTCTTGAGCTCGAGATCGGGTGGCAGTCTTACGACCAGTGAGAGTGGAGCTTGTTGAACCAGATGAGACGGCGGAGGTGATTTCAGCCGCGTGGGACTCAAGCTTGGAAAAATCCTCTTCAACCCAGATGGCGGCGGTCTAAAGGAGCAAGACAAGCGATCAGAGTTTGGCTCGAGAGTAGCGCTGTGTTCTGACCGAATCCCCTCGTTTACACCCAGTGTCGGATTCTCACCTTGACGACCTCAGCCATGCCGTTCGAGAACTCTCTTGGAGGAAGCGTCTCGAGGAAAGCAAGATCGATGAAGATGTAACTTGGCTGCCAAAAGGCTCCGATAAGGTTCTTCCCGTGCTTGGTGTCGATCGCAGTCTTTCCTCCAACTGAAGAGTCGACCATGGCGAGAAGAGTAGTAGGAATCTGGCAGAATTTGACCCCTCGCATGCTGAGCACGAGAGAAACGTTCGCGTTTGAGCTCCGGAGATTTACCTGAGACTGGCGAGAGCGTATCTACCGAGAATGATGTTCCTCTGTACTTACAAAGTGGCCGCTACGAATCCTGCCAAGTCACCGATCACACCCCCACCTAAAGCCAAGACGACGGTATCCCTCGTACACTTCTCCTCCAAAAGCCAATCCTCCAACTCAGCTTTCACTTCCCTGCTCTTTGCCTCTTCACCCGGCAAGACCTGATACGTCAGCACCCTGCTCTTGACTCCCGATTTGGAGATGGCTGAATCAAAGGCGGCTTGGATTTGAGGAAGAAAAAGAGGAGCAACGTTGGTGTCGGTGATGATGGCGTAGGCCGAGGAAGGAAGGGTCGTAAGGACGGTGTGAACGAGGTGGGGGATGAGGTGAAAACCGCAATGGATCGAGTCTTTGTGAAGGATCCTGTCAAGATGTATACGTTATATGCGGATTGATCGACCACATTAGAATGCGATCAAATTAGGAAAGAGAGCATACGAGGAAGCGTCAGTGATTTACGATAGTAGACACGGTGAGCTTCGAGTTGGCTCGAGAAGATTAATTCGAACGATAGCTAGTGGATAACGGTCGAGACTTACGAAACCTTTGTGATGTCCGCGACCTCGTCCGGGCTTAGGGTGAGGGTGGACATTTTGTGTTGAGTCGTCGAATGGCTCGAGCTACAAGGGTGAAGAAGACGAGGGAATCGAGTCGTGAGTGTGTGTGTGTTTTCGTTGGGGTGTTTTCGATGATGAGAATATCGTGGGACTGGGAGCGTACGGTGTTTGAGTGTGTTGAATCTGCAGGAGGGGTTGGGGGAAGGAGGCGAACGAGTTGTTCATCTGCCGCCCTCGTCTCTTTTTCATATTAGATCGGTCGCTCCTAGCCGAAATTAGGACAGTCTCATCTCGTCGATCCTCTCACTCACTCCCCATCTCACCACCCACGGACAAAGCAGGATTCATATCATCGCACATGTTCCTCTAGATCTAAATCCCACCGACTCCTCCTGATCCCTAGCAAGCCGCAACTTTGCCCCATCCTTCTGGAGTCCAACCTTCCGATTCCATCACGACCGCCACACTCTCCATGATTCTACAAGCCCTCTCGCATTCTTCCTCGCTGACATTCAAGCTTGGTAGAACCCTAACGCAATCCGTTCCGGCCGTCAAAAGTAGGAGTCCCCTCTCCCTAGCGAGTTGAACGAATCTACCTGGCATGTCTGGGTGAGAGAACGGAATGCCAACAATGAGTCCCCTGCCTCGGATGGGAGATGGAACGAGGGTTGGGAAAAGGGTTGGGAGTCGATCGAGAAGGGTTGCGAGGCGAGAAGTGGTGCTTGAGAGTGTCGAGAGGAAGGTTGGGGCAGAAAGTCGAGAAAGAACGTGGTGAGCGATTCGAGTGCAGAGAACGTTCCCTCCAAAAGTAGTTCCGTGGGAGCCTGAACGCCAAGACACATCATCAGTGAGTATTCAGAAAATGGTGAGTTGTGCTGAACGGGCGAGCAGGATCAGATACGGGAACAAGGGGGCTACGTACCGACAGTGACGGCCTTGACAACCTCATCCCGGACCATGATGGCTCCAATAGGGATACCATTAGCAAGAGGCTTGGCCATGGTGACGATATCGGGTCTGAGGCAAGGAGATGCACAGGAAGCGAGAAGAGAATCAGTATCTTCTGGACAAGAACCGAATTGTCCCCAGACAAGGTCGACTCTATGTCGATAGGGCGAGAAGTCTTATCCACTCACTGGCACTCAGCGGGGTACTTCGAGTGAGCCCACATAGTACCCGTCCTGAACAGTCCGCACTGAATCTCGTCAAAGATGACAAGTGCTCCAACCTCCCTCGCCCTCTGAACTACCCTCGTCAACCACTCGATATCAGCCTCCCCCAATCCACCTTCACCCTGGATGGGCTCGATGATGACACCAGCCGTATCCTCATGAATGAGTTCCGCCATCTCATCTTCATCCATCTCATTAACTCTTCCGACTTGAACGCCGGGGATCAACGGAGCGAATGGTTCTTGATATTTGGCGTTGGGCGTGACACTCAAAGCACCCATCGTCCTTCCGTGAAATGCCTTTTCGAAGCAAACGATCTCGTGCTTCCTGTGAGCTCGCTCAGGGTAGGTTTCCTTTGCGTATTTACGGACGAATTTGAGTGCACCTTCGTTGGCTTCCGTTCCAGAGTTGGCGAAAAAGACCTTTGCGGAGGAACCAGTGGCGGTCGATGATGAGGGAGTCAGACCAAGCCCACCATGGGTCTTGGTGAGATCGACGAGGAGTGAGGCACAGGGACCGGCCCAGGGGTTGTGATAGACGTTCGAGGAATGGACAAGCTGCTTGGCTTGATCGTAGAGGAGTTCGGCGATCTGAAGCGATAAGATGCCAACGATTGAGTCAGCCTAGGGTTGCATAACGATGTGACCGTGCACAGGATTGATTATGGATATCATGATGTTGGCTTGTGTCCAGGAAAGGGCGAGATTTAGCAGAAGGTTTCTTTCCTCGGCTGTCACGCAGTCGCACGCTAGATCTACTACACCTTAGCACATACTCGTACATATATAGCGGTCGACACAGGCGCAGTTTCGTATGCTTGACGGTGTTGGCCTCCAAAACCAGGTCCTCGGCTATCTGTCCGAACATGCTAAGTTCAAGCTCGAGTGCAGTCTTCCTCCTTTCTCTGCTCGTTCCTGCTAAGATTTCCATGAGGCCCGTAGTCCAAATCACCCATTCGTGACGATTCGCAACAAGGCTACCTCAGGTACGCAGACAGACTCTCTCTCTTCGACTAGAGTCCTGATCGAGACAGGTCGCCAATGTATCAAAACTCCACTCACCTCCTCGTCAGCATGTCCCAGAGCGTTAACTGCGATTCCCGCCGAGAAATCCAGGTACTCTCTCCCTTGGGTATCCCAGATCAACGAACCCTTTCCCTTATCGAAGATGAGGGGAGGTCGGTTATATGTCGAGAGAAGACCTTCGGATTGAGCTTCGAGGAAAGTTAAGACGGATTCGGGTGCGGGTAGATCGGGATGGGAAGGGAGGAGATGTGACTTGTTGGGCTGTATGGGGGATGAAGATGAAGATGCAAGTAAGCTTGATTAGAAAAAGGGGGAGAGGGAAGAGAGTCGAGAGGAAAGACGAACGACCAGAGAGGCAGAAGCAGAAGTTGCGAAGCGTCGAGGGACGTTTGCGGAACGAGAGATAGATCGAGTGATTGCGGACGAAGAGGAGGAGAGTAGCTTGAGCATCTCTGCAATCTGCTAGACGGAGTCAAGGGGGACGTTGGGGAAGGAAGGAGAAAGGGTGAATCGACGGAGATAAGGGAGTCGTCCGAGGATATTCGATCCGAAATCATTGTGACTCCGAATGGTGAGTATCATCGTTCTCCTTTCTCTTCCTTGCCGACTCCGTGTCAGATAGTTCACTAGGCATCCGAGGACAGGTAACCAAGGATCGTTGGATCTAACGGATATATAAGGGAAACAGCCCTCTTCTTTCTCATCCCCCTACCCCTTCTACCATCTCCCTGCCTCCTTACCATTCCCATCCTCTACAACTCGAACAATCCCTTCTCCTTCGTTCTCATCTCTACACCCCTCCCATCCTCAAGCAGCCACTCCAGTCAGGCCCGAAGGGAACCCACTGAAGTCAACCTGATCCTGAACCATCTCTCCACTCTGAGCTTTCTCAAATCCAATCCTCAACCTCAGTCGAACCTGCGATCCTGGTGGTGCGAGCACACGCATCTGCTGGGTCTCAGTCGAGGATGGTTGAACGTCGGGATTGGACATGGCGAGCATCTGGAGTTGCTGAGTCTGTTTTCAACAAATGACGATGCGGAGACTTGAGTCAGACTCCATCTCAAAGCAGGATACGCAACGAGAGACACAGAAGACTTACACGAGGCACAGCGGCTTGGAAGTTGACGTTCTTGATGACTCCGCCTTCATAACTCGTAAACTTGGCCAGGATTTGGATGACGCCCGGCTGCGTCGGGCTGGCTCGAGGCGTGAGGGTGATCTTGAGGCCATTTTTCTCATACGCAGTGTAGGGCGTCGGCCCCGAAGACGGAGGAACGGTTGAGACAATAGGTGTGGGTCTCGGTTGTTGCTGGGAGAGTGAGGGAGGAGCGGGTTGGGTTGGTATGGAAGCAGGAAGGGACGTAGAGGAAGGATTCGATGGTCCAAAAAGACCAAGGATGTCGTCGACTGCCGAGCGTGAAGAGGTCGGAGGTTGCTGCGCGGCGCTGTTGGAAGCCGACGGAGCAGAAGATGAACCAAAGATGTCGGCGAGGAGATCCTGAGTTACTGCAGCTGAGGGCACGCCAGTAGCCGACGGCGTGGGATGAGCGGAAGGCGAAGAGGGTTCGTCTCCCATGAGGTCTACCAGAGACTAATGTACCAGGATAGGAGACAATGGGACGTGAGTATGACGCAAAATAGACCAAAAGATGTTGCTCGAAGGGTTGATCTCACAGTGTCCTTCGTTGTCTCTGTGGACCCAACCTTTCTCTTCTCACTCGCCTGACCTCCCATGATCGTACTCCTAATCTCAGGCATCGGCATCCTCTCCAAAACGCCCAATCCGACATCTCCCAAACTCGCCAGACTACCGTACTCGACACTTCGCTGCTGAAGTTCGAGTTCCTGGGTATGGTCGTAACCTTGGAGGATGGACTTGATACGGTTAATTTGAGTATGGTCAGGGACGGAGAGCTCGGCAAATCGAGCGGAAAGTTTGATGAGTGCGGTCAGGACGAATTGGGTAGCGAGAGCGTTGGCATATGGTGATGAGAGAACGGATTGCAAAAGGTCGATGATGGTGGATTGGGTGACCTGTGAGGCGTTCAAGAAATCCTCCGCGTCAGAAACATCGCAAAACATGGAAAGCTGCGATCATGCGCCTGTTTACGCGCACCTGTCGACTCTCCTCTCCCTCTTCAGCGACCCAACCTTGCAATAGGACGTCTCCAAACTCTCCAATCAACCAGACCCCACTAAGCGTAAGCGAGTCTTGAGAGACGTCCGCAAGAAGAGCAACGTAGAGCTTTTGAACAGTGTACGCCTGAAGCTCCGGTGTGTGACAGACAAGTCGGATGAAAGCTGACGAAATCTCTTCTCGGACAAAGTTTCCTGCCTAGAGATACAACGACGATGATCTCAACAACCGGGTAAATCATCGGGAAGGGGATGATAGCGCTCGGAAACTCACCAGCTTGAGGACTCTGAGGACAGTGTCAATGTGCCATCGTTTGTTGGGGGCGAACCTCTCAGCTGCCATAGCAATCTCGGTCGTCATTCCTCGCTTGAATTCGTTGTCGGCCGCTTCGAGGAAGGTGAGAAGTTCTCGAACCATGGGTCGGACGTTTTGCTCGTTGATGAGGGCATAGCAGAGCTCGAGGGCTCGTCGTCGAATCGAAATATCACCGTCTCGAAGACAGTCGAGGATAATGGAACGATGTCGTTGAACGGCGGGCGTATCGATGGCGACGACCTTGGCGAGAGTGTTGAGAGCGACATATCTGCGGAGCGTTGACCGTGAGAGGGGCTCAGACCCTCGGACGCGCGACTCATGAAGCTAACAGTGAAACGCACCTGATGTTGTTATCTCGGTTACTGAGGAATTTTCCTAGGATATTGATAGCCATGACACGTAGGCCGGAATCGGCCTCAATCTCGAGAACGGCAAGGACCGTCTCGTAGAGGATGGAATTACCGACGTTCTTGGTCGAGTCGGTGTTTGTAGCAACCTAGATAGGAAGTTGTATCAGCGCGATGAATCGATGCACAAGATAGGAACTAGACCCTGACCTGGGCTAGGATATCGTTCATCTCTTCGCTCGCCTTGGCATCCCCTCTTCCTAGAAGCCTGAGAAGGCGAAGGATCTTGACTTGAAGGAATGGGTCTGTGATGCCTGAGACGTCGTGCTCGGGTGAGTATCCGGTCGTAACTAGGGACTTGAGGTGCTTGACGAGGAGTGGAACAGCCTAATCGCGTATGAGTAGACAGGCCCAATTGAGGTTCGGGGTCAGTCCTTCGTCCCAGTCTCAGATACACTGAGAGTGTGACGACTCAGCTACCTTCTTGAACTCCTCACGGCAAGCTTCATCGCCTGCACACATTTCGATGACAAGCGTTACACCTGAGAGGAGCACTCCATGATTTCGGTCTTGGAGCAAGGATTTGGCTTTGTTGGTGAAGTGGTCAATGAGATCCGGGACGCGTCGAACGATGCGGAAAGCGCAGAGGGCGGCCTGGATCCGACAGCAAGCGATAGACTTGTCAGCACCACACAACGGCCCAACCATTTCAGGCCACGAGCATGGATCAAGAATCACCTTTTTACGAATGTAAGTGTTTGAAGAACCAAGGAGCTTCTCAACTTCGTTGCAGAGATCGCGCGACATTTCCTCTGACGAGATGTTGGCGAATGTGCAAAGTGCGAGTCCGACAGCGTACATGTTTGGATGGTTCATATCGTTCTTAAGAGAGTTGGTGACAAGTGTGAGAACTTCTGCGCTCTCATCGAGAAGAAGCATGGTTCCCAGATAACCGAGTCGTTTGTCGGCGAATCTGGGACTGGCCACGAGCTTGAGGCATTCGATTTGTCCAAAGTGGGCTGGATAGCCGAGCATGTGGATGTACAGCAATTTGGCGATGTTGTTGTGTCTCATCAGTGAGTCGCCTTCCTTGAACGAGGTCCGGATGGCAGCCGACTCGACTTGGATGAGAGACCGTTCATCGGCAAGGGTCTACGGTGGACGGAAGGGTTCCGACGAAACGAGGCACAGGGTTAAGCCAGGAAGAAATGGAGCGGAACACAAAGGTGTCGAACATCCAGAGACGTCGGACAGCGGCGGCATGATACGACCGTATTGAGTCGGTAGACGCGAACAGGCGCAGACGAGAGAGAGGAAACAAGGATTTCGCGTGTCAGCGCTGGGTCAAGCTTAGGACTGAAACGTCGTATTCGAGATGACAACTGACTTTGCAAGACCGGATGGCCTTGATAAGGGCTGAAGAAAGGAACGAATAGCACGAGGAGGTTGAGTCTAAATGAACGGATCGGTCGAGAGCACGAGATGGCTCGCCTCAAGATAGTTGATTGCGCTTTGCCGAAGTATTCAGAATGAGATAGCTCTATGACAGGGCTGACTGACCTTTGAGGTTGTAGTAGCCCATCTGTCGAGGCCGAGCGATGGGGTATACGTCGAGAGAGGATGGTGGTTGAGAGGGAGAGCTCGTTTCCCTCAGGGCGCAGCACTTCCAGAAGGGTGAAGATGTAACTCTACCTCTCCTTTCTCCGATCCTTCGCTCGAGTCCCAGTCGAGATAGAACGACAGGGTGATTGTCAGGCGCATCTTGCCAGTACCTCGGTCTATGACATGCCCTGGACACAACCGAACGACGCTAGTGTCTGATTGAGCTCGAGCTCGATTCTTCTCCACCGAATCATCGAATTTGACGGGTACGGGGTAGTATGAGCACAAAGAGGGAAGTCAATAGCTCTTTCTGATGGGCTCAGTTGAATTTCGGCCAAGTTTAATATGTAAATTTGGGGAAGATGCGGTTCCGAAGCGAACGAATTCAACCAAGATTTCGATGATGCTCTTCCTTAACTGAGACTACTCTTCCTCCTTCAATCTCGACAACAGACGATTCCCTCAGGTTAGAAATTCCTGTGGCACTCAAATTCTGCAGGGGCTGCCCCATACAGCAACATACTTTCTCCCGCCTATCCTGAAACTTCCTTCGCCTTTCGCTTCAAGCCGATACTTCTTTCACCCTCTTATCACGACGCCTACCGCCCAGACTCAGCCTACCTTTATAGACATCCGCCTTACATCAGATCTATAGAATGCCACCCAGGCGCGGGATCGTCAAGTCGGGAGCTATGAGCTCCAAAGCCTCGCCTTTACCAGATCGGAAATCCAAGGAACCCGAGGGACCTGTGACGCCAGTAGAGAAGATTCAGAGGGAACTCTCAAAGGTTGGATACAAGGTATGCTGATCTTTGTCCTCGGAGTCCCTGACTGAAGCCTAGTGACGCTCGCGGCAGGACAAGCGAGAAGGTCACGAAGGCTTGAAGCTGATGTCCTTGCTCCTTCGATTTCCTGATACCAAGACACCACTGACCCTCCTCAATGAAAGATGCTCTCGGCTCAATTGGGAAAGATGCTCTGTTGACGTCAAGCAACACGCTGGGGGCCACACCGCTGCTATCACTCTTCATCGACATGTCAAGAAATCCAAGAACTCACCAATCGAGAGCGTTCGACTCGAGCCTCATCCAGCACTCCAATGCGAGACTGCGTTGGAAGCGAGGCACATGGTTGCTGTTTACGCGTTGTTCAGGGTGAATGGTCCACAGACCCATTGATCGTTCGCGCCTCGTACCTTGACTGACTCTGTGCCTTGAAATATGACAATCTCTCAACTCACCTTCTCAGTTTTCCTCAGCTCAACCCATCTCACTCACCCTTCCACCCTACTTCCGACCTTATTGGACTGAACTCCTTCTGGAGAAATCTACCGCTCCCTCCCATCGAGCATGGGAATGGGCTGACGATCCGTTCACTGCCAGAGCTCAGGTCACAGAACGTCAAGAAAAGTCTGCCGCTCGTTCGGCTGCTACATCAAATGCGGGCAGTGGTGCATCAACACCCGGTGGCCCAGGTGGGAGCAACAACGGACATGGTGGAGGAAGTGCAGGAGGAGGATCAGTCATGCTTTCAGGAGAATGGCAACGTGCACCTGAAGTTCGGATGGCACCTGCTCTGAGAGAGCTCGTAGAGGATACCATCCGAAATCAAGCCGCTTTGTATCCTGATGCAGTCGTCGCTGATTCATCAGGAGGTGACGACTCTGCCCCCGTAGTTCACATCGACGGAGGGTCTCTCGGTAATCAGCTTGAGTCTCTCGGATTTAGAAAAGCACATGTCAAGAATGTTGTCAAACTTCTGCAGGATGCCGCCAGAAGACTCTTCGAAGAGGGAGGAGTAGGAGGAAGGGATCCGCTTATGTTAGCTTTGACAACATTAAGTCCCCAAGAAGCGGCCATCGAGTGGCTGATCCTTCATCTTCCAGAGGTCAGTCGACAATCTCATCGCATGGTTGGTTGGAGGATGAGTTCTCCAGCTCATGCCCTCTCTTGTTGCCCTTTGACAGGACGATTTGCCTGCTCGATTCCGACCCACAGCTTCCGTCGCCGATTTCGTATCCTCCGTCAAAGCTGGAAAAGGAGGTCGATCTCTCGTCCAGACCTGGATTGTTGAGAAACTCATCAAGGAAGTCGGATTCCCTCGGAAATCTGTCGAGACTCTTCTGAATTCCTCTCCAGGTGAGGGTCGAGAATGGGGGGAGAGTGAAGCTGTTGAAGCCCTTACCCGAAGGATGGTTGGATCGGAAACGGGTGATTGGGGGGTCGAGGGAGTACTAGCTAGACTTCACGATGGAGAGAAGGGTGTCGAGGCTGTTGATATCGAGACGAGGGATGAGAGGAGACGAGAAGAGTTAGAGGCTCTGGAAAGTGTGTTTGATGATCGATACGTCCCAAATCCCGAGCAGCCCCAGAATCACATCACCATCTCCATTCCACCACTCGAAGGAGATTCATCAGATGATTTGATGATACATATCCTCTTCCCTAATTCCCCAATCTCATCTCCATATCCATCACCAAGCCATCCTACCAGTCCACCCGCCTTCTACCTTACCAGTTTTTCCCTTCCGGCCTACATCCGACTTCATCTCCAATCTCTCGTCTATCGACTCTTCACCGATCCCGATCGAGAAGATTTGCGATCGACTCTCGAGTCAGGGGAAGGAGGTGTCATCTTTGCCATGGTTGATTACCTATCTCAAGAATGGGAAGCCGTCGTTGATAATCCCCCAGATGTCTCGCTTGTCACCAAATACCTCGTTCCAAAACCACCCGCTCCAGCACTATCGTTGACCGCATCAGCTTCAGTAGCGAGGAAGTCTGGAAGCAGAAGAGGTCCCACCTCTAGAAGACCACCGTCAAAGGAGGAACTAGAGATGGTAAAAAAAAGGACAGAGGAATGGCAGTCGAGGAAGGAATTCGAAAAGGTCCTGGCGGGAAGGATGGGTCTGCCGGCTTGGAAGAGTCGAGGGGAGGTTTTGGAGGCACTAGATAAGCATCGAGTGCTGGTCGTTGTGGGAGAGGTTAGTTTCGATCATCGTGACTTGAATGCCCTCGGTCAGGGCCCTTGCTGATTGTCACTCGAGATCCTTTTCCTATAGACTGGAAGCGGAAAGACTACTCAGCTGCCTCAATTCATCCTAGGTATGCAAGGCAACGCAAAAGTCTTATCAACTTGCAGTCAGATTCGCAACACAGGCTGATCCAAGCCACCTCGTACATGTGCCCAGACCACGAAATTGCCTCCCTACGACCGTGTTCGATCCTCGTCACTCAACCTCGACGAGTCTCCGCCCTCGGAGTTGCCGCACGAGTCGCCAACGAACGTCTCGAGGACGTTGAGAAAGCCTCTGGCTCAGTCGGATATGCCATTCGAGGGGAGCGACGAGCAGGACGAGACACTAGATTGCTCTTCTTGACCACAGGAGTGTTACTCAGACGACTGAGTGCAGGTGGAGATGCCGACCTGGACGGTGTTTCGCATGTCATTGTTGATGAGGTGTGTCAACTAGTCACACTTTTTCGTCTGATAGGCTTGTAGCCTGTTCTTTTGTTGACGGTTGTTACTCCTTACTTTCCTCGTGACGCTTCAACAGGTTCATGAGCGATCGGTTGACGGCGACTTCCTCCTGCTTGAGTTGAGAGAGCTACTGAAGCGAAACTCTACGATCAAAGTGGGACGAAATCACCCTGCACGCCGACAGATATTGCTCATCGCTCACCGGTTAATCTTCCCCCGCTTTTTGTTTTTCTTCGATTACCCAGATCGTCCTCATGTCCGCCACCATCAATCATCTGACCTTCACGACCTATTTTGGCAATTGCCCTCTTCTCGAGATCCAAGGTCGAACTTTCCCTGTCCAAGACAACTATCTCGAGGATATCGTCTCTAGTCTCTCTTACCGTCCTTCCGGAGGTGGAGGTGGAGGTGGAGGTGGTAGTGGAGGCAAGAGCTTGCAGAAGCAGAGCAAGGAGCAGGCAGAGAGCATGCGCGCAGAGTACGAGAGCAAAGGACTAAATTCGGGAAGCATACAGCTTCTCGATTCGGTCTCCAGATCCGACAAGGTAGAACCTGGGCTTGTCGCGGCTGTCGTAGAGTATGCTGTGAAGCAAGCCGAGGATAAGGGTGGTGTCTTGGTCTTCTGTCCAGGTTGGTCGATGAAGGCTCGCTTCAATCCTTGCGACGCTTCTCTCGCCTTTCTCACTCTCATACGATTGTTGTTTTGCTTCTTAGGTGTGATGGAAATCACTCAAGTCATCAACGCACTTCGTGGAATGAACCTCGGTCCTGTAGAGATCATGCCGCTCCACGCTCAGCTTTCGTCGGCCGAACAGAAACGAGTCTTCAATCCCACGACGGCACGTAAGATCGTCGTTGCTACCAACATTGCTGAGACTTCCATCACTATTGAGTGGGTGACATTGTTCATCGATCATCGTACCTTCGGGGAGTGCTCTGACGCCTGCTCCGTCGCCTTACCGTCCCAAGTGATATCACCATCGTCGTCGATACAGGCAAGGTTAAAGAGACGCAGTACGAAGCTGAGAAGTCGATGCAAATGCTGGTTGAGGTTCTTACGAGGTCAGTACTGAAGAGCATTGCATCTTTTGCACCACCTCAGGACTGATCGACCATTCTCTGATGTCAACCTTGTACAGTCGTGCCGCTTCTCGTCAACGAAAAGGTCGAGCTGGTCGAACCAAGCCTGGAACGTGCTACAAGGTCACCTAGTGGTTTGTGGTGTTATTCCCAGCAGGTCGCCGTTCTCTAACCCTCGAGATTCTATTCGCCATACAGGTTTTTACTCGCCGAATGGAGAACAACAAGATGCTTCCTTTCCCTGTTCCCGAGAGTAAGTTATCGGTATCCTTACCTACCTCGTCGACCCAAGCCCTCTTGGTCTCCGTCCCCACATTCTCATCAACTCGCAGTCTTGAGGACCCCTCTCGAGGCTCTCTTTTTACAAGTCAAGGCGATGCGCGAGAACGAAGACGTCAAACTCTTTCTTTCCAAAGCTATCGACCCGCCGTCCACGTCTCAGATGGATGCTGCATGGCAAACCCTTATGGACCTCGGCGCTGTCGAGGGAGAACACGCTACAAGTAGGTTGACGGCTTTAGGAAAGCATATGAGTTCGATCCGTGAGTTACAATCCATGACTGGCGCTGAGACGAAGAAGAAGGCATGGACCCTGAGCTAATCTTACTTGTGACTGATTACAGCCGTCGATCTACGACTGGCCAAGATGCTGGTTCTGGCTTCTATCTTTTCGTGTTTGGACCCAGGTAAGTATGAGCTCTGCGAATCTTGAACGTTATGTTCCTCATATCTTGACTAGTCTGAATTTCTTTCATCAAACAGTCCTTTCCATCACCGCCATCCTCTCGTCTAAACCCCTCTTCCTCTCTCCGATGGAGAAACGTCAGGAAGCCCAAAAGTTCGGCCATCATTTTCTTTTCGCTCTCGTCGTTCATCTGCTAGACTGTTGAATCTTAGACTAAGGGTTTCCTATTTTGTTCGATGTCCCCAATCGAAACCTCTATCAGAGCACGAGCCAACTTTGTTACTGCCAACTCGGTAAGATCCTCCTTATCCATAATCTCATCAGTACATCAAGATGGAAGAATCACTGTACCGTTCTTTGTGTTCATGTTCTTTCCTTTTTTTTCTCTCATAGGACCTATTGACCGACTGCAAAGCCTACACCCAAGCGTCGTCTCTACCCGGCTACGGAGCACAACGTTCTTTCTGCGAAGAGGTAAGTACAGAAACATCGTTGCGCCATTCGACTCGTTCGGTTAGAGCCTTGACTCATCGTCCATCTTTCGCCCATCTCAAGAATTTCATCTCGATGACGTCCGTGAGAGACATCACCACCCTTCGAGCCGATTTTCTCACCGCCCTATCCGACCTTGGATTCGTTCCACCATCTTATGGATCGAGGGGTCCACGAAGTATCGATCCGAGTCTCAACGTAAATGCAGGGAATGAGAACCTCATCAAAGCTGTAAGTGAAAGCTTCAACTTGGCAGCTCTCCAGCCATTTCTTCTTCTTCTCTCGATTCTCGTTGTCTAATAAAACCCTCTCTCCTTACTATGCAGATCGTTCTTGGAGGTCTCTATCCTCGTATCGCGGTAAGTTTTTGTTTTGTCTCGTCCTATCATTTCTCGAGCCCCACTCACCTATGAGTTCCATCCCTCTCCCTTTTCAGCGGGTCGCCATGCCAAAAGCTAGGTTCGAGCAGATGCAACAAGGAGCTCTCATGAAAGATCATGTTGCCAAAGAAATCAAAATCTTCGATCAAACTGAACGTGTCTTCCTTCATCCCGTGAGTAACCATGTCCAGTCAAGTTCTTTTTTTTTTACCCTTGCCTCAAGATGTCATCAGATATGAGCCATCCCTAGAATCCATGAGCTCCCAAACTCACGAGAGGGGTTTCTTCCTCATGCGTTTAGGGTTCCGTTCTGTTTGGAGAAACCAAGATTCCATCTGGCTTCCTCACTTACTTTGCCAAAAACCAAACAACGAAAGTCTTCCTTCGAGATGCCACTGAAGTCGTGAGTCTATCTTGTCCGACGCTGACCCGATTTACGAGCCTCGATCCAGCGCGCGTGTGATTTCTCCTTCGCTGACATCCCATCACATTTACGTGACCTCACGACGGTGTCACCTTGCCAGCCGCTTTATGCCATGCTCCTTTTCGGTGGCAAAGTGACTGTCAATCACTTCGCCTCTGGTCTTATGATCGGTAATGGTTGGGTCAAACTCAAAGCCTGGACTCGAATTGGTGTGCTTGTCAACCAACTTCGTCGTTTACTCGATGCTTCGCTCGAAGCGGCCTTTGATGATCCGACGATGAGCATCGGTGGGAATGAAGAGGTCATCAAGACGATGCTGGCGCTGTTGGCTAGGGATGGGTTGGCTCCGTAGTATAGTTTCAGCTTAACGTTCTCTGTCGTCCTGTTCGACAATGAATGGTCTCATGTATTCATGGGTTTCAAGGCATATGAGAGAAAAACAGGTCGCTGTATAGATGTATCTTCCTCTGTCTGGACGATCGTCTCTATCTTGCTGACCTATTCAACCATACCAGGAAGACTTGGAAGAAAGTTGCGAGCCAGGAAAGGAAGAAAGGAGCAGGTAGCGTATCAGCTCGTGTAGGTCAAGAAGGTTGACGAATAAATCACTTACAGGGTCCCGAGTGGAATCGAGGCGGGACCGCATCCTTTCTATAGTGCCGCGCTGAAGCATCATCTCCCATTCGTTGCGGCCGAGCGAAAGTTTTTACATGTGTGTATGTTATGTTCCAGGACCGTGTCAGATCCCCTTCACGGCCTATCAGATGGTAGACTCAATGTATTGTAGATAGTTTTGTCTGAGGTACTTTTCAGCAGAAGATGACTACTTGAGCAGAATTCTGTGCAAACATCTTCTCCAGCTCACGGGCCTATAGACGGGCGCGGTACTCGATCCTCCGTTGCCGCTGACGGGTGAGGAGGATGCGGATGACTCCCCAGCTATGTCAGTGTCTAGTGTTGTTGATATGAAGGCGGGAAGAGGGGAGAGATCGAGGGGGAAGGGATCCAAGTCTGGGAGTGGATATCAAGGGGAAATGTGTGCAAAAGCGGACAGGAAAACACATCCTTTTCTGCATCATCGCGTTTCTCTTGCGTTTCACTGTGCCCCTCTTTTCCCTGGGTCGATACTCTCGTTCCGATCGGCAGATAGCCTGACTATAAACCCGAAAACAAACCTGACCGGTGGGGGTTAACTGGGGTGGACAGTGCGCGAACAGATCCTTCTCAGCTCCTCAAACAATGTGAAGTCCAGAACGACCATCTTCCTCCTCGACTGCCTCGCTATTCGTTCGTAACATCGGTTTTTCACTATACCGGTAGCTGTTAAGATGATTACATAGATGTCAGGAAAAACTGAGTCGTCAGCTCGCACGCAAGTCATACCTGCCTTCCTTTCTCTCTCTCTGCCCACCTCATTCCAACTGAACCCAACCTTGCAAATTCCTCCTCCAGTACCTTTTCCCAGCCCTCCTTGACGACCTGCTCGATTCGGCCGGATGTAACCAAGCCATCAACGATACCTTTGACAATCTTGGGCCCTCCGCAACCTCGAGGAAGCGCTTCGAGTAACGACATTCGAACCGACGTGACGAAGTGTTGGATCGTGAGGTCAATGGCGAGTCGAAGAGATTTCTGTGAGGACGACAAGATATGTGTATGAGATGAGCGTTGTGAACAGATAAGGATAGAGCGAAAGATGTATACATATAAAGGGGGAAAGGGGAGGGGTCAAAGAAACATGAGATGGTCCAAGCAATGCTTTGGATAAGACAAGTCAAAAGACAGAACTTACTACCAACTCGTCGTCGTCATCATCCTTCACGATCGTTCCTCGAAGCGGGTCATTGAGTAGATCGCGCAGCAACAACATGTTTCTGGCCTTCATCTCGGCTTTGCCATCGCTGAGAAGGTTTTCGATTGCCTGGTTTCGATGGATGGATAAGTTTGAAATGCCGATAACATTCAGTCGAAGAAGCAAGCGAAAGCGGCAGGAAGAAGAAAAAAGAAAAGAAACAGTCCGTGACAGGTTTTGGGTTCTCACACTGACCTCTTGACTAAAGACGTGTATGAGGGGCATTTTATCGAGGTAGGCTCTCCACTGAGCGATGTACTTCTTGCAGGAATCACCGTATAGGCGTGAGATGGATTCCTGTGAGATCGATGGATTGCATCGAGCCCGGTTGTTCGGTGATTGTCAGTAAGATGGCTATTCCCAATCAAACAGGATATGACGCACGTACCTTGATAAGAGCAAGTGTGGATTCTCCCAACTCGAGTGAGTCATCATCTTCTTCCTCATCGTTTCCCTGATAATATCCGTCAATCGATTGCCCATCTCTCTTATTGCCCTGAGCAACAACGCTATCATGACCACTACTACTGTCACGGATGCCACAGACACTAGCATTACTACCACCAACCTCGCGGACGCCGCCCGTCCCTTCCTCTCCTTTCGAACCCTCGCCAGTGGAACCAAGTTGACCATCTTCCATCTTCCGCATCTGACTTCGACGATCATCCCCTCCGTACACGACGGTGACGTCGTTCGGTTCCATCATACTCACGTCCCTGCTCCTCTCTTCTAGCTCCTCAAACTTCAGCACTTCTCTGCTCTGGTGATGAGATGATACGTCCCCTTCTTCTTCCATGACTTCCACTACCTCGATCACGGAACTATGTTGTGCCCCCGAGGTCTTCGTCCCATCACCATCTACGATGTCTATCTCTTGAGACAGATCTCTCCCCAGGAGATGCGAATTGATGTCGTCCAGTTCCTTTTCCTCTTCGCCACGAGATCTGGCTTGATCAAACCCCTTAGAATTCCCTTGATCTCGATCCTCTTCATGTTGCATTGAAGTTGACCCAATGATGGGATCCACACTTTGCTTCCTTGCCTCCGATGATCTGACCACTATACCGTCGTCCTCTTCAAACACGATCTCGCCCTCTCCTTCGTCCACTCGTTCCTCTTCCTGCTGTGACTGCTGATCTTCACCATCTACCGTCTCTCGTCCATCTTTTCCAGCCTCTTGGTCTTCTCCTGCTCCCGCTTGTTCACTCTCGGAGCGTTCTTGGTTTTCTCTCCTCTCCTCACTGTCCCTGACCATCGAGCGATTAGTGTCATCAACTCTTCTTCCTTCTCTTGAAGATGCTTCGATCGAATCTGGACTCTTGGATCTCTCTTGACTTGATCCGTCGTGCGATGAATGAGCAGAATGAGTGGCAGGTGAACGCGTTGAGAACTCGCTAATTTGAGAACGATTATGAACATCGGCAGCAGCTATGGTGATGATGTGATCCGTCGTTGAGTCGACCGGAGAGGCTGAAGAGAGGGGTAAGGGTTTAGTAGGGATGACAAGTCTTGACCTTTTGGGTGGTCTCTCGTGATGACTGTCCAAGCTTGTAGAGGGAGTGATTGTAGAACCTGCTGCGTTGGTGAATCGAATGGATGATGGGGAGGAAGATGATGGAGATGCGGCTTCTGAGGATGGAATGATCGGCAAAGGATTGGATTGTCTTCCTCTCTTCTTGACTTTGGATATTTGACTTGAAGAGGGTGATATTATAGGGTCGTTGGCGTCGATTGTCGATGATGATGGGCGATCGGAGGATCGCGCACTTAACGGCTGCACAGAATCTCCCTTTGAGCTTTTTCTGCCTCGTTTCTTACTTTGAGACGAACTAGCGTTTGGGAGGATTGGTAGCACGTAAGGTATATGTATATACTGGTGGTTTGCTGGAGCCGATGCACGAGTGATTCGAGTTGGGGTTAGGGTTTCAGATAGCATCTTTTGAGAGGAAGGGTTATTGGAGGGGGAACGCGTGGAACGACCTCGAGCGGAAGGGTCGATGGGAGTGGATGGTACTAGTGGTGGTTCCTTTGGGTCTGTTTGATCAACTTGTGAGCTTAGGTTCATAGTTTGATCAGGAACATCTGGAAGTGGGTGATGGTCTACATTGTATGTATGTGGAAGTGGCCCGCACCCGGAGGTGGTATGGGAGTCAGCATCGCAGCTTGAACTGGTGGATTCAACAAAGAAGAATCTGGCTCAACTGAGAACGTATGCGATTTTGAATCTGACAAGATGCTGCCCGTCGGGTAATTTATACTTGAGAGACGAGGGTGGTCGAGCAAGATAGTCTTGCACGTCGGGTTCGTAATAGCTACTCGTTTCCTCTTGGTCATAACTAGAGGCATACATGTTAGGACAGCTCGAGAAGACGCGTCCAAGGGGTTTCAGACGCGTGAAAGCGACGCGACTGACCTAAGAAAGACTCTTTGACTCTTTTCCCTCATCTCTTCTTGTTCAATCATCTCTTGGTCAAACTCGACACTCCAGGGATCTTTGTCGGTCGATGCATGCCCGAACGGAGCTGAATTCTCGTCGTCCGATTCCTCCATCGCTTTTGGTTCGAGTTCAGAGACCGTGATGACGATGAGACCGGAAGGGAAGAGACCCTTCCTGTATGCTGACAAAAAGGGGAACTTAGCGTCTACGATTCGTTCGGCTGGACAAGTGATTCACGTATTTGTTAAGAATTAAGTACATGGGATCTCAACGCACGCGCAATTGATCGGGTACGTACGATCATCGATTACCGCTGGGTCTGATTCGCCCTTGCCTGACTGCCACCTCCAATCCCGCTTCCTCTTCCTAGAATGATTTTCAAGCATCTCCCAGCCTTCAATCTCGAGTTTCCATCCAGGCTTGGACTCCTTGCGATCGAGGTCGAGAAATCGTCTGCCAATGATGATGCCATCGACTTGAATTTCGACGACGAACTTCCCGCTCCATAGCGTTCGGTTGTTGAGGGTAATTCGGAGGGAGTCATTCGGACTAACGAGAATGGTACATGATGTAGATGACTGCTGATTAGAGGTGTGAGTCGCAAACGTGTGGCGGGGGGGTCGTCCGAGGGCGGCGGTGTCGGCAGTGGTGGTGTCCGAAAGGATGTAAGGTGTGGCCACCCAGCCTCGGAGGCTCAGCTCTGACATTCTCGAGGACATCCTCAAGGATTGTTCGGGTGAGTGCGAGTCTGGATGCGAGAGAGATGAGGGACTAATGCAGCAGGTTGGCGTTGAGGAGAGCATCGGGCTGAGATTACCTCCTGTTCGGTCTCGTCCTTCCGGATCTGGTCACCACCCAATTTTCTTCGCGGCAGTCAATTTCATCAGAGCATGATAGAGATGTAGAGCACATGTGATCGATATATGCACATATCCTATCCCTCTCTTTTACTGTTTCTTTATTGTTGTTGACACTCCGGCATTCCGCCCTGGTCATCGTCGTCATAGTACCCTCCCCCACCTCCGCCATACGAATCGTGCTCGTCTGAGTCATCCGCATACTCGTGCTGATCTGCTCTTGGAGCAGGTCGAGCTGTAGGTGGATTGTCATCGAGCGAGTAATCTGCCTCTTCGACATTATCCGGCAACGGTTCGACATTCTTGCGTTTTGGTGGAAGAAGCTTCTCCAGAGCCTGCAGGAAACAAGAAGGACCGATCAAGCGAGATGAAGAAATTGTGCTGGTTTAGTATTTTTTGGAAGCCTAAAATATCTATTCAGGAAAGCATCGGACTTACAACGAGATCGATCCCCCTCGCCCAATCTTCACTGACTTTCTCGACCTCGCACTTGATCCACAGGTCACCTCTTCCATGGCCGTCACTTGAACCTCTTGGCATGCCCTCATTTCGAATACGGATCGATTGCCCAGGGTTGATGGGTTGACCTCGTGGGATGGTCAGTGAGATGGATCGATTGTCCAGATGGGTGAGAACGATTCGAGAGAATCCCGTCAAGGATTCCGAGAGAGTGAGAGTGATCTGAGGTGGTAAATGTGGATTAAAGCATCGATGAAATTAGCAGCGGGATAAGGATGAGGTGATATCAGAAGACCGAGAATTCGTATCGGTCAGACTGATCATCGTGTGAGAAGATGAGGAATTGCACAGGAACGTACGGTCGCCAGGAGATCATGCGAATTTGCAAGCTTGAACGTCGGATGGCTTTGGAGTCTTAGTACAAAGACGACGTCTCCCGTTTCTACACCGGGATATTGATCGCCGTGACCTTTCAGAACGATCCTTTCGCCGTCGCGCATGCCCTTTTCCACCTTGAAAATCGTCTTCTTCTTCTGGTTCGTCGTTTTGGCACCCTTGCACTTCTTGCACCTGCAGGACGAGGAGGTCATGCGAGTGTTGGTTGGTTGATAATGAAAAGGTAGAAGGGCCAATGTACTTGAGAATGATGCGAGGCGAACGAGGTAGGATGGCGCGATCAAGCACTTACTGGTCCACATCTCGGATCTTTGAACCTGTCCCCTCGCACAAAGGACACTCTGCCGTTGACTGAGCCATCATCCTTCCTGACAACATCCTGTTAACTGTAATCGATCCCCTCCCCTCGCACTTTACGCATTGTCTCAACTTTGCTCCCTTCTTACCACCCGTTCCCTCACAAACGCCACATACACCCTGTCGCTCAAGCATCATCCCGACCGTTTTGCCTTTGTACAGATCCTCCAGTGAAATGTTGTACGCAACGACGGTGTCCTTTCCTCTGCGTTCTCTGGGTCGAGGCCGACCTCCACCTCCCATGTTGAAACTACCTCCTCCACCGCCAAACATTTGGGCAAACAGGTCTTCAGGCGAAGGCCCATGGTGATGGTGATGAGAAGGCTGAGGTCGTTCGTTGAAGGTTGGACCGTGAGCGTCGTAAAGGTGACGAGTGTTGGGGTCGAGAAGAGTCTGGTAGGCGTGCTGGATTTCTTGAAACTTGGCATGTGCTCCTTCGGGATCATCTGATAGGAAGGTTGAGATTTATTGACAGGCGTAAGCATCGATGACACACCAGGGAGTCCGGCAAAGTAGAGTGAAAAGAAGCGATCAAGCACGCTTCAAAAGCCGCTTTCTCTAGACGCCACTCACCTGGATTCTTGTCTGGGTGATGCTGCATCGCCTGATGAAGAAGACGCATCATGGATGAGTGGGAAGATCATGATGTTGAGGCGTAGTCGGACAGAGGGCTGACTTTTGTTCTATAAGCCTTCTTAAGGTCGCTGTCGGACGCCGATGGATCGACTCCTAAGAGATCATCTAAGGTCATGATTGAGCGGTGTAGAGTGAGTCATCTCGCCCCTTAGGCAAGCGGGTCCCACTTGAAGGATAAGGGAGGTTTGACGGAAATCTGGGACGAACAGAATGCAGAGTCGGCCACCACTGAATCATGTTCCATGATGAGCGATAGTTTCTGTGACGAATGAGGTGGTCATATTGGTAGACTGACTGATGATGTGATATAGAGTAGAGAGGTAAGGTCAGAGAGCAGCTGGAGGATGAATCGAAACCTCAAACGACCATTCCCTCGATACTCTCCCTCTGAATCTCACCCTCCTTCCTGAACTCAGTACACACAGAGCGCCGCTGACATTTTCATACCTCACTGCCTCTTATCTCACCATGCCCCCCAAATCTAAAGAGCCAACAAAAAACCAGCTTCGAAACTTGAGTTACGTGGCCCCGAAACAGCCCTCTTTTCTCACTGCCTTCAAGGCCCAAGTCGCCAACGGTGGTGTCGTTCCATCATCTGATACCGTCGACGAGTTCGGTAGAGCCTCTCTACCTGGACGGAATCAGGGAAGGCAGACGAGCGAGGAAAGGGAAGAGGAGGATAGGAGAAGAGCGTTGGAAGGTGACGAGTTTGGATGGGGTGAAGGTGGAGATGACGCTCCTCAGATCGTCGTTGTAAACGAGGGAAAGCATCTTAGTAGAGAAGAAATGGAGGACGAGAGAAGAATAGGTGAGCTCACGAGCAGTCCAGGGAAGAACCCATCGTTTCGTCCCTTTCATCTTGCTATGATTGTGTGTACGATCTACTGACCCAACTTTAATTTTTGTCGATCCGGATTGAACAGCAAAAGGCCTTCCGCCACTCAACAATTCGTCGTCGACAAAATCACCATCAACAACGTCATCGACGAAATCGAGTGACCCGACGATCACGTCTTCATCCTCAAGGTCCATCTCAACCGGGGCGGCAAAGCCAAATACAACGAAGCGTAAGGCAGTTGCTGTTGGTGTTGATGAGGCCGAGTCCAAGAGTGGAGGTGACGGGACTGGCGGCGGTAGCAAGAAGAAGAAGAAGAAGGAGAAGAAAGGCCTCTTGAGCTTCGATGAAGAAGGCTGAAGTTTGAAGGCTCAGGGGGCCGTGTAATAAAGGGATACCCGGAAGTGTGGAGAGATTTTTGCCCGGCGAAATCTAGATGCTGAGTCAAGATAAAATGAAGGGAGGGAGGGGGTAGGATGACCCAAATCTCGGCCGACATACCGCAACACATGACATGAGAGATACCTCGGCATGTGGATTTATCTCGTCGAATACTGGATCGAACGTTCGATCCAAAGCGAGAGTCGAAAGTGGAGAGGTCCGGAAAAGAAAATGAAAAACGATTGGAGCTAGTCCAAAAGTTGGGCATTTCCGGCCCAGAAGTTCGCCACATCCACCCGAACTCGCCCTCATCGACTCATCTCTCTGTACCTTCTCCTCAGAACAGAAGAGCCATCATCAATCCTCTCCACCTTCTTCTCGACGCTCGAGATGATGGTCCCGCCATCAGAAGAGACACCTCTCACATTTCGTCATTCGACTGAACCCGCCAATCACCCTCTACACACCCAATTTAACGCCCACTCCGACCCTTTACTCAGGCCCCCCTCCTCTTCTGTCGGCCAATCAAACAATTCCACTCAACCCGACTTTCTTCTCTCCCCATCAGTGGATCTTGATATGGGTCCAGACGCCAAATATGGAAACCAAAGTCCAGCCAGTTTCATCGTACGTACATCCTGAACTTCCGTCACCTGCTTCCCCCCTTTGTCGATCGTGGATCGGTCTGCATCGTCTTTGGTCTCGCCAGGAGTGTCTCAGGATCGAGCAGTGACCAGCCTGCGACGCCTACGCGTGCTGATCCCAGTACCGGCTGGTCTTTCGTTTTCCTTGTGAACTCCTCTTTGGACATTAGCCTCGCCTATCCCCCTCGACCTCACCAACGCCATCATCAGTCTCCTCACAACAACCAACTCCACCTTCGGGAGCCTCTCCGTCCAACACTATTCGCAATCACGTCGACGTCGTCTCCGACGATTCCGCCCACGATGCCGCATCCTCCTCGCTTCTCCCCGATGGTCTAGCGTTCTGCCCGCCAACGCTCGGCGCACACGAACCACCATTCGTTCAACCCGCATATTTCTACCCGTCGCCTTATACGATTGACGTCGACGAATTTGAGGGATATCGGTTATTGAAACCGCACGCGAACGGCAAAAAGGAGAGGGCAGGAAGCCTCGTTGCCGAAGGGAGTCCATCTTGTCAGGTTGATTCAACCACTTCCCAGCAATCAACGAGAGGAGAGGACAGCAATGGTATCAATACGAAGGAAAATGGTACTAATGAAGAGGTTGTGGACGAGATTCAGGAAGCAAAGGCTCGACATCGTGCAGTCGGAGGTGGTACGAAGTGGCTCAGCCCAGAGGATGACGAGGACTGCAAGCGAGGAATCCCAGTCTTTGAGCCCACGATGGAGGTGTGTACAGACTTACTGGAACGCCTGCTCGTTAATTATGTGAGAGTCGTGCGAGTAGAACGCTAAAGTGACGGCATTTCGTTATTCCAACCTTTCGCTCTCCTCCGTAACAGGAGTTCGCCGATTTCGAGGTCTGTCCATTCAATCGTCATGTATCTTCATTGTCTACCAATCGCTGACTCGTGTACCCCATCACAATCGAACCTGATCAGGCGTACATGACACGCGTCGATCATTGGGGTCGTCGAGCAGGTGTTGTCAAAGTCGTTCCGCCCAAGGAATGGATTGACTCCCTTCCCGACATTCAACCAGATCAGCTCGGCGCCATAAAGATCAAGAGCCCGATTCAGCAAAACATGATGGGTATTGGCGGTCTATTCAGACAGAACAAGTGAGTGTCAAGACGGTCAAGGATCGCGTAGAGAGCAAGCGATCAACGTTCATGCCACTGACGTTTCCCTTCATGCATCTCCCTCAGCATTGAAAAGGGAAAGAAGCAGCCTCTCTCCGTCGAAGACTGGTTCAAGAAATGCACCGATGCCAAGTTCGCGTAAGTACGATGCTGTCCCGCAGCTGGGATGATCCAGACACTATCTTCCATCATTGACCGACATTTCGCATGAATTAATCTTCTGGTAGGATGCCATCGATGAAGGAAGTCGATCGATCCGACCGGCCAGTCATGGAATCTCGCAAGAAAAAGAAAGCAGCTGCTGTAGCTGCGGCAAGGAGGGCTGGAATCTCGCTCACTACTGTCAATCCCATCTCTTCTGACCCCGGTACTTCGACATCTGCGACGGTCACAGAAAAGGTCCAAGAACACATAGCGGAGCAAGAGGAGGAGGAGGCAAAGTTGAATGATAGAGAAGTGGCTGGAACAATCAAAGTCGAGCAAATCGACGTCTTGGTCGATCCAACCACAACTACATCGTCGTCTGAACCCTCTGAAAACACTAATTCCTCTGCAACTCTGGCAGCATCCGCACTTAACACCGACGAAATTGCCAAACAAACCGCTCTCTACAATGCGATCCTCGCTGCCCATCCGTGGCTGCCTGAAGGCTCGACTTCCGCCGACTTTACTCCCTCGGCATGTCGAACTCTTGAGCGAAAGTTTTGGAGAGAGCTTGGAATGGGAGAACCTGCTTGGTATGGCGCCGATCTCCAAGGAACGTTGTTTAAACCAGAGACCGAGGTGTGGAACGTCGGAAAATTGCCAAACTTGCTCAATCGACTCAAGTTGAAGAAGCAGTTACCGGGTGTCAACACGCCTTACCTCTATTGGGGCATGTGGAGGAGTAGTTTCTGTTGGCATGTCGAAGATATGGACCTTTACTCGTATGTCTTCCATCTGGTACGGGCCAAGACGGTGTGTGACAGGTTTTGAAACGTTTCGACCATGATTTTTTTCCCTCCTCTTCAGCGTCAATTACCGTAAGCCTTTTACAAGCCGCAGTTCCGTTTCCTTGTCAGTTTCAACTTGGCCGCTCAGTCAATCACTCGTCTTGCTCTTTCAGTCCATTTTGGAGCCCCCAAGTTCTGGTACTCGATTCCTCAATCGAAAGCAGAAAATTTTGAGAGAGTCATGAAAGGTCTGTTTTCCTCCACGCTGTGCCCTGGCTTATACCATAGCACCAAGGCTGACGATCATGCTACTCTCACTTGACCGCTTCCCATCCACCTATCAATGAATACGACAGGCTATTTTCCAAACGACGTGCACACCTGCTCACAGTTCCTTCGCCACAAATCCTTCGCTGCTTCGCCAGCCAAACTCGCTCTCGACTCACTTCGGCCAAACGTCGTCGTCCAACACAAGAATGAATTTGTCTTCACGTTTCCCAGAGGCTACCACTCTGGTTTCAACATGGGATTCAATTGTGCGGAATCCATCAACTTTGCCATCGACAGTTGGGTAGAGTTGGGTAGGAGGGCAAAGGTCTGTCAGTGTGTCGGTGATAGGTTCGTAAGAGGGTTTGAATCTCGTTTGGTCTACTCTCTTCCTGATGTCGTCTTTAATTGTCTGGACTGACGCTCAATATGCTACCAACCATATTCAATCAGTGTCAAGATCGATGTTGACGCCGTGCTTGCCGAACACGAGCTCCTTACCGAGATTGAACGTCAAAAGGCTTCTCGGGGCAAGGGTTCCTCGGTCCGAGGTCCCTACAAGAAACGTAAGAAGCCAGAAGATGAATCGACTTCGATCGACACCAACGACCCCTCATCAGCATCATCCAAGAACGCCATGTCCATAGACGGATCATCGTCTGAATCTACTATCAAGTTCAAGAAGGTCAAGCTTAGCCCAGAGGAGAAGATTGCCCAGAAAGAAGCAGAGAAGCTAGCCAGGAAAGCGGAGAAGGAACGGGAGAAGGCCGAGAAGAAGCTGGCGAAGCAGGTAGAAAAAACGGCAGCAAACCTAGAAGCAGGATCGTCAAGTGGGAAGGTGGGTGGGACTGAGAAGTTCGAGATGCCGTGCGTGTTGTGTCCGAGTGGCGACACGACAGATCTTTTGGAGGTCCTCGAGGTCCCGGCGAATTTTTCGACTGAAAAAACTTGGTGGGCTCACGAGAGGTGTGCGCTTAACGTACCGGAGGTAAGTGTGAAGAGGCTCCTTCCTCTCCGGGGGCTGCTGCTCGTCCCAAACTGAATATGGAATCTTGTCTGCCATCGACGTGACCATCTTCCACAAGACTTACTTCGTCGATATCCAAGTCGTTGACGAGTATGGACAGCCGAATGAAGTTCGGAAAATCGCGGGCGTCCAGAACATCCAGAAGGAGAGGTGGGGTTTGGTGAGTACTCTTGGCTTGCGAGGCAACTTATGGGGAGTGGCGGCTTCGTAGATCCATATCCTGATTACATCAAAACCCCTTTGGACATCGCTTTGGCTTGCACAGAATTGTGCTGTTTGTACTCGACCGGCTCTCAAGAAGATGGGTGGAAAGATTCAGTGTACAAAAGGCAAATGTCCTGTTCGTTCGAGTCCCCGACTCTCTTCTCATCCTTCAGCTTGCTTCCTTACATTCGACCTACTGACTCTTTTACTCGCGGTTTCGCGTCTCAACCACTAGCGAGCCTTCCACGTCACCTGCGCCCTGTCCGCGCCTGACGTCGTTCTCCGAGAGATTGAGACTGAAGAGTGGACGACCGAACAACCGACCGAGGAGAAGCCATTCGTCCATCAGGTCATGAAAGCTGGCATTGTCACAGAATGTCTCTGCTCTGCTCACAATCCTGTGCGTTGGTCTTTGCCATCTCTCTCCTTGGAAACGACGTCATCGTCGTTACCCATTGAGGCCCACGTCGGATCTTCCTCTTCCTCCATGCTTGTATCCGCTGTAGCAGCACCAAGTGTTAGGAGAGCAAGGTCCCGCCTGTCGGGTCGTGTTGACGTCGAGCTTGAGACAGAGACGCATGAGCTGACGGCCCGTCCTGTCTTACGTCGCTCGCGTGGTGTTTCTCGATCAACCTCTTCTAGGCCGTCAAGGAACGTAAGAAGCTGCTGATGGTGGAGAAGAGAAAGGAGGAGATCCTCGCTCTGGCTCCAGATCAAGTCGTCAAGATCAAGACCAAGCAGCAGCTGGTGTACGAGGTCCCATTTGTTCGAGCGGATGGCGATACCGAAACTATCACCGTTCTTTGGGAGTGAGCCTTGATCCCTCTCCATGCTGTGCAATGTTCGTGCATCGCGCTGACAGTCAGTTTGACTTGGTACCTTCTGCCTCCTCTAGCGGTCAAGAGCTCCAAGTTCCCTTCACCAGCGTCGTTCTCGCTTCAGTGTCTCTTCCAACTCAATCCGTCTCGGCTACCGCCAAGACCAATCTACAGCCTCCTCTCAACGCCAAAAAACCCAAACTCCCCTCCCGCCCGGTCAAGTCTCTCATCCCTTCCAGCAACCGAGCCCTCCACCCATCATCGTTTTCCACCAACACAGCCTATCCATCACTACCCTCTGGGTCCGGTGGTCCAAACACGGCGATGTTTTTCCAAAATATCAAGCAGACAGCGAACCCCAGCTTCCGTTCATCCCTCGCCGCTTCGTCATCATCGTCTCATGTCGCTGGGCCTTCAAGCCAGTACCTTCAGGAGAATACTAGCCCTTCCGCGCCGCTTCCCCCACGGATTCGGCACTCGCAGCAACATCAGCAGCAGTATCCTTTCAATCAGGCTTATCAGCCGCAGCAATACCAGCAGCGAAACCAGCCGGCCTATCAAACATCCTCCTTTCAGACTCAATTTCAAGCCTCTCAAAGGCAACAGCAACAACAATACCAACGATCATCCGAACCCTTGCCTATGCCTCACTATTTCTACTCTCAACCGCAACGAACAATCTACTCACAACCCCAACGAACAACTACCTTCAATCAGTCACTATCGTCCTGGGGCTCTTCTCTATCATCTGATCACCCAGTCACCCTTCCTCCAATCACCAGCTTGATGATGCTACCTTTCTCACATCAACAGCAACAAGCACCATCAGCAGCGGCTAGGGATATGCAGCTCAACCCAGCTTTGACTGAGCTTCTCAGAAGGAATCCAAAGATCAGCTCCGCATTTGCCAACCTTGGTTGGGGAGATCAGATTGGATGGGCGACAAGTGTAGATCCTCCCATGATGAATGTAGGGAACTCCAGCGGTGATGGTAGTGGTCGTAGTGATGGTGCAGAGGGTAAAAGCTTATCATCTGCCGATGGCATGATCGGAAACGGGCGATGATTCATTCAAATCAAGGGATGAGGAAGCCATCGTCTTCCATAAAGTTTTTTGTCTCGGACCTTTGCTGTCTTCCTTCACTCTTGTCAATCTGCTGCTTGGGTTACTTCTCTTGCCCCTTTTTCCTCCCTCTCGAATGCGTCTTACTTTCCCAACTTTGTACCATCCCTTTTTCTTCCCCTGTCCTTTTCCCTTTCCATATGGTCTTCTCTATGCTCTTCTCTTCAGTCCTCTCCAACTGCTCCCAACTCAGCACTCCTCCCGTCTCCCAGTTCGTCTTTTTTTCTGACTTCAGCCTTTCCAGCCTCAATCGATCTATACGACCCTTTTTCATTCCTGGTCGGCCTCATTTTTATACGAGCCCTTCGAATTGCAGCCTTTTTTCTTGTGCTTCCTTCCGGCTCCGTCGCTGTTCTTTGCTTTGCCTTTCCTTCTTTCCAACTACTTGGGCTACTTGAGCTACATATATGACAACCTGTCAAACGCTTCTATCTATGCGACCGCGTCTACGTAGGGGTGAGGAAGATGAAATGAAACTATCTATGGGATAACGAAGAACGTTGTCTTCTCATGATCAAGAATTCATGATCGATCCCATAGTTCATCTGGTTTGATACTTACCTAATTACCTTTCTACTCTTTGTCCTCTTCCTACTACTACTTCGACCTATCAGCTATCGGACGGATATCTTCTTAACTCTCCTTTCTCCCTGGTTCAACTTTCTGGTAAACCACCGTTGAATCCTCCCTACGCCAGTCCTTAGCCTCGGTTGATGAAAACCATGAATTCGTTTACAGTTTTCTTCTCCATGTGACTAGTTGTCTCATGTTCTCCCAGGCACTTGATCGTGATTCGTTGATCGTTGTTCAGATGCGTTTTTTTTTTTTTTCTTCTTCTTCTTCTTCTTTTTCTTCGTCATCTCAAAAGCCTGAATGATTGATACTTTCGATTGAGTTTTTTTTGGTTACGAGCGATACAACGATCATCATCGGTTCCTCACCTCTCTCACCCTTTCTTTGCCCCTCTGTACTACCGCTTCCGATAATCGAAGGACTTCATCCTTTCAAACCCGATGTTCATGACCTCCAATTTCCATCTCTTCGTATCCATCAAGTTTGCCTCAATGATGCGAGTAGTGAGGGATTTGTTCGTATCGCAGGCCACTGTCGCATGGGAAGACCGGGAAGACGCAGGCAGAAAAAAAAAGAAAAGAAAAAAGTACGTTGATGGTTAGTTCTCAGAGATATGTCCAGGAGATATTCACGATTACGAAGAAAAGAGAAAGGAGGCAGAAGTAGAAGAAAAGAAGACGACCCCCCCCCCCCCCCCCCCCCCCCCCCAAAGAGAGAAGCTGCACAGACTAGAAACAGAGGAACTCTAAAAGACCTAGGTGAGCCCAAAGAGAAAAAAGCTAGAGAAAAAGTAAAACCCCCCCCCCCCCCCCCCCCCCCCCCCCCCAAAAAAAAAGATTATAGAAGGAAAACAATTCAACATACCAGTATCCGCAGCTTTTTGGACTGTTCTGGTCTAGGTTGATGAAGACCTTTGGATGACCAAGAGCGCCCCCTCCTGGATGAGAAGGAAAGACACGGAAGAGCAGAAGAAGAAGAAAGAAAGAACCCCATAGGATTTTGTATTCGAATGAGATGGAAGTTCTTTGGATGGATGGTCGGGACCTCTCTCTTCTTTTTTTTTCTTTTTTTCTCTTTTTTTTTTTTTTTTTTTTTTTTTTTTTAAAAAAAGAGAGAGAAACAAAATCCAAAAAGTCACTTACCTCCATCACAAACCGCCTTCCTCGATGCGACTTTGATGACGGGTTCTTCTGAGATGAGTTTCATGGCGCTAACTGGGTTAGGTTGGAACTGAAGAGCGGTTTGTTCGAATCTAGCTCCAGTCATGGCGATGTTCTTCGGTTGTTGGGAGGGTGACCATCTGGTTAAGGTTGATGTTTTGATTTCCAAGGAAATAAAGATGAGTATGTTCTCCATGAGTAGATGGGTTGGGCAATCGATCCAAGGTGAAGAGTCATCAACGAGATGGGGGTTCGATGATATCCTTATCCTCTTCGTCCTAACATCAAACCCCCTCTGTCATTCAATCCCTCCTTTCCCTCGTCTTTCCATCCCCGTGCTGGGCTTGACTCACGTCTTGGGTACACCTGGTGCTTGTCCGATTACCGGACTCTTGTCGGTAGCCACAGCTGGTGGGCTCATCGTCGCAGTGTTTTGAACGTCGGTGGAGGCATTGACGTTTGTCTTGAGGTTTGAGGATGCGGTAGGATCCGGTTTGACCGAACCAGAAGACGTGAAGTTGGCATAGGCGCGGGTTATTGGGACGAAACGAGGGAGAGAGCGAGGCAGGGATCGTCGGAGCATGACGAGCAGGTGTCGGTCGAAGATGGATGGTGGTCGAGAAGGGTGATCGGAAGTTCGGGACGGCGATCCATCTCTTTCTTTCTTTTCTCTTATCTATCCTCTTCTCGTCGCTTCATTCATACAAACTCAGTTCCCTCATCGCATCACTCTCAACCCAACTAACCTTAACAGCCTCACTATCTCATCCATTCAATCTCCTCACCTCATCCCCACTCTTCGCTTGGCCCGTCATCAACTTGTCTGCCATCTCCATCGTCCGACCTCTGGTTTCGTCCGATGCAATCAACGCAGCCTGTTGCTCTTGATGCCTCATCATGATTCGCCACGTCCTTTCCTCGATCGAGAGCGTTGCTTCCAACGATCCCGGATACCCCGCCATCACAGCCAAGTGCTCTTGAATCGCCCATCGTCTCGCGACGTCGAGATCGTAGACGTACTTGGAGCAGACGAGTCCGTTGGTGAGATGGTACCCGACTTGACCGTGCTGGTCTCGGAAAATCGTCGTTGCGAGGGCAGGGTAAGGAGCGACGTGAGGACACGCGTAGATAGGTCCGGCGGCTGGTTCGGGCGCGGAGTGGTATGGGTAGGCAGATAACGAGATGAGTGGATGAGGAGCAGAGATGTAGTAATTATGTGAGCTCCATGGGTCGGTTTCAGCTTGGGAGGGATGTGTGGGAGGATATGGTGCAGGGAGTATGGGTGGATGTGAAGGAGCTTTCGGATCTAGATCGGTTGATGGTGGGAGAGAAGTTGGGATGAATCCCGAGGTTGAGGATAACTTCCCCAGACTAGGCTCTGCACTGCCCTCAGCGGTAGCCGAGTGGAATGACAGAGACTGTAGCGTAGAAGGATGTGGAATCGGGATGGGAGACGCGATCATTGGTTGTTGAGGATGGAAGGGAGGCAAGTGAGAAAGAGGAGGTGATGGACAAGTAGATGAAGAGGTTGTATGAGCGATGGGTCTTGAGTATACAGGTTCGGCCGAACGAGGACCTAGAGGAGGGAGCTTGCATTCTTTCGGATCGGTTCGCTTAGCGTTGGGCGACGTGAACTTTGACAGTGAATTGAATCGGTCGAGGCGGGACGCACTTGACGACGTCCTGGGGCGCGGTCCTTGCTCCATCGTCCGATCAGCTCTCGGCGTCATGGTAGCTGCGGTAGTTGAAGCGACAACGGTGGTCTCGGAAGGTCCTCCAGGATCTTGGTCGTCTTTTCGAAAATGACCTCTCGAGTGGGAGCTGGACAGGGGAGCTTGTGGCGAAGAAAGTCGACGCTGGGTCCCATTGGGTCTCGAAGCCCCTCCTCGTAGACCCCTTGTGTCTCTGTCACGATCGTTCGTCAATTGACCAATCTGACCTGGATTGGGACCGTTCTGAGTAGGGCGCGTGCCAGTGGAAGACTGAATTTGAGCTGGAGATGGATGGTACGGATCATTGAGAACACGGTCAAAGTATCGATCACCGTGATAAGATTGTTGGACTATGGGAGGATCGGGCGTGGCGGAACCAGTGGAAGAGCGAGATACTGGAGGGAATAAGAAGCACAGGTAAGACCATGATGGTTCAGATTTGAACACCCACTGCATGACCAGAAAGTTGCAAATTGGTTGGGGGTCTGAAACCCTGAATGCGGGTAACGTTGAACTCATAGCAAAGGTTTACGCACAAGGATCCTCGTATCGTCCTCGCTTCTCCGTTGGTTCCGAGCCAGGATCCGCATCATTCCCCCACGAACCTGGTCGACCTCTCTTAAGATGATCCTGCGGTCCTCCCATAGTACCAGCTGCGGTCGCCGGCGGCGGAGCAGGTGGAGAATCCTCATCCTCGTCCTCCTCGTCCGAGCTGAGCGTAAGATCAATTGGTTCTATCTGATTCGATCTACCTGCACCGTTGTTGGATCCGTGTGTTGGAGGAGCGATGCTAGTACTGAGCGATCTTGAGGGAGGTGCTACTGACCCACCAGGTCCGTCGTCATCGCTGCTGAGGAGGTAGATTTCTTTGTTGTGGTCATCGTCGTCGTCACCACCTTGCTGCGGCGTCGGGTCTCTTGAAGGGGCGAGTGACGAGGGACCCGCAGAAGCGTTCGAAGCGAGCCACGTCGCCGAGCCCTGCTTGCCATCGGTAGTGTGCCACAGACCATCGGGTTCGACGAGAACCTCGTCAACCGAGGGGGTGCATGTTTTGATGATGCTCTCGGTGAACCTGTGAGCACGACGTGGTTTGAATCATGGTGTCAGTGTTCCGATCCGTGAGCAGAAGCTCGGCGGGCACAGCGGCCTCACCCATCAACAAACACCTGATCCAACGTCAACGCCCTCTCGCAGACTGGGCAGGCCCATTGAGGCGTCTGCTCGTTGACTTGGAACCACGACGACGCTTCAAAGCATTGAAGGTGGTCACAGAGTTTGGATCGAACCGGCGTTGTCATCCGAACGTAAGAGAGCTGAAAGTGGGGTCGTCCCGATGCCCAGGTAAGCAGGTGCCAGTGGAAGCTCAAAGGAGAATCCAGAGGACATACAGGGCATTTGAGATTGAGAGGGAAGGCTCCCGCTTCGATGCCGTCTTCATCCTCAGCTCGGGCTCGAACGACTAGAGATGAAAGACAGAGGAAGCATCATCAGGAATCATTCGAATGCAAGATTAAGATACACCATTCGACCTACAAGCCTCGACTGTATCTTCAGCAGTCCTTTTGGAAGCTGTCTGTATCAGTTTGACGAGATCGTCGGTCGAGTACAACCGGACTACGCAGACTTGCATGTAGTATTTCTGTAGGAGAACGAAAGCGGCTATCTGATGAGCTCCTGGCCTTGATCAAGACAAGCTTTTTCCCAGGTGCAGAAACGACTGACCTTGATGTTGTTGGCCCCCTGCTGATTCACATGTACAAGCTCGACCTTGTTCAATCCACCGTCCATCCTGAGGAGCCGCTCTTCTCCTCCTTTGCCTTTGCACAGGTTTGCTGGAGGACATGTCCCCGGCTTCTTCTTGAGACCCTTAAGGGATGCTGCGATCAAGCTGCCATTCGCTCGAACCTCGCAAGTCGGGGGAAACTCGATCGGAAGACCAGCCAAACCAGCAGCGGTGGGTCCACTGGAGGTGTAGTAGGAGGCGGACGTGCAGAAGAGACGAAGAGCGTACATGGAGGGATTTCTGGAAGAAACGTTGCAAGAGCTTGTGAGCGACGACAACAACGAAAAGCAAGTCTAGGTGAAGTGACTCACGAATCGATAAGGCTTTGTACGCCGCTGCTGACGTTGAACGACACGACGGAAGCTTGACGATCGTTCGCGTTTTGGGATTCTGTTCGCGCGCAAGTGGGTAGAGATGGGTAAGTGTCGTGCCAATCTGATGTGGGGACCTCTTTGAATCCAAACCTTTGATAATTACGACATCGCTGACGTGCTGATGAATTTTAAAGAGTGGCGATTCTCTCCAACTTGGTTTCGCTGAGGGTACAGGCCGGTAGGGACGAGCAAGCGAACATGAGATTGTGAAAACGGACCGCGAAAATGTGTCTGGAATCTCCTTACCTGAGAGGGAATTGCTCGATTGATGTGTACGTTGAGTTGAGGGAGTAGTAGGAACCGGAACCGGTGGATACGACCCAGCAGCAGTAGACGAACTAGAGGCATAGGCATTGCCATTTTGGACTGGTAGTCTTGCTGCTGCGCCTGGAGGTGGTACCCAGTTCCTAAAGATGCCTGATTGGATTGTCAACAAGATAAATCGTTATGCACTATCTAGGGAATGGTGATGACGTGATTTGGAGCAAGAACGACTAACCACTGTAGCCACCGAGGATGGCCTTGAACTGAACGTACGACGACACGTCTTGATGGAGTTGCCAAGTTTGGACTTGCGAGATGACGCTGCGAATTTCGTGGAAAGAGCAAGCGTTAGGGGTCCTGTCTGCATCATCGATATTGTGATCCGAGTTTCAAGCCTAAAGTCACACAATGCCTGACTACACATGACCTAGAGTGCATCTCGGACGACTGAACGAATCGGGTCTTGACGCTTGTCAGATCGCAAAGAGCTTTCCTCCCCTTCATACAGCAGCTCTGCCGACCAATTCTTCAGTCCAGCAACATTTGCTGACGTCTGCTGCACCTACCTGGAACCCTAGCATGTTCCTCTAACTCATCTCGTCGAGTCGAGAAATGAAGACTTACCGATCGCAGATGCCTGCTTTGAGCCCAGTCGTTGTCCTAAGCCTTAAGCCAAACTCGCGATTCATTTGGTTGATCAATTGAAGGATGTTGGTAACCGTCATGGCTGTCACTGCCATTGAAACAATCTACAACAAGAGAGAATTTACCGACAAGGCACGAGGGATGGATTAGCGTGGTAGCAGGAAGCAGGGCGTGTCAGTTTGGTTGCTATAGGATTCCCAACCAAACGAGCGAAAGCTGGCAAAGAGGCGAGAGATGGAGGAAAGCTTACCCCAACATCGGCCCAAGGGTGTTCGAGGACTGGAGGAGCCATCTCGGGAATAGGAGGCGTTGAAGCGTTGAGGCCCTTGAAGGGAGGACAGTGGGTTGGGGATGAGAGGGGAATTGACCATCGTCGCATTCACGCGATCCTGGGCTCACTTCCCACGACGACATGTCCAGGGATTGTTCTCAACTGAATTCAACCAGTTTATTCTACAGTCTGTCGTCCATCTCAGTCCTCGCTACCTGATCTCAAGTCTGCTAAACGAATAAATACTAATTCATCACTCAACCGACTCCCTCTTGATCCTCCAGTTCTCCAGCGCGACCCCCCTCTTTGCTCGCTTCCTCAGAGAGCTTCCTTCGACTTCAACGGCACTATCCATTGAAGATGAGCCTCGAGTAAAAGAACCTGAGCCAACTCGAGTCACCTTCCTCATCGGTAGTCGAGGCGGGCTCGGTGCTTCAGATTCGGTCTTGCGTTTCTTCCTAACCTCTTTCGCTATGACTGCATCGACAGTGCGTTTCAACAGCTCATCCGCGTTGACTTCCCTCAATACCATCTCTCCTGGTCTGCTGGGTAGTGCCGGGACAATCATCTCCGTCATCTTCGTCTTTGTATTGACATTCTCCCTCACAGGAGATGATGCTAAGCTTGCTTCATTGGAAACGACGGACGTTGGAACCGAGACGGTTATGGCGTATTTTGCTCTCGAATTTGGTGGTGGAAGACGAGGAGGAATTGATGAGGAACCGGCGCGGCTGATAGATGTAATGCTGCTGATAGAGGACTTGGTCGGAGGTTTGCCAGAAGATTTAAAGGGAAGTCCCGTCCATAACAAGGGTATCTCAGGAGGAGAGGACGAAATCAGGATTGGCTGGGAAGGTTTGTTGGTACTCGACGAACTGGGAGTCGAGGTATTTGGTTTCACAACTGATGATCGAGATGGTGGATTGGTCGAAGACGATGAAGCATAAGTATACGCCGAACCCGGAACGCGAACGGTTTGATTGGCAGGTCCTCTTCCAGCTTGAGTTAAGGAAGTGGCGTCCGCAGCTATGGCTTGATCGTTCTCTTCCTTCTCGCTGTGGGGAGAATGGGAGGACCAGCCCTTGCTCGCCCTCTCCTGAGGGTCAGATAGGATCGTGGGAGAGAAAGATGAAGAGGCGCATCGGTGCAAGGAACTGGATGGTAGACTGTTTCGGTGTTGAAGGACTGAGGGGTGCCGCGAAGGCGGAGGGAGAGAGTGGGAAGCTCTTCGGTTGTGAGAAAGATGACTCCTTGGTGGACGAGCGTAGTGGAGAGATGAAGCGGGGCGTGCAGGGAAGGTATATGTCGGACACGGCACGAGTCCGTGAACAAATCCCGGAGGAGGAGGAGGGTAGGAGTAGAGGTGCTGAGAGTACAATGCGGGGCGAGGGTGATAGGTTGGGTATAGCGGATAAGAGAGACGACCTGATGATTGATCTGATATTGCGACGATGGAGGATCGACGTCGAGGAGGATAATGCTGTCGCTCTACCGGTGCTTCCATGATAGAAGAGACTGAGGTCGTAGGGGGTCGAGGGTTCGGTGGCTGCTGAGGAAATGAAGGAGCCATTGGGGGCCCTGAAGCGAGTGGAGATGAGACGCAAGGTGCCAACTCGTCTGAATTCCGCCTAAGCATCCCGAGTGCTCCTAGCACTTCGACCTCCTTTTTGGTGATGGATCGATGGTAGGACCTATCAACGTTCCCGTGTGAGAAGCAACCATCGAGGGGTGAAGAGAGTGGTGGGGTTAGAGGTAACTCGTGATGAGGAGGGAGTGGGCGAAGAGTGCTGTGATCATCGATCGAGTCGTCTGAGGCACAGGGAGATGGCAATCTGTCGGATGGTGAAGGTGAGGACGGAGAGCTAGTGGTCCCGTCACTTCCATCATCGGCGATGCTCAGAGATTCTGGACTTGTCATTGGCGACGGCAGCGTCGAGGGATCGTTGTCTTGCGAGATGCAAGACGTTCGTTCGTTCGAGATTTCGGCGGAAGCCAGAGAAGCGATGACCGCTGGAGTGCACGACTTGGGTCCTTGAACAAAGCTCAACGTGGAGAAGTTGTACGTCACAGGTGGTTGGGCGAAGGACATAGTCGATGAAGATCAGGTAGTAGGCGTTTACTGGACGATCAGATTTGTGAAAGACTGTCAATCTGACAGGCAACAATCCCATGCGACCAAAAGCACTGCTTCGACTTGAAGCGAAATAACGTACAGGGTAAAGGTTTCGCGAAGGAGTGTCGAATGAGTGTGTGTGTGTGTGTGTGAACAGCCCAAAAGAAAGAGAGACGAAGAAGAGATGAAAAAGAGAGAGAGAGACCGAGAAGACAAAGTGAAAGGAAGGGAAAGAGTGCCAATTGAATGGGGGATGCGCCAAAGAAGAGCGCGAGGGAATCTGATCCGTCTGGCTTGTCTCCCGAGGAGGAAGGCTTGCTTGGACGGGGGTCGGTTGAAGAAAACATATCAGGCTGATGATAGGGGCCCAAAGAGGAGCCAAAAGGGTGAGGGAGGGAATATTCAGGGGACAGGGGCCACAGGCGGCAACAGAATGCGGGTCAGAGATGTTTTGTTTAGCATTGTCAGCGATCTGACATCTTTCCGAGTCTAGTGAATCATGTCATCTCAAACGATGTACTTGTATGGATCTATGAATATAGGAAGAAGAGTCAATCGTTAACACCCACAATGAGAAAAGCAGCCGAAAACAGAGATCGGGTCTCTTTTTTCGGTTGGCAAACGGCATGAGGAAAGTCAAAGAACGTACTCATGATGCCCTTGGGGTCAAAGACGTTCTTGATCTGCTTCATCATTTCGACAGCGTCATCGGTCTTGGAGTAGTGAACGTGGGGTGCTTTCATCAGACCCAATCCGTGCTCGGCCGATATCGAGCCTCCCTCGGCAGCTGTGGTGCAATACATCACAGCTTGTCAGACGTGAATCAACTTGACCAACGTTGGGCTACGACGGATGTACGTACCGATCAATTCGTAGATGTAAGGCTCGATGACCTTTTCAACGTCTGGGTTCCATCCCTTAGACGAGAAGTTGATATGCAGGTTACCTATAGTCAAGATCAGGAGCAAAACAGTTGAGGCCTCTGGGGAAGTGGAGATAGGGACTTTGCAAACAAGAAACGCACCATCACCGATGTGACCGTAGCCAGCGATCTTCCTGACCTGCATCTCCTCGTCTCCCTCCTTGTACAGACCGGCGTCGGCCATTCGGGTCCTCATCTTCTCGACAAGCTCGTACATCTTTGGGACTGGAATCGAAAGATCGAACTTGTAGACCTGACCACATTTGGCTGCTGACTCAGGGATAGATTCCTGCGACGGTCAAGCGAGCGGGAGCTTGCTGTTAGGGCGGGACACTTGCTGAAACCGGCACTGAACAAACCCCAGCTTACCCGAAGGGCCCAAAGAGATTGAAGCTGGTCGGCGGATTGAGCCAAGAGACCGTCCGAGATGATTCCGTCCTCCATCAAGTTCTCGAGGAGCGATTCGAGTTTCTGCCGCACGACGAACAGCGGTCAGACGCGTCAGTTGATCCCCTCGCCAAACCGGACCAGCCGAGCCATGTCGACTCACGGCTCCATCGTGCTCTTCATTCGAACCTCCGGTCTCGATGACGACGTAGAAAGGTGCCTCCTCCTCGAGCGGGTTCTTGGCGACCTTTCCAGTAGCATACTTCTGGACAAGCTCGTAGCTGCTCTTGTCGAAGAACTCGAACGCACTGAGAATTTCTCCGACATGAGTCTTTGTTGATTGAAAGCATCGCTGAACGTCCTCAAACGACTCAAGAGCAAAGAGAGCGACGTTGGTCGAAGTTGGGCGTCGAGGGCAGAGAATGGTTACACCGGTAATGATACCGAGAGTTCCTTCCGACCCGATGAAGAGCTGCTTGAGATCGAGACCTGCAGCACCGCAAGTGTATTGTAAGTCGTTTGTGTGGTGGCGGTCAGAATCTCTCGTCACCTCGAGCCAAAAACGAACCAGTGTTGTCCTTCCTCAATCCAACCGAGCAACCAAGATCGATGAGCTTTCCGTCGGGAGTAGCGACCTCAAGGCCGAGGACCGAGCCGTGAAGAGACCCGTATCGAAGAAGACGCAGGCCTCCGGCGTTGGTCGCGACGTTACCACCGATGTGACAGCTTGAAAACGAATGCACTTGCACGTCAGCCTAGTTCTGGTTCGGGCTAGAGGATCTATGCGTGAAACACTGACGATCCCTTGGCTCCAAGGTCCAGAGGCATCATGTAACCCTCCTTCCCGATTTCGTTGTCGAGTACTTCAAGTACACATCCAGCGTCGACGGTGAGGATACCTGTTGAGCGTATACCAGAGTTAGCTTATGGCTTTGTTGAGACATGATCAGATATCGAGCGACTGACCCGAAACGGCGTCGAACTGTCGAGTTTGGTTCAAGCCAGAAAGGTTGAGGATGAGCTCGTCGTAGAGAGGTACCGAGCCTCCGACGAGACCAGTGTTGCCACCTTGTGGGCAGACTGCGATGTTGTTGTCGTTGCAGTATTTGAGCTGTCACATGGAACGGCACATCAGCGAGTGGACACGACGGCAAGAGACCATCGGGCTGGTCACCGAAAGTCTCGAGAGGTACGTACAACATCAGCGACCTCCTTGGCAGTCTTTGGCTTGACGACGACACCACTGTTTCCCTTGTATTTTCCCATCCAGTCTTCGTTGTAGCCATCAAGTTCCGACTTTTCGACCGGCTGAAGGCCTTCGACACCAGGGATGGTAGTGCTGATTTGGTTTGGGGACTCGAGAATAGAGAGGAGTGACTTGAGGGATTCAGGAGTGATTTTGGCGAAAGGAAGACGGGGAGGAACGATTGATGCCGATCTAATGGATACTCGCGAGGGAATGAGAGCAGGAGTGTGCCTGAAGACAAGTGGAGAGGTCGAGCGAGGCAGGGCGGTAGCCGAAGACCGAAGGAGGGAGAGCGAAGAACGGAGCATGTTGGATACAATTGATGAAGCGAGAACGATGGTTGATTGGGGGGAAGCTGGACCTCCGCGTAGCCTGGGAGATGGACGAGGGGGGTGAATTGAATGTGGTTAGGGAGAGAAAGTCGAAGGTGAGGACGGAGGAACGCGATCCCCTGACGACTTTCTTTCCTTCTTCTCCTTCTTGAGCTCTTGCTCATCGTAGATCGGCTACATATCTGGCTCAATACAGGACAGGAAAATCTGGGGAGATCACGATCGTGACGGAAACGACAAGGGAAGTTTGGGTTGGAATTGATTGGATTGAAGGTGACAGAGAAGGATTTTCTTCGTCTTCAGGTTCGATCGTAATACTTTTGAGAGGAAGGCGACAGGATCACTCGTGTCGCGACAGTTCGAAAGCTTACTGGTCGGGTGTTGCTGAGCCATCCTGGGCTTACAACTCGCTGATCATCTCATCTCGCTGATCGTCTCATCTCGCTGATCGTCTCATCTCGCCTTTCCCGTTTGACAGTTCTGAGAGACTACATCTCGCCTTTCTCGTCCCATGGACTGCACCTGCTCCCGCCCCCTCGACCGATCGCCGAGACTACTACCGCCACTCTCTCGCCATCCTCGTCCATCGATGCTGTCACTTTGCTCCCTCAGACTCTGTGCTCAGCATCTCCACTGCGCCGATTCTTGAGCAGATAGCAAACGATCAAGACTCCTGCCAATACATTGCTCGAGAACGTTTCCTTCCTGTCGTCGACACAAGAAGAAAGGAAAATTCGGATGGAGGAGATTGTGAGGATGATGAAGAGGTGTACGTGATGTTGAGAGCAGGGCATTATCACGCCGATGGGTGGGAGTCACGATGGGGGATTGTCATGCTTCGAATTGTTTGATGCCAAGAGTATACAGAACGCAAAGCTCGCCGACCCTTACGACCAAAAACACAAGTCGACCGCTGAGGTGAAGCTGATCGTATATCGAGGATACAACTTGTCATCTGTATTGAGAGCCCCTTCTGTCTCGATACGAATCTTCATCAGCCGTCCTGAGTCGACCATCTCGCGGATACCTAAAGAACATAACGGAAAGCCTGAAGGATTCGAACATAGATCTATGAGCATACAGTTGAACGTATGATCCAAGGTAAAGGATGCTCACTAGATCTTCGAGATCAGTAGTGTTAGACTCGGTCTGAGCAAGACCCGGTCGAGCCTCCTCCACACCTTCAAGGACCAGTTGGTTTCGTCGAGTATTCTCTCGCGCGCAAAGGACCCGGAACATAAGTTGGGAGACGATGTCTACAATCATAGATAAAACCGCTTCAACGCTGATGATCTAACAGAAAAGCTCAAGAAGATCAGAGATCACTTACAGCAGCAGTAAAGACCGATACACGTCCCCATAGCAGTCGGATAGAGTGGCGTTTCGGTTGACTTGAAGAATTGCGGACCTGCCACACACCCAACACAGTACCCGACAAAGTACACGAGACTGACCATAGTCTTTCTCGTGTGTCCTTTGAAGTTGGTCGAAATGATTGACATGTTGACGACGAACACCGAGCTGTTGCATGTGGCTAGCCAGTAGCCAACCACCAACGGCCACTTGTGCTGGTATGGGATAGCTTTGAGCATGACAACGCCGGTAAGAGGAGGTAAGATGAGGAACGTCTGAACGTAGCTCCGTTGATCCGGGAAGTATTGGAGGAGAAGAATACCGAGCCAGATGAATCCGAGCTGAAGTGCTGGACCTGGGAGACCGATGAGAATGGTTTTGAAGGGTGTGAAACCGAAACCGTTGATGACGATGCTACCGAAGACGACCACGGACGTGGCGCAGACGAAGAAGGCCCAGAGAAAGATGAGGTAAACTGTCGAGTCCAGGAAAGTAAGTGGGATATCGATAGCGGGTAAGCGGGATCTGATCAACTCACACCTTGGATCTTTCAGAGTGGCCCGGCATTGAGCCCAATCAAACTCAGAGTGCTGAGAGGAAGCATGTTCCTGGGCGACTCGTCTGACGGCAACGCTGCGTTCCTCCGGTGTAAGGAACCATGCAGTTGCTGGTGTAGTCGGCACGAGGAATAGGAATATGACACCGAGGGTGATCGTGATCTGAGAGTATGCACGAAGTTTAGCGGTGAAAGATTCAGCTGCTGACTCCTCGTGAGCGATTCGAACAGTTTGGTATAAAGGACGCACGGCCCCAGCAAGCAGGAAAGAGATGCGGAATCCTTTGATAGCTGCTCCTTGGATCGAGCCGCAGCCATATAGAAGCAGAGCCCCAATGATTTGCTACAAAGATAGGGGAAGGTCTCAATCTGGGGTAATCGGAGATCAAGTTGAAGAGATGGTTGGGACGCACAGCGACAGCGTTGGCCGAAACAAAAGTCGCGATCCTCGTGGGTTGTTCTCTTTTCCTCCACCAGATCGATGTGAGCAGAACGAAGGCTGGAGCAACAGCCTAAGAAAGGTGTCAGCGTTTCGATGCTACTCAAGGAATGAGGCTGTGGCGAAGAGAAAGAGGGACACAGACTCCTTCAGCCATCCCAAGGATGAATCGGATAGCGACAAGCGAAGCGAAGCTGTTTGCAGCAGCGAGGGACATCATGACGGCACCCCATGCGAGTACAGTAACGCCGACGAATCTAGAGGCGAGGGAACAGAAAGCAACAACGCATACAATTCGTAATTTGGTGAAATAAGTTTCGTTCAAAGCATGATTTGCGGCTTGGTGGCAGACCAAGATAAGGTTTACCGTACCCTTTGATAGGGAATCGGTGAAGGAGCCAAACGGCAGGCCACTCAAAGGCAAACTAGACGTATCAAGAAGGATATCAGATCTCCACCAGATTCAAGTCTGCGGTGTATCGTGCGATGCATTCAACAAGGATCGTGGTTACTCACCTGTCCAAAGTAGAAAACTGAAGAGGCCCAGGAGTAGTCCTGACCTTTAAGATGGAGATCCGTTCGAAGCCCAAAAATAGCTGCATATGATAGGGCTATCTTATCGAGGTACTGATTGCGGACAAGTCCAACGTGACTAAGTATATGTCTTCGAGGAGTCTTGATCAGAGCGTCAAGTAGCTCTGTAGATGACTAGACGGGTCATTTTGTGCGAGGGATAGTGGAGATGGACACACACCTGGAACATGTATATAAAGGCTGATCGAAAATACGATGAAGCACGATCAGCATCTCGAGTCGACTGAGTGATCTGGTTGACGTTTTAGCTAGAGGGACCACGTACCAAAGATGATAAGCACAACCGAGTCAATTTTTCGAAGCACTCGTTTCTCAACGATGGGATCGATAGGTTCATCCGCGGCCACGATTTCTTGAACATCCTCTTTGACTTCAGATCCAATCTTGTGATCGTCGTCGTAATCTTGCAGGCCGTTCTTTAGTTGATGTAGCTCAGACATGGTTGGGAGATAGGGTAGTAGTGGCGGCGAGATTTTCGAAGAAAGAAAGATAGGGGATGAACGATCAGCTGATATGACGGCTGATTATCGGAAGATTGATTGAGAGGATGGAATGAAAGTTTCGGGACGAGTAGGGGGGAAAAGGATCAAGATCGCCGAGTAGATGTGCAGATAATGTGAGAAAAGCAAATCTGATCCGGACCGGACTTGCTCCGACCCCTCCGAACCGATTTCTCGGCGAAATCAGGCGAAATGTCCTTCCTCTTTCTTTTATTACGTGCTGCTCAGATCAAGCATCACCAAAGCGTAAGTACCATTCATCGAGTACGTCAGCCTTTGGGTTTTCTGTCCTGCGCCGTGGCCGACTAGAAGAACTCGATAAGCGCTCTCCCCCCCCATCGGAGGAGTTCCGACTCATCTCATCTCGTTTCGCTTCTCTTCTCCAATCTTACTATCTCAGCTGATCGGTTGTGTTCGATCTACAGACATTTTACATTGAGCCATCGTCCATGCAACTCCCAGCTTTCTCACCATACGACACAACCGACTCCAAGACCACTGACATGTTCACTCCAAACCCCGCGACATCCTCTTCGCCCTTCCCCGGTCCCAAAGAGACTCGACCTTCTCTTCTTCCGAAACTTGCTCTCAAGCCATGGATCCAGCCTCCTCCAAGCAAACTAATCCTCATCAACTGTCGGGTCATCGATACCGCTCGAGGTCAACTCTTTGATGGGTTGAGAACGATCGAGATCAAAGAAGGCATGATCCAAAGTGTCGAAAAGTGTAAGGCTGAAGTTGAGGTTAACGCATTTGAGAAGGATGAAAGCTCAGTCATGGTCGATCTGAAGGGAAAGTTTGTTTGCCCGTGAGTAGATAGACTCGTCGTGCCCTCCTTACACACCCATACTCTCTCCCTTGTCAAGCAAGACCCTCGCAATGTTACCTTCGCATGTCCCTCGCTGACGAATATGGTCGCCATCTCTTCTCGATACATCATCGGATATTCTGAGTGGGCTGATCGATGCACATGTACACGTCACTGCCGTACCTGGTGTATCGACGATGTCAGACCTCGTTCGAACGCCTCAAGAACTTGTTTCTCTTCGTTCAACCTATGTCCTCAAGGGTACGTTGTCATTGATAGATTCTCTTCCGCGTTTCGAACCTTGATAATCGAACTGCCATGCCTCGTATCCAGAGATGCTTTTCCGAGGTTTCACGAGCGTGAGGGATACAGGGGGAGCCAGTAAACCTCTCGCGATGGCTATCGAGGAGGGTTAGTCATTTCTATCTTCACCCAAGCATCCCAAGTTTTCTCGGTCTCTCGAGCGTGCACTCAATCCATTGTGCTTCCCCTTTCTTCCCAGGTCTCATCGCTGGTCCCCGTCTGTTCCGTGAGCCGCCGATATGAATTCGATCCAGCATGCCATCCTTCGACGAAGGTCTTCTCCTCACACTGATCTTCTACCCGATTCACGACCCCCTCATTTTCCCTACCAGAATGTGGCAAAGCTCTGTCACAAACAGGTGGCCATGGTGATTTCACTCCCGGTATCTCTGGAGGTTCTCCGGGCTGCTGTGGAGGACATTCCGAATCACTCGGAAGAACGGTCGATGGTGTACCTAACGTGCTTCGTGCCGTCAGAGAAGAGCTCAAAGCAGGTTCGTCTCGAGCTGACCTCGATTTCTTCTTGAAACTCCTGGACATGAGAAACGTTTGATCATGATGGTTCGTGTTGTTGCTTGAATCACATCGGTAGGGGCTGATTTCATCAAGATCATGTAAGTCGAGAACCGTAGGATCTCGAATAAGGCTCTTGCATCCAATTGTTCACTTTGAACCGAATCAATCATCTGCAGGGTCGGTGGAGGGGTAGCATCCGAGACGGATGGTATCGACACTGTTCAATTTTCTGAGGAAGAGATCCAAGCCGTTACCAAGACGGCTTCTAGAATGGGTGGAAAAATGGGTAAGTAGATGATTTTCTTCCTAAGATGTTGATGATTCCACTCTCAAGACCTGACTCGGGTGAATTCTACTCGGCCTTGGTTTAGTGACTGCTCATGCCTACACGGTCGAAGCGATCAGACATGCCGTTGAGAATGGTGTGATGGGCATCGAGCATGGCAACCTTCTAGATGAAGAATGTGCCAGAATGTTCGTTCTTTTTCTTTCATCTAACTGTAGGAAGGGATCCCATACTCGTCAAAGATCATGTTAATCTGAACCTTCTCAACAGGATGGCAGCTAAAGGTGTTTACCTAACCCCAACGCTCTCCTGCTACGGTATTATGATCCGACCTCCTTTTGAGAACTTCCTTCCAGAATCAGGTAAACACAAGGCTTGAATCAACTCCTCCTCACGATCCTCACCTCTCGAATCGATTCCGCAAACGCCCAATGTATTGACGCCTTTCGCTCTAATTTGTCCTTCTTTCTTTGCTGATGAACATGAAGGCCAGATCAAGAATCGTCAAGTCATGGAGAAAGGTCTTCAAGCTCTCAAGATCGCTGAGGATGCAGGTGTGGTTGTCTGTTACGGTTCCGATCTACTTACTTCGGTAAATGTCCATTCTTCCCCTCCTCTCCCCACGCGCCACACAGAAACACGCTCTCCTTTTATTTTCGAGATGATGACGAGATGAACATAGAATGGTTAACTGATGCCCCCACCCCCGGCTCCCCTTCTATCTCTCTGCATTCCTGATACTCGCTGCCGAAAATCAAAATCAAAATCAAGATGCACGCTCTTCAAACTGAAGAATTTACAATCCGATCCGAGATTCTACCTTCAGCTACGATCCTACGCCACGCCACTATCAATCCTGGTCAGTTTTCTTTCTTTCTTTCTTTTGCTTTCTTTCTTCATGATGATAAATCAGACAGAACTAAATGAGAACCGCTGCTGATCTTTTTTTCAACTTCTTTTTTCTCACATGTGTGTGTGGGATTTTTTTTATTCCAAAAATTATTCTTGATTTTGATCTTCTTTTCTTCTCTTTCTCTCTCTCTCTCTCTGTGTGTGTGTGTGTGTGTATTTGTGACTCAAAACCTACAGCCAAGATGCTTAAACAACAGAACCGACTAGGTCAAATCATACCGAACGCAATCGCTGATCTCCTCATCCTCAATGCCAATCCACTCTCCGACATCCGAGTTTTAGATCGACCGGAGGATCATCTGATGGGTATCATGAAAGAAGGAAGGGTTGTGATGAGTTTGGTTGAGGGGCTGGTTGTTGGTTGAATGGGGCGTGATGTACAAGCGAGAGAGAGAGAGAGAGAGAGTGTGTGTGTGTATGTGTATGTGTGTGCGTCCGTGGGAATGTATGCGAGAGAAGGAAGGGTCGAGCATTTGGGAACAAAGTGAAATCACGACTCTTTGATCCAGATCGTCACCGTCATAGGTTTGATAGAAGCAGACAGGTACTCGTTAATTGGGGGGGGAAAAAAAAACAAGAAAATCATCATGAAATATCAGTTCTGGAGAAGCAAAGTGAAACCAGAAGAAGAAAGTGAGGAAGACGGAACAATGTCACAAGAGATAGAGCGTGAGGGCAGGAAGAAGCACGAGAACAGAGAAGGGAAAAGGAGCGGAGGGGGGGGGGGGTTGGAGATGGCCAGAGAACGAGCCACACGTAGACGGGTCATCGAGAAGAAGATGGAGAGGGGAGGTCTCGGGGGAGACTGAGTGAACGAGGGTACAGGGAATCAGAAGAAGCTGATAAAAGACCATAAAGAAGGTAAGGGGAGGAGGGGGAGAGAAGGTACGGGATGTAAGGATTTGGCATCTAACATCTAACAAGCACAAGCTTCTTTCGCCCGACCATCTCCTCCACCCTGGTTCAGGTTGATTCTGCTTCCTGCAGCACCGCCACCGGTACCTGCTGTAGCAGCGTTACCACTTGAAGGAGCGCCGGCAGCGGATGGGTTCTTGACTGAGTTTGGAGCAAGAGCATCGAGGGGGATTTTTTTGGCTGATGGTTTTGATTTGGAGGTGGAGGGGTTGGATGAAGACCAGAAACAAAGGAACAGAGTACAAGATCGAAGAAGTTGATTGAAACGGTTCAGCCAGGTGGGTTTCTTGATCTCGTCTCAAATGACAAGAAAACGCAGACGAAATTACAGTCGTCACGACTCACCAATCTCAGTGAAAACTTCTCCAACGTTAATCCCGCTCTTCGCACTCGTTTCGAAGAAAAGCAGACCAGCTTCCTCAGCGTAAGCCTGAGCCTCTTCGAAAGGAACCTGTCTCAGCGAAGAAGACGAGGACCCAGAAGCAGGAGGTGGGGTGACGGTGACTGAGGGTTCATCGGCAGTGTCTTCTTCGGGAGATTGAGAGTCAGTGGTGGCTTCGGTGGATGTAGAGGCTGCGGTAGAGGATGTAGTGGAAGTAGCGAGATCGAGCTGAGGAGCGATGGTAAGTGCAAGCATGAGTCACATGCGTGAGACCTCGGGAGTAGAGACGTGAAAACACCAGTTTGAGGGAATACCTTGTTTCCAGCTAAAGCGATGACGATGTTTGGGTTGGCTTGACGTTGCAGTTCTTTGACCCACGCCTTTGCCTTGTCGAGCGACGCCTGTCGACACAAGGGCGTTAGGTTGGAGCAGGTCCTGTCTCCTTGCCGGGGAGCGAGAGCAGCATGCGACTCACGGCTTTGGTGATGTCATAGACGACGACGGCAGCACTGGCATTCCTGTAGTACATGGGAGCGAGAGAGTGGAATCGCTCCTGGCCGGCAGTGTCCCAGATCTCAAACTATTGAGAGCCGAAGAAGGTTGAATGATATGAGACCCAAGGTCAGTACAACGATAAGCGGGTCGTAGGATGAGATAGGTGGGATGTATAGCAGAAGGTGGCCCAGAAGGGTGAAGGGTGACGATTGACATGGCGGAGATGGTAAAAGCAAGGTCGAGGGATGTCGGTCAGTCGCAGTCGGGTCGAGCGATTGACAAGGTGTTCTCTGTTGTGTCCGATGCCGACACGGCCGAGATTATAGCAGACGGATGGGAGAAGGGAGAGGCAACTGAAGGAGCGAAACTGCGGACGGGTCGTCCTCTGATTTCCCCTTCGGATCGACATCCCAATCGAGGACTGACCTTGATGACTTTGTCCTCGAGCCTACACTTCTGAGTCAAGAAAGCTGTCGCGAGGAGACGGGGGAGATGACGGGAATGTGAGCACCAACGGTTTGAACCTATCGTCGGCTAGGGTCGAACGAGGCGAGGGAGGACGAGAGGAGTTGGGTGGATGGTCTTCAGCGAGGGATGGTGTGCGTACCTGCGCCGATGGTTGGCTCCTTGTTCTCGGTAAAGTCATTGGAGACGAATCTGAGGACGAGAGAACTCTTGCCGACAGCGGCCTCGCCTGTTTGTTTGGAAGGGGTGGGGGGATTGGAAGTTGGGTCGAGGGTATAGGTGTCAGATAGGGTGGAGTATGGGTCTCTCTTGGTTCGAATCATGGTGGCGGTCGTTGGTTGACTGACCGAGGAGGACGAGTTTGACCTGGATTGGTTTGGAGGAGGGTGCGGGGGTGTTGGCGGTAGACATGATGGATACGTTGAGCAGAGGTGAGAGAGAGAGAGAGGTCGCTCCCTTGGCGGAGAGGGAAGGAGATTGGATGCCTTCATTCCAACATTCTCCTCGCCATAAATCACATCAGCCCATACCTGCACATCGCCAATTCCATGACCACCCTCACCAGCATATCCTCACAAACAAGATAGATAGATAAACAAATAAATAAATAAATAAATAAATAAAAAACACACACAATCCAGCACATCCCACACAATCCGACGCGTTCGAGCTCACACCGACCACGTCATCATCATTCAACCCAACAACCTCACCCAATCCCAGCCCGGAAAGTACCCAGACTATCAATCGAACCCTCAGCCACCGTCCTTCAAGGCAACGTTCCTGTCCAGGGTGAGCCGGCGTTTTGCGAATCCGTTGCCCTCGCCAATGTCGAGAATCGTCAAGGAACTCCTCCCAACCCGGCTTGCGACTCCATGATTCTCGTCTCGATACTGACCAGATTGAACGACCGTCCCATTCACCCGACGTCAGATGTCAATTCCACCACCGCCAACTTTCTCCTCCTTTCCTCAACCACCACCAAGCTTCTCGTCCTTTCCTGGCGAGCCTTCTTCGTCCAGACCGGCATCCAGCAAACCACAGGATCATCGTAGCAAAAGAAGCGGGCGATCTCGCTCGCCCCAAGACTATGGTGGTGATCGAGAGAGGAGAAGAGATTGGAGTCGCAGCAAAGAGAGACGAATCGAAAGAGACGGAGGCAAGAGCGGATCAAGGCACCAGGATGACAACACGAGTAGGAGAACGAGGGAATCTGATGACGGCGTAAGAATCAGGAATGAAAATCGAGATCGAGTCCATGAAGACGACCGTAGACGAGTTCGGACGAGAGACCGGAGTCGTGAGCGAGCTGGAAGGAACACGAATCGACTCACAGAGCAGGAGGAGGCCTACTACACGGAGGAGAAGGAAAGGATGCGGGCGGACAAGAAAAGGAGGGATGAACATCGATCCAAAGACAAGGATCGACCCAAGGAACCTCATCCACTATCTCGGTTGGGCGATGATCTTCCTCGTGCCGTCTTTCCTTCATCCTACTCTAGCTCGTCGACATCTGCCCCTTCAAACCCCGTCAAGTCCGACCTCTTCTACATTTCCTCTCGACCCGACGAAGCCAATAAGACCTATCAATCCCTCCACGCTCCTTCAGTCCCAAAATTCTATCGTTCTGGAGCAGGTTCTATCGTCGGTCTACCACGTGACTTCAAAATCACTCGAGAGAGTGGACGAAGCGGAATGAGCTCGGATGGCAACCGAGGATTGGAAGTATCGTGGACTCATGGGGAAAACGGGACAGCCAAAAATACGGGCAGATATATGGATAGAGGTAGGCGAGGAAGAGGGAACGAGGAAGACGGTGGTCGCGTGCTACTAATTCCTACTGGAATAGTGTCTCACAAGAAGGACGACAAAAAGCCATCAAAAACACCGGTTGACTTGCCTTCCTTCATCGCTCTGCCTAAATCGCGACCGCTTCCTTCTGCATCTATACATCCAGCTGCATCTTCAACGGCGAACGACCCAGCATATCGATCTATCTTCTCACCTTCATCTCCAACGAGCTCGACATCGTCTCCATCATCGGAAGACGAGTCAGCCGATAACGCACTGTCCAAAGGCGTTTTCGGTGATCTTCCTCCCCATGACATCGACGCCAACCCAGATGAAGCTCAAGAATACCAAGATGACGATCAACTCCAAACGACTGAATCTCTCATATTAGCTAAAAACATCCACTTCTCCCGCCTAACTCAATCCGAGCCGAATAACCCTCGTCATTGGCTCGCCTGGGCTCATTTCTCTTCCACTTCAGGCTTCAGTCCTCCTCCAACCGATTCACTGTCATCTGCATCAGCTAAACCTAAAGATTTGACTACTGTAACCGCTGTCAATCATCATTCTAAATCAACAATCACCCTATCGATCCTCTCTAAAGCCCTATCTGCTCATCCGACTCTTGGTTCATCAAAACCGTTCATGCTGACGCTTCTGAGAGCTTCAGCTGAAGTTGAACCCCGACCTAAAGTAGCAGAGAGGTGGGAAGCTGCTTTGGAACATATCGAATTAGGCGGGGATGTGGGGATCTGGAGAGAATGGGGTGGGTGGAAGATGAGTGGTCGAGGAGGCGGAAGTGAGGACCGTGGAGTTGAAGGTTGGATTACGGAGGGGCTCGAGAGGTTGAGACGAAGAGGACAGAAAGCTGAAGCGGATGACGCCAGGAAGCAAGAGGAGAAGGAGGGAGTGATGATTTATTTGTTGTTGAGGGCAACCAGAAGTCTTTGGGAGATGGGTGAGTGGTTTGACGTGAATGATCTGGGAAAGGGGTGGTACATCGCAGTTGCTGACTTTCTTGGGTCAACGTAGGTTATCCGGAACGAGCTCTAGCTATCTTTCAAGCACAGATCGAGCTGTCCGTCCTTATTGTCCGACGCAGTCGTCCTGAAGTCTACACTGACGAACCTTGTTCATCTTTCAACCTTCAGTACATTCTTTCCCCCGTCCGCGCTCGTGTCATCGACGTTCGAAAACAAATTGGCTTCGCTTGGAGAGTTTTGGGAGTCAGAGATGCCCCGCTTCGGTGAACCAGACGCCCTTGGCTGGTCGGCGTCTCGGTCCATCCGCAACTCCACCACTACAGCTTCTGTCGAATCTCTTGTTCCCACAGCATCAGTCCCGTCAAGTGCCAATATAGTCCCATCAAACGTAGACCATATCGAACAGGACCCATTCCGGCGATGGGCTCGATCCGAATCTACAACCTCATACCTTAACCATCTTCCCACCCGAACCCTCACTACCTCCGATACCGATCCCTATTCACTTTCTATCTTTGAAGACATCTCATCTTTCCTTATCCCACTCGATCATCCGTCATCTCATCCTCAACTCATCTACGCTCTCTTCTCGCTCCTTTCATTGCCGTTCCCACCACCTGGCGCTTCAACTCGAATGCCTTTCTTTTCTGACCCATTCCTTCACAACGGAATTGTCGACCCAACCTATACTGCAACTTTAGCAGGTGAGCTTGGTGAGGAGGCTCAAAAAGGGTTTTGGCCTGATCATCTAATCGGGAAAGGTAGCAACAGAGCGGAAAAGATTCTCGCAGAGAACGGACTGGAACCCGAACTCAAGGTCGGGTTGGGGTCAACAGAGTGTGTCATCTCGGGTGGAAGGGTTGGCAGAGATTTAGATGCGCTCTTCAAAGCGAAGCCGGGCGAGATTCACGGGACAAGAGGAGCCAAAAGTGGGAAGGCGAAGATGAAGAGAGTTGAAGCCACAGTTCTTCAGCAGGATATAGGCCTGCAAAACTTCATTCGGTCAGTCAATCGAGATCGCATCATCTTCTGTCAGCCGGCCGGAATCTGATTTAACAGAGATACGTTTCTCTGTGCAGTCACGCCTTGGATTCAATCAGGAAGCTCGGCGATGATCCTATATACAGTCTCTTTGCTCTCTCCTACGAACGCTCTTTGGATCCTAAGTCGTCCGTCTCTGCTCCTATCCCGTTCGATTCGATACGAAACCCGACCCAATCGCTGAACTCATAACACGTGGCGGTTGCATGTACAGTGCTGTCCGACTTTCCAAACAAATCCTCTCGCAATCTCGTACCTCTCTTCCTCTTTGGGATGGTTACGCTCGCCTCGAAAGATCCCTGGGGAAGATCGTCGAAGCGCGTAAAGTCTATGCGACTGCCATCGGACTCTCGCTTGCTGATGAAGAGTTAAGAGCGGAATATCGACGTGGAGAAGGGGAAATCTGGGGTCTATGGAGAGGTTGGGCCGAGATGGAGTGGCAAGAGGAAGACTGGGAAAGAGTTGGAAAGATATTGATTCAAGCTGTAGAAGGCGGAACTGGGGAATCTCTAGGTGAGATTCTTCTCCTCGATCGCAGAAATCAACGCGATGCCTGCTTCTATCCATCGTCATAGCTGACAAATTCTGTCCCTCGTGATCGATAGATCACATCCTTGTACCGATGCAGAAATCAACCTCATCAATCCTGACCTCTACTCAAACCATCCAAATCGAATCATTCCTGTCCTCGACGATCTTGTCGCTTCTTTCAACTGATCGACCACCATCGCTAACTTCCTTCCAAACTCCCTCCGAACTTGCTCTTCCGCTCATTCAACTCCTCGCCATCCACGCTCACATCGTACATAAGCACCTTCCTTCGGTGACGAACGTCCTTGAACCATATCTTTCACCTTCGGTTTCTTCAACTACTATCCCACTCGATGTATCAACTCTCGAGTCTCTCAATCTTTTCCAAGCTCAAATCATCAAACGTCATCTCACTCTTCCGAACGCCATTTTCCAACCAGCTCATGTTCGAATAACACTCGAATCATCCATCAAAGCCTTTCCAGGGAACGTTGGACTCCTTGATATCTTTGGATGGACGGAAGGTAGGATGAGATATCAAGGTCGAGTTAGAAAAATCCTCGAGGAAGTCGTGCTCAAAAAGGATAGAGGAGTGGAAGGGGCTGATGAGTTGGAGCTCCGTGGTAATGGCACTGTAGCAAATTGGGTTTGGGCTGTCTGGAGTGAACTCTGGATGGTCAAAGGAAGGCACAATGAGTGGGTTGTTAGGAGACTGTTCGAGAGAGCCTTGGAGGATGGATCAGAGTGAGTGGATTCCCTCTCGTTGATCGTTTTGGATGTCGTTACTAGCACGGACGACAGCATGCCGACGGGAATCCAATCTAATGTTCTTTGGATCGATCTCCTTACAGAACAAGAAGCTCGATCCTCATCTGGAGATTAGCGATCCAGCATGAAGTTCTGGTTGGCGATCACAAACGTGGAAAGTCCCTCTTTTATCGAGCGATTCAAGCTTGTCCCTGGTCAAAAGGTATCGGTTCTTCCCTTGGCATGACGAACAAAGCTCTGTCCTATCTTGATGAAAACCGAACCTTATGTGTGCTCTCTCCATCTCTTTTGCTTGAAACAGACCTTCATCTTCTTCCATTCGATTCTCTTCGATCTGCATTCACCTCCCAAGAGCTCGAGGAAATCTACGACCTCATGGCGGAACGGAACATTAGGATCCGAACCTCATTGGAAGATGAGCTGGAGGGATGGAATGAGTTCGGAAGTGATGTTGATGACGGCGAGGGTGATCAAGGCGGAGAAGAAGAGATTGGCGTGGAAGAAGCGGAATTGATTAGGAAGCAAGCAGAGAGGAAGAGGCTGATGCCTTATTGAAAGACGTTTAATGGATCTTCACCATTGTACGATTTGGTTGCGATTTTCAGGTGAAAAAGTTCATGGCTGGTTACGAACGTTTATCCTAGAACAAAAAGGAGATGCGTCAAAAACGATTCAGAGACGATCAGCATTCATCTCGTTCACATTCATGTCTGCTAGATCGAATCTCAGACGACATCTTGGCTATTAGTCTGTCTCTTCCCGCGCTATACTCATCAGGGACCATCACCAGCGTGCTGACGTCGAACTTATCTGAACTCTGACTCTTTAGCGGAGCGTACCGTTCTCGTTCGTTGAATTCTTCAGGCGATTATCTTCGAGAGTTGATACCCTTCTAAGTGTCACATCTTCATCGACTTGAACTCATCTATCGGACAAACGTTTCTCTTCCCTTGTCGAACCCCGATCACGTAGATCCAACGAACGCCCTCCTGCAGGCCTTGACGATACCACTGATCCTCTTCACTCTTCAATTCTTTCTGACGTACTACATTCCTGCTCCAACTCCCTTGTCTCGCTATACTGTCGACTTTCACCTCCCTCAACTCCAATCCAGCAAGACTCGAGGTCTGCTGGGAGATCTTGGATTGAGCAAGGTTCCATTGAGATTCGAACTAGGAGGGGGGATGATGGCTGCTTTGATTCAGATGGCTCATTATGCTACGTTGGATTGGCAAACCACTGTTCGTGTTCTACATCGATCATATGCATACGTCGAACTGCACTCAAACCTTGCATCGTTCGATTCAGATCATGTACGCGCTCACTTGGCTCATTCCATCAACGCTCGTCTCTTCTTCCCTCGCAAGTCAAATGGACGAACACTCTGGAGAGATGCTTAGAATGTTGATCGTCTCATGGTAAAGGCACCCAACCGTCAATGTGTCGAGGGTCTCGGCATACCAAGTGGTAAATCCTTTCCGGCTACCTTCCCTTGACAGGCTCGCTGGATTCGCTGGCCAGGCATTTGTGGAATCGAGACCGATTCCTTATCTAGAACACATCCACCAGAGTTAGTTGAGACTATGTTTGCCCAACTTGACTTAGATTCCATTGTTGAGTAGTCACCTGACCTCATCCGGGCATTTGTTGCATCATCGTCTTGGACGATGCCAGCGGTCACCTTTGGACCTCTCTTCACTTTCTATGAGATCCTCTACCAGCTGACGGATTATCGGTCAGAGCAGAGGAAAGAGGTTCAGATCGAGAGTGAGAAGAGGATTGTGTGGTTGGATCGTGAGAAGAGACTTCGTTGGGGAGAGATGTGATGACTTGGGCGAGGTTGCAGCTAGATGATGTCAGGATTCGATGTGATGTTGTTGTCGAACAGTAGAAAAAAAAAAAAGACGGCCAACCGCCAAAGGAAACGCGTCGACTTGAAGGCGCGTCCAGTCAAGGATGGCCATTGTGTCAGTCGTGCAACTATGTCCTTCTTAGAGTCCCTCGATAGGCTGTCTCTCACCCTACAAAAGGTCACATCCGCATCTGTCAGTCTCCCGACACTACCTCACCAAATCCCACGTGCACATCATATCGAATCCTCATTCTCCCCATAACCTCACAACACAGAGTCACTCCGCGAACCCAATCGGACCGTTTACTACTTCTCTCCATCTTCCGTTCGGATCCATCTTGCGAGATGCCGAACCTGGAGAGCGCGAGATGTTTCGATACGTCGGGTAAGTGCTTTCGCCCCGACTCGTCTATACGTCGGTTCTGTTCAGATAGTCGAGCGTCAAGTTGAATCCTTGCTCATATCCTCAACTCACTCCTTCGTCTTCTCCCAGCCCCAAGACAACACAACGGACGACCCACGCTCCTCCTTCATCGTCCTCTCAACCTCTCTTCCTTGTCAACCCACCCCAACAATCAACTCCTCTTCGCCCAACAGCGACTACCGCAGCTCGATCTCAACGTAATCAAGGTCTGGAAGGAGGCGATTCAGGAACAATCACTGACCCAGAAATCCTTCTGGGTGCTGCTCTCAAGCTCGTAGATGGCTAGTAAGTTAAATATCCGCCGGTCCATATGCCTAGATGTCTTCTCCGGTCGCCCAAGTACAAAGACTCATTTACGGCTCTTGGTCTATCTGAACAGTCGTCCCATGCCTCGCAAACGAGCTCTGATCCTGGCTCGATTCGACCGATTCGAAGCTATCCGAGAACGCATCCTTAGTCTGGAGGAGATGGTTGGTTCTGTAAGTCAAGCTCATCTTTGACCTTGTCCTTGTACAGCAATCTGCTCGTTGTGGTGCTAACCAGTACTTGTGCTCATCGCTCAACAAATCTTCAGTTTGATCCTTCTTCTTCGAATATTGGAGACGAGTTCACAAGTGACTCTGACGGACCAAATCAACGGACAGACTCATTCGACGCAGATGAAGACAGAGAGCCCACGATGAAGGAATTGACGAGCCTCGTCGAGGTTGATATCAAGCAGTTTGAGAAGAGGTTGGCTGAACTCAAAGCACAATCCGCTGTTCGTCCTCATAAACCGCATCTGATACGCTGTTGACCACAACCTTTTCAGCGGAGACTCAGTTACTGACTTGATGGGATTGCTTCCGGTCTTTCAGATCGCATCTTCTGTTAGCCCAATCCTCGACTCTCCACCACTCAAACCCATCTCCTCGTCCATCGATTTCTCCTCTCCACCTCTCGCAGACTCTTCCAGATTCGATTCGACGCTCCAAGATGATTTCCTTCTCACGGATACCAGTTTCCATCTTCCACCCTCACCTTCGCCCTATTCTCCTCTGCCAGCGAGTTCGAGCGATCGACAGCAGACCCATCTCTTCTCTTCCTCGTTTGGTGGTCCGAGTCAATCGAGGGAAGAACGGAAGGCTACCATTCCGCTGGGACCAGAGACACCTCTTGGCAGATTGGGAAGGAAGGTCGGATCCATGCGAGAAAAAGCATGGGTTGAGGACGAACTGGATGGCGATCAGGTGAGAGAAGATGGCGATGGATCTGAAGGAAGAGTGGGTACAGAAAAAGGTTCCCAACAGTGGGAAACGCCTGTCATCAAGCGATTCCTCAGCAGCTCGAGTGGTCCAAGTCCTGAAGAGGAGAAGGGATTACCGACTCTGAGTCAACCCGTTGATGTCACGAACGACAAGACGGACCAAGTTGACACGGTCAAATCGGATGATTCCAAGGTGAATCCTATCGCGGTGAGGTTGATTGAAGAGCAGTCCGAAGGAATCGACTCTCTTGTCGCCCATAACGAGGGACCAGTCGAGCATGCTCCAGACTCGATCCAATTGACATCCGATGTCGAAGCCATCTTGGTAAGTCCATGGTCCTGTCCCCATCAACCTTTGTGATCTCAATCACTGCAAACTGACGCTTCTGGCCATCACCGTTCGATCCATCGTCATCGTAGTCGAAACTCTCCATCATCTTTCCCGATATCATCCTACAATCGCCTTCCATCTCACCAACGACAATCTCAACGGCTGGTCTCTCATCATCCGAGATCCTGTGAGTTGAGGACCTAGATCCGATACGACGTGGCCACAAAGGGTTGAGTATCTGTTGACTGACGAGATGACTTGAAACGTTGATCATCTCGATCGACAGTTTGGCTCTTCGTTCTCTAGCCAGTCATGTTCTCCCACCCAACACTCACTTCCCATCCGCCTCATCAATCATCGCTCCCTCTTCTACCGGTACGAGCTCAAGTACATCACCCAAACAACCTCCGACGCTTCAATCGATCCTTCTCGCCACGCTCTTCGTCCAACTACTGAGCTCGCCACCTCCTCGACAGATCGTCATGTCCGAAGTTAAACGAGCTTTGGTCGAGAGAAGTAAGGGACCTGTAGCCATCGACGACACCGAGGATGGCCAAGTCGCTGGAGCAGGTGAGGGTATGACGGAAGCTGAAGCTGCCAAGGTGGTTTATGCGGGCGTTGGGAAAAGAGGATTCGCGATTCTGAGAGGTGGGGGTGAAGCTAGGGTCGGGTTCGCTTGAAGCTGACGAGGAGATGAGATCGGGTGAAGATGAGGGATACTCGTGGGAAAATGACGATGACGGAGGTCGATCGGAGGGAAAGGAGCCGAGGCGGGGGCTTTCGTCAGGCGACTGATTTTTGATTTATGTGGGGGATTGTTGATATGGATTCGTTGGGTGTATTGGCGGGATGTATGTGGATGCTGGGTATGGGTATGGATGGGGTATTAATCTATCGGGTGAGGAGGTTGTCTGGAGCCAAGAAGACTGGTTGGAATGAGAAAAGCAAAACAAAACGGGGACCCCCCCCCTCTTGAGACCTCTCGTGCTGAGGGCGAACGCATTGTCCTCTCCCTCCAACTACAACAACCCTCTGCTTCTTCTTCTCTTCCTCTCGACCTCTTCACTCTTCCACACTCTCACACAATCAATCAAAAGACCACCTGGCGTGTAATCTTTTCTTGACGAGACTCACCCACGAATCCTTTCGACCCCCTCTTGCACACCTACCTTTCCCCCTTTCATTCCCACTTCATCCCCCCCTCTCTCCCCCACATCCACCCATCCTCCTTCCCCCCCCTCTCCTTCCCCCAAAACAACCACCCGACACAAACTCATCCTTCCTTCGTCCCCACACTCTTCCAACATGCACTTCCCCGCTAGCACCTTCCTTCTTCTCGCCGCCGCCACGTCGACGACCTTGGTTTCAGCCTCCTCCCACACATCCAACAACCTCGCACACGCCCACAAGGCTCTTCACGCTCGACAAGAAGCAGCTAGAGCCGCTGGTCTCGCTCATCACGAGGCTCGTCTCGCTTCAGACCAAGCCAAGAAAGCCACCGTCGCCAAGCGAACTTCCTCTGATGGAAAGTGCAAGAACAGGGTCGTTCAGAATAACGTCCTCGTTCCTTCATCTTCCTCGAGCTCTGCTCAAGACGCTCCTGCAAGCACGAGTCAATCCTGGAACGCTCCAGCTACGAGCTCGTCTACTTCACCCTCGGCTGCCATAACGGAAAGTCCCGTCAACGTCGCTGCGGCCGTCGTCCCCGAATGGACTTCTTCGTCGAGTCAGAAGAAGCACAAGTGAGTTTCGACTTTGACGTTCCAACAACCGTTTTTGTCTAAGAGGGAACGAGGCGTGTGGGTAAGACGAGGGCGATCATCGTTCTCCCCTCGTCTTTTTCCCTTGGCGTCTCTCCTCTCGAACAAGGACCGGGAATTCTGGTCATTTTCCTTTTTTGAATTTCATTCTGACCTTGTCCTCGCTCGACTTGTCTCTAGGTCGTCATCATCTAGCGCCGCCGCCGAGTCCACTGGTGGACTTCTCGGCAGTATCGTCAATGGCGTTGCCGGTGTTCTCAACGTGAGTGTTTCCTTGAGCCTTCCTTCCCCTCTGGTACGCTCATCGTTCTTCCTAAATCGACTGACCCGCCACCTTTTCGATTGTTTGACCTCTCTCACTCAAGCTCGTCGACCCGACCTGTGGTTCCGCTTCGGCTCAATCCTACACCTCCAACAGCGACGGACCTAACGGTGCAGCTTCTTGGCTCACTTGCGGCATTGACAATGGAGGTTGGACCCCACCCTACATTCACATCAACGAACTCATCGCAGCCGATCTAGCTACCTCGATCAGCTCGGGTAATTCACCCTTTGGACCTTGCGCCGATTACGTCGATCGATTCTACGCTATCGGCGGAGAGTTTGGTATTCCTCCCATTCGTGAGTCGTTTCTTGTCGTCACAAGATCTTGAGGACATCATTCCTGAAATTGAGTTGGGAGGACTGATCTTGATGCCTCGGTCTGTGTTAAGTGATCGCTTCGTTCGCTATGCAGGAGTCTACTTGCAACCCTCATGCTGTCGGTGGAGGAGGAGAGCAAGGTGAGGACATCGTCAAGTATAGGGACGAATTCTGTGTGAAGATGTCCCTCTCCACTGACGCGCGTTTTCTTTTTTATCCTTCGTTTGGCTACTCGTCATCCTAGGAATGTTCCAGATCACCGTTGACAAATGCGGAAGTGCTCCCGGTGGAAACTGTCAAGATGTCGTAAGTCTCTGTCAACCTACACCACGATATGTGGATGTGTCGATCTAAGCTCACTTTCTTTTTGGGATCCGTTCACCTCTATTATAGGACTACAACATGAGGACCGCCATGAAGTACTTTTCCGACACTCTCGCTTCCAACGGTGGTGACACTCTGCTCTCGATCGGACAGTACAATGGATGGAGGAAGGGCATGACCTACGTAAGCACTGATCCAAAAGAAAAAGAAAAAAAAGGAATCGACGAAAGAAGATCAAGGGACGTTCGCGTCTAAATCATCACTGACCTATCGTCTGTCTCATATCTTCTTCCTCATCAACATTTTTTTTTTTTTTTACCTATATTTAGAGTGACGCTACGGCAGCTGCAAACTCTGGTTGCTGCAGATGCCAGAACAACCTCGATTACCTCCATCAGATGCTCAACGGTTTCATGCAAGGTCTCGAAGGTTCCTCTTTCGGAAACTACTGGAACCTCAAGGTCTGCGGTTAAAACGTAACTTTGACGTGATGATTCCTTTTCTTCACCCCTTTCAACCCCTGCATTTTTATCCGCGGATCGTGTCTCTCTTTCTCTCATTCTGTGCTACCATGATTTGCCAAACACACACATAACCTATCAAACCCTTCCCTGCTGTTCCCCCCCCTCTTCGGGTCGATCCCGAGAGAGAGGGGTTTCTTTTTTTCTTTCTTCTTTTTGTTTACATCGTTCTCTTTCTTTGGCGCGAGCGTCAATAAACCCTCTTTCTTTCTCTCTTTCTTTCCGCTGTAACTTTCTCTCACACCTAGCCCCCACCTCAAACACAATTTTTGTTCCTTTCCAAACCCCTCTACTCTACTCTCTACTCTCAGCCTCGAAGTGTTTCCTTTTCTTTCCTTGCCTCTTTTTGATTCGATGATGAAAGAAAAGAAAGAGAAGAAAAGGGGGCTTTCGGGACGATATGGGAAATGAACCAACATTGGGCTATCTGAAAGTCGACGTCTATTTGCAAGATCTGCAGGGACTGAATTCCTGAGTGGGAAATTGACCACAGGAGCAAAGCCTTCCGGGTCCTGTCAGGTCCAGAGAGGAGAAAGAGTGTATGATTTCAGGGGTGCTTTTGTACACTCTTCACAATTTTATACATTCTTTGCCCGATTTCGTACGGTCTCCGCCTCACTGTGCTTTTCGATCGGTCGTGACAGTGAATGAAACAGGACCATGCCATCGGACAAGAACGGTAAAAGGCCGATAGAACCTCATCTCTAAGTAAAGACAAAAAAGACGAGGGGCCAAAATCACGCCCAAGTAACCAAGTAATTTAACCGGATCCTCCAGAGTAGACCTTGCCGAACATGAGCTCTTGCATCTTGTGGCGACGAGAGGACACTCGATCCAAATGACCCATGAGCTGATCATGAAGCTTGACTTTCGCTTCTCTTGTATCGCAACACTCTTGTGTCGCAACACTCTTGTGTCGCAGCAGTCAGAACGCAGCGCGGACCATTTCCCTACGACTTGAACGGTTCTGTGTGTACGGCTTCACACTCAGGTCGCGCACGCACGCACACACACACAGGTCCATGTCCGCCAAACCATGATATAACCAACCGAGAAAAGAATGACCCCCAAAGACAAGAGACCACCGACATTCCCGCCGGGCAACCACCAGCACGAGACGAGACCGGAACCGAACTGTACGACGTGTAGAGCGAGAGAAGGAGGACGACGGGGAAAAGGAAACGAGAGAAGGAAAGCGAGACGAAACGAAGGGAAGCGACGAGTCGTTTAACCGGATCCTCCAGAGTAGACCTTGCCGAACATGAGCTTGAAAAAAAAAAAAAAAAAAAAAAAAAGAGAAGGCATCGCTGTCAGCCTGCGATCGACAAACACGGAGGCGCGATGAGGGTAGAGTACTCACTCCTGACCATGATCCATATCAGTACAGAAGCAAGAAATGACAAAGCGCGGACGTCGAGAATGAGATGCAAGATCGGACAAGCTGCGGTGAACCGCTATTTCTCTGAGGATACCAGAAGAATATAGTCGTCAGGCAGAACCCCACAGGAACCAGCAAAGGGGTCAGAGAACGAACTGGACTTCTGCTTCTTCGCATCGGGCTGTTGAGGCGATGAGGCCTGGTCGTCCGAGTCGTCGTCCGAGTCCGGAACCATCATCTTTCTCCTGAAAGAAAATATGTGCAAGAACAACAGTCAAATTGTTGAGAGAGAGTCTTGGGTCAGGCGTACAAAGAGAAAAGAACAAGCCATTGACGAACTTTGGCTTTTTAGCAGCAGCAGAGTTGGAGGCCTCAGGGGAATCGGCAGTCTTTTTGGATTTGCGCGGTCTTGAGAGAGGGTTGTCTAATCAGTCGCAGCTGCCTGATATATACCATGAGCAAGAGTCGAGGAGAAGATTAACCCACTTAGTCTTTCCTTTCTTGGAAGCCGGGAGGTAATGAGCAGTGTAGTGGGTCCTTAGTTTGGCAGTGTCGTTTTTGTCGTATGTCTTGGCGCAACCGTCGAAAGGGCAGACCCATGTTCCATCCTTCCTGGGCCTGATCTGTTGTCGCCTCGCTACGAGCAGATAAAAAAAAAAAAAAAAAAAAAAAAAAAAAAAAAAAAAAAAAAAAACGACAAAGCGATCAGAATTCTCAGTGACGGTCTCGGCTCGTTCACCGAATGGGCACTTACTGTTCTGATCATCGAAGAGCGCAAGCCTAGATTCATGCGCTGGATGAGCCTTTCGGGCATGATCTTTGAAAGAGCTCGCAACCGCAAAGGTATCTCCGCACTTAGGACATGCCTTAGGTCTGCAGAGCCAGTGAAAGACGAGAGAGGGCCAGACATCGTCAGATGTACATGTCTCTGCGTACATACTGGACAAGAAAAGACCTGCTCACTCGTCATAGAATTTGAACATCTTTCGGACGTCGTCAAAGCAATCCTGCGCGAACTCAGGAGAAGGTTCGATCCTTGATCAGATAATCCGGATTAGTCAGTTTGAAGAACGTCGCTTAAAGGCGAGGTAAAGTGACTTACTCAGACGATAGGGCGATCCGAACAGCCTTCTTGATAAGCTCCTGAGCAGCGGGAAGGAAGCCCTCTCGGATATTGTGCTCTTCAATGGCACATGACGGACACTACGAGTAAAACAGGACACGCGGAAGAGTCAGTAAATAGACTATAGGAGAGAGCTTAGTTGAGAGACCAGCACATACGAGCTTGACGAGAGCGGCTCCCGTTTTGGCAACCTTGACGCCATTGACGTCCATGCTGGAGGTATATCTTGACTTCCCAACGCCCTCGTGCAGACCTGGCTCCCGAGTGATGGCGTCGAACTGCACGAAGAAAAGATGGATGCTCAAGTTAGTAGACGTTGAGGGAATGAAGAAAAAATACTCATTGACGTACCGAAGATCCACAGAATCCACAGCTAAACTCTCCCGCGTGCTTCCTCGACTTCTTCGTCTTCTTGACTTCCTCTTGCGACTTCAGAGTCGATGACATAGTAGAGGAGCTCTGCGACCCGGATGATTGGTTTCGAAGGGCGCCGAGAGCTTGACTGAGAGCCGAGGAGGGTTGACTGTCATCGGCAGTTTTGGAACGGGACGAAGAAGAAATAGAGATGGTAGTAGCGGGAAAATCTGTTACGATTCCAGGTTGAGGAGGAAGGAGCGATTTGGATATAGAAGGCGAGAAGTTGAAGACGGCGAATTTGTCGAGGTTTTCATGCTCCCACTTGAGCGCTTCCTTGGTCGCAGCGTCGACCTTCCATGTAGACGAGGACTGAATCCCCTTGACGAAGATATTCGGGATCGACTCCTTCGACTGACTTGAGGACGGGGTCTTTCTTCTCCTTCCCGCCTTCCTGAACCGAAGGAGACCAGGTTGGACAGCGATGAGGGAAATCCCGGCTCGCGACTTCCCCGCAGCGAAGAGACTTTCGGCTATGAGCTGGCTAACCTCCTCGGTATCGTTCCTTGCCTCCCACTCCCATTCAGTGATCTTTTGCTCGACCTCCTCCTCCGCCTTGATAATCTTCTCTACTTCCGACCTTACCGCGGGGCCATCAAGCCCTGACTCGCTCATAACCCCGGCGGCAGCTTTCATGACGTTCTTCGTCGGAGAAACGATTGGCAGCTGGAAAGCGCAGGCTCGCTGGAAGTTTCCCACGTCGGTTCGAAGGATAAGGACCTTTGTGTTGTCTTTGGAGATTCCAGCGGGCTGGACGAAGATGATTCGAGCTGAGGGTTGCAGGTAGGAGTCTTGGGCGGCATCAGTCCGCTTCAAGTAGTCTGTCTTGAAGGTTGTTCGTAAGGCAGGATTGGGTTGGCAGAGTGAGACGCAAGTGGCGAGATCAGACGTGAGTGCGCAGATACCGCTGAAGATGATTGTGGAGAGGTAGGAGAGGATGGTGAGGAGGACTTGAATCTGATTGTGAGAGGGAATGGTGAAGGATCGTCGGAAAATGCCTCCCTATAAGCAAAGGGAAAGAGAACGCATCGAGTCAGGAAAAACGAGACCGGGAGTTGCGAGAGTAGCAAGTAGGTTGTAAGCTCACATCTTCATTGAGAGACTCGACATGGAAGAACATCATGATGACGACGCTTTTCCCAACCTCGACTCCTCCCTCTCGTGCCGCCTGAACCAGCTCCTCGGCTACCTCTTGCATGCTCCGCTGGACAACCTTCTCTTTCTCGTTCGCTGACGCTGCAGACATCCTCATCACTCCAACGAGAGGATTTTCGATGGTTCCTGCTAGCCCCTTGGTGGCAAGTCCCTTCCTTCCTTGGAAGGATTCGATGATCCTTGTCGTTGTCGCCTCATCAGCTACCATGACTTCTACTTTGAAAAGCTCTTCACCGTCGGTCTTGATAGTAGGCCAGTCCGAGCCGGGAGGCCATCCGACGAGAGGAAGAAGAGGAATCGGAGGAGGAAGATCGTGGTGTACGGTGTTGGATTTGGGTTTCGAGTCGGTTGAGGAGAGGAGAGCGGGAGCTGCGGACGTCTTGTTTGGCTGCGTGGCGTTGAGTTGGACTGAAGGTGCAACGACAGGAGGAGGGACCTCGTCTTGGATCGTTCGGCTGGAGCTGATGAGAGGAGGGTAGACTGCGATTGGAGAGGAAAAAGGAGCATGTGATAGAACGGAGCATGTGATAGAACGGAGCATGTGATAGAACGGAGCATGTGATAGAACGGAGCATGTGAAAGAACGGAGCATGTGATCGCTCGAAGCCAGTCAGTCGTCTGCTGAGCTAGGAGCGCTGCTCCTCTGTAAAACGCGAAAACCTCCATTTCTGCCTGCCCGTTGGAAAATGCACACAGCTTTTCCCATACACGCAATCACTGGACTAGCATGTTGGTCCCGTTCGAGTAGTCGAGAAGACCAGCTGCGGACTCACGTTGATTCGAGCTTTTGGAGCGGAGCGTTGCTCGAATCCTCCCGTAGGATATGATCGTTGCGACCGCGGGAGTAAGCATGGTCGTCGGTTGTAGGCAAGCTGAAGGGTGACGGTTGAGTGCGTTGACGTCGGAAGGTGACCGTCAAGGTATCGCTTCTCTCGGGTGGAGCCACCCTCGATTTGCCGTCGAAACTCTCTCGAACCGTCACCTTCTTCCCCTCGCTGGCTACAGTCCCCATGTCAGATAGCCCACACACCCTCAAGCGAGTCATCTACCTCGTCTTGCCGCATGATCCCACCGAAGCAGAACTCTTTGGCCAAGGCGGCATAGCGGATTGCCTTCATCATCCGCGACAGCTCCTGTTCAGCGAAGACCATCCGGAAGCACTCTATCTCTCCTTCGACACCGAAGCTAATGCTCAGGAGTCGTTTGCAGAAGGGAAGCTCTCCTCACATGGCGTACGAGTTCGGCCTTCAATCGCTTTCAAGCTGAACTCTTCATCGCGGAATCTGCAGCCAGTCGTGGCTACGCTCCCCTGCTCATTCCCGATGAGGCGGTTCCTCCTAACCTGAACGTCTTCGACATCGAATACGACCACGACACCGATGACCACGTCCATCTCAGCTCAACTTTCGACGGAGCAGTGTACCATGCTAACCTCGAGATCACTGTCTTTACGATTTGTGCAGGACGACGCAAAAGGTCGTTTCGAAGCCACCGAAGGCTCAGTCTTTCCAACCCCCCAAGCAGCCTCAAAGACTTCGGTACCCTCCGCTTCTTCCATTGTGGTCAGCGAGCCACCCATCAAAAAGATGTCGCTAAGGGAATGGGCAGATCGAGAAAGAGCGAGGGAAGCCGAGAACACTACTGCTGCGTCGCAACAGAGTATCGTCGGTAGGGAAGGAGATGCCTTCCAGTGAGTGACTGTATCATCGCATTCCCTTCCTTCAGCTTGGTAGTACCCGCGCCGACTGACGGTCGCTTTCTCCTAGCAGCTCGAACTCCCTCGAATTAACGACTTCACCCGCCCCATCTACCTCCGTGCTCAAAGCAGACTTTCCTCCTATTAATTCGGAACGACCCCATCCATACTCCGTCAACATTTTGTCTTCCTCCATCGCTGCTCCAAGCGTTGATCCAGATTCCTCGGACGTCAAAGTCAATTCTACCACTCCCTCTGCCATCGGAGTGGGCTCGGTCTTTCCTGCTGATACCGCCCCCCTTGAGGCTGAACAGAAGACTGCCGGGGTCGGGAGAAGTGGCTCAACGGTTGCGGCAGTAGATGGAGAGGATAGAGAAGGTCGACCGGGAGGTGAGAAATGGAAAACCTCCGCTGACTCATCTCAAAAGTAGGTGGACTGTTGGGCTCGACCCTCGTCTGAACGGATGTGAATTGCAGGCTGATCCACTCTATACGCTTCTTCTAACCTCTGTCTGGGCCTTCTCTTAGAATCAGCGTCAACTGCATGGAATCCGACGCGTCACTTGCATCATCTCCTTTCGTCCCCCAGCCTACCCCGTCCACTCACTCTGCTGCTGTTGCGACCTCGGTCTCTGCTCAATCGCACACGAACGACGAGGTTGAGCTCGAAGTCTCTGCAGGGTGGAGAGGACGCTTTGGCAGTCGATGGGATCGAATGACAACAGACGTTGAGGAACGAGATCTAGCGAGGCAAGACGGACAGCGGAGAGACGAGGCAGGAAGAGGCGAAGCAAGGCGGGACGAAGCCGGAAGAGATCAGGGCGATCGTAACGTGGGGAAAGGCGATTTGGGCTGGATCGTAGAAAGGACCTCGAACAGGACCGGTGCTTTCCAGGGAGTAGAAAGGGAGAGGGCAGTGATGAAGAGGTCGGATGGTAATACGTTGGAGCGCTCCGATGCATCCACTAGCACACGAAAGTAAGTACTGAAGCTTGTCTATCGACATTCACACGCTGACGAAATGCATCTGCTTCATGACCCTAGACCTCCACCTGTACCATCACTTCCCCCCGGGAAGCAGGACATCGCCGTCATTCGACTCGCCAACATCCCCCTCGACTGCCCTTATCACGAACTCTTGGCTATCATCGAGAGAAAGAACGGCTACAAGGGCTCAGTACGATACGTCAATTATCTCAAGGACACGAGGGGCAAATTCTACGGGTCAGTGTCAGTCAGTCTTCCTGGACCTGCTCTCTGGCACAATGAGAGGGTCTGACGGTTCGATCCGTTTTCATATCGGCCTCAGGCTGGCAGCTGTACATCTGGTCGTTCCTCCTACCGTTGATTCGGGGGAGAGACACGAGATCGTGAGGAGGACGTTAAGGATGAAGCTGATCATGCAAGGTCTTGAGATCAAGACAAAGGTCTTTGACTGAAAATGTTGGGTGTCGTTTGCTCAATCGAATGATCATGCTGCTAGCGTGTACAAGAAGCTTGAGGGATCCTTGAGTGTTCTCGTACTCAGATTGGTGCCTGCCTAGCTAAACAGTGTTTTTCTCTTGTTCTGACGACAATCCATTGGATAGACGTGACGTATCGAAGCAAAGGCAAAGTAGCCGCGTACCAAAACAACGGCAAATCTGTTTAACCAGATCCTCCAGAGCAGACCTTGCCAAACATGAGCTCGACGATCTGAGCTCCGGCGTGGTCACACCTAGAATCGAACCAGCGGAGCAAGAAAGAAAAAGCTGGGACGGGCGAGATCGCAATACCCAATAACACCCGAACACGTCTTTTGTATTGATAAGAATCGACGGAGAATCGGCCAAGCGGAAACGTCTGTTTCTGTGCTATCTACCGATAAAAGAGGTAGTGACGGTATGGAGAGGCCGGTCAATGAGGTGCTCGAACTGGAGCTATCATGAGAAGCAGAAGATTGAGATACGATCACGGACCTACTCACGAGGGAAGTTATCAGCTAAAATCATCGGTTTCCTCGTCACTTGTCGTGGAAGCAAGTCAAGGCCCCTGGACCATCGTGAAGTCGGATTTCGACGGCTGAAGAGTTGAAGCAATCGAAATGGAGTCGACTATTGTAGAGGCACCAGAGCGTGACATGTCGAGTTGTGGGCGACGCATATGGCGTCGTTGGCCTTCACTGATCACAAAACAACGTCAAAGTGTAGTCATTTATGGGCTGGATGAGTTGTTCGAGGTGAGATAGTGTGAGTTGAATGGGAAAGCGGGATGTTCAACATAAAGGCGATATAAACGAAAACGTAAAAGCGGATCGGAGGGCCCCCTTCGAGGGTTCTTTGAAGGCGCGCCCAGATGAGTGCGAAAAGCGAAGGCGCTTCAATCTCCCACCCTCGTTTTCTCCTGTAAGTTTGGCTTGAGTTAACGCTAGAGGGACACACTTGAGGCCCACGTCTTGCCACATCAGTACGCTAACGTCTTTTCCGTCTCCATTTGTGGATAACTACGCCCGCTACCGACTTTTTTCCCCCTCCGTTACGACTTCCGTTGCGCCGCACTTGTGTTTTCACTTGTACTCGTTCGCCATCTGATCTCGATCCCCGCTTTCCACTCCCTCTTTACAATTGGCCTTGATTTCCAGGTAAGTAGCATGCATCGGCTATCTGAAAGCATCCTACGGCGTCAGCGACTATGTCGAACGGCTCATCTTGCTCACCCAGCACTTCTGCCTGTTTGTCTTGTCTGTCGCTTCGTTTCCCAGTCGTCGAAACAGAGAAGAAAAGATGTCCGCCCCTAAATCCAAGACTCCCAAGGAGTTCGCTCTCGACTTCATGATGGGTGGTGTCTCCGCTGTATGTCGAACATGCCCCCTTTCTGTTTCCTTGTTCGATGACATGGCCGTCGCTATCAGTGTGCTGAATGCGTTTTCTGATCCGTCCCTGACTCCATGCATACTTCTCTCTGCGTATGCTTCTTCCTCTTGATTCTTCTCTCCCTCTAGGCCGTCTCCAAGACTGCTGCCGCTCCCATCGAGCGAATCAAGCTCCTCGTCCAGAACCAGGGTGAGATGTGAGTATGGTGATCTCGATTGGCCGTTTGCTATGTGTTCCCACTTTACTTTGTTTCGCTCAAGCTGACCTTGATCTGTCAATCTCTTCCCCTCGCCCTCCGCCCCTAACCACAGGATCAAGCAGGGTCGACTTGCTACCCCCTACGCCGGTATCGCCGACTGTTTCAAGCGAACCTACGCCGATGAGGGTATGGCTGCGCTCTGGCGAGGAAACACCGCCAACGTTATCCGATACTTCCCCACCCAGGCCTTGAACTTTGCCTTCAAGGACTACTTCAAGTCCCTCTTCGGCTTCAAGAAGAACGAGGGTTACTGGAAGTGGTTTGCCGGAAGTGAGTCGGATCGAGAGTTTGATGCATCGAGCGATCGTTGATGTGGTGATGTACCGCTGACACCCCCTCGCCCTCCCCTCCTTCTCGCCCTCTAGACATCGCCGCTGGTGGAGCTGCCGGAGCTTCGTCCCTTCTCTTCGTCTACTCTCTCGACTTCGCCAGGACCCGACTTGCCAACGACAACAAGTCGTCCAAGGTTGGCGGTACCCGACAGTTCAACGGTCTCATCGACGTCTACAAGAAGACTCTCGCTTCCGACGGTATCGCTGGTCTTTACCGAGGATTCCTTCCCTCGGTCGTTGGTATCATTGTCTACCGAGGTCTTTACTTCGGTGAGTATGGTGTTGCTGTGGTGCCGCGTTGTCGTCGGTGAGTCATTTGCTGACCTACCCCCTATCTACCATCTACCTTTGCATCAATAGGTATGTACGATAGCATCAAGCCTGTCGTTCTTGTCGGTCCTCTGGAAGGCAACTTCGCGGCCTCGTTCGCCCTTGGATGGGCTGTGACCAGTAAGTGTCTTGTCGTCGTCATGCTCGCATTTTTTTTTCGTCGCCTTGACCAATCTGACCCAACTTCACTTTCCCCATGCAGCCGGCGCCGGTCTCGCCTCTTACCCCCTTGACACTATCCGACGACGAATGATGATGACCTCGGGATCCAAGGTCCACTACTCTTCCATGGTTGACGCCGGATCCCAGATCGTTAAGGCTGAGGGTGTTAAGTCTCTCTTCAAGGGAGCCGGTGCCAACATCCTTCGAGGTGTCGCCGGAGCCGGCGTTTTGTCTTTGTATGATAAGATGCAGGAGCTCATGTTTGGTAAGGTTTACTCTGGAGGATCCGGTTAAATTACTTGGGCGTGATTTTGGCCTCATCTTTTTTTTGATGGGGTTCTATCGGTACCTTTTACCATTCTTGTCCGATGGCATGGTCCTGTGGATATCAATCGGCTCGGCTTGAGTTGAGCCCGCACGATCCTCACTTATATCTTTCGCATTGAGGAAATGTGCGCATTCACAGCTAAAAGGGGACGTCACAAATCCTGCCTGCGCAAGCGTATATATGAGATCTCCCACAGTGTCAATCTTTCAGATAATGTTCCCTCCCAATAAGACCGCTCGTCTACGAATCGTTTGATCTCATCCAGGATTTCTATCGTATCATAATCATCTCCATCGAGATTGTCTTGCACATGCCGCCTTTTGTGCCTCCTGCGGCCTAAGCATTGCCTGTTGCCTGGGATTGATGGCTATGCTGTGCTTCTTGTTTTGCAATCTCTCAGCTGAGTGGAGCAAATGAAAGGAGCGACCAAATGTTGGCAGGCGAAACTCTGCGGGGCAAACACGGCTCATTTGTCATCTGAAAACGGGGCCAGGGTGGCTTTGTTCGCAAGGGCGAGGTGGCTTTGTTTCAAGGCTTTGTTCCCCAGGTCAACTTCAACCAGGACCATCTTTTCATACCTCTTCCTTCATCCCTCGACTTGTCCTTCCACACAGCATGCGTATCGACCCTGACGACCAGTCTCCCTACTCGCAAAGGTCCTGTACCCTCGGCGAACTCTTCAGCAGCCTTGGTCTGTTGGAACAAATCGAAGAAGCGTCCATCACTTCCCCAACAAATCCCTCGCTCGCAAGCCTTCCTCTCGCAAACCTTTCTCCCCCAAGCCTTTCTCCCCCAAGCCTTTCTCCCCCAAGCCTTCCTCCC
>BCKM01000020.1:118345-156337 GCA_039545415.1 Udeniomyces megalosporus | reverse complement strand
TCCTCCCCCAAGCCCTCCTCCCCCAAGCCTTCCTCCCCCAAGCTCTCCTCCCCCAAGCCCTCCTCCCTCAAGCCTTCCTCTCGTTGACGCCCCCCTCAACGCCTCTCCTTCGTCTTCTCTGCTTCCTTCGGATCCCCAGCAATCCATAGCTGTTAATACGCCCATACCTGGTTGGCCTAGCGATGGAAGCTGGCCGGAGTTGGAGAGCGAGATCTCTTCGCCGGTCCAAGTCATCGTCGCAGATGAGGCCATGGTGAGTCGAATGGTCGAACTGGCCAAGGACCCATCTAGAGGAAGGATGGGAGGACTTCTGGGTACGGAGGACAATCCGCTTGTCGGGGTCATCCGATACTCCAAAGCGCCGACCGGAGAAAAAGAGAAGTTGTTCGGTGGGGATAAGTTGCAGGCGAGGGCGGAAGAGATCGTCCAGCAGGCGAGGCTAGCAGGAGCTCAAGTTGGATCGGTGGTTTACGTCATGATGCTCATAGGGGTGGAGTCTTTGAACGCATCGGTAAGGAGTGTTTCTACTTTGAGTTTCTCAGTAGGTGATGCACCAAGAGCTGATCCTTCGTACTCTTCTTTGGTGCACTTTCACTTTGAAGACCAATATGCAATCTAAGGCGTGCACCATCCCGTGCCACCACCAACGAGCGATGATGTATCATCTGCTCCCTGCAATCGACACCATCCTGTTCTTTGGCGTCGGCGGACTTTACTCGGATCTGAACGATTGGAAGGAGCTCATGCGTTGGAAGGAGAGACCGGTCCCCATCGGGGTCCTTGGTCCGAAAACCCGCTTGATCTTCGCACAACCAGTCGGACAGCGAACGAGGGAGGAAACCAAGAACCAGATGCATCGAACGACCGTCGACTCCCTTCTCGCGGCGATCGATTATTTTCTTCCTTTCACGATCGCCCAACAAAAGTCAGCTGGACTGGCCTTGGATTACAGCGGTGCTGCAGGAAGTAGGGAGAGGAAGGAAAGACTTAACGAGTTGATCGAGGCGAACGAGATCCTCGATAGAGCGGAGATAGGGTTGGAGAATTGGCAAGTGGATGGGGAGAGCGACCAAGGTGCTCGAGATCTGGTCGAGGCATGGGCGAAGATGGGACAAGGGAGAAAGATGATGTCGAAGGGGAACACGATTCAGGGGGACCATGTAGGAAGGCAATCCATGGTGCCACGAGTCTCCCGACCTTCGAACGGGTATCAAACCCATTTCATGGTTCCAAGAGTAGCGAGTCCTCTTGGAAAGACCCCCGTCAAGTCAGGAAAGAGGTTGACCCTAGCGTCCCTGTAGTGACAGTCACACGTCGTTCAGGTTCATCAGCCGCTGGCCTCGCAAGGGCTGCAAGCAAGACTTTGGAAGCACAGGAAAGACAGCTTTGCATAAGCACTACTTGACCCACTCCAAGGCGACCGACTCTCAGTCGACCGACTAGGAAAAGTGCCGACTAGGAAAAGTGAGTTTCTATCTAGCCTAGGACTGAAGAGGGACTCCGCCAGTTCCAGCGTGCTGTTCAGATCCAGAAGTTCTGATTGAATACCAAATTGCTCCGGCTACCACTGGGTTTTACTCTTTGCTGTATTCGTTCCCTTTTTGTTTTTGTTTTTTCTTGGGGGGCTTGATGGTCGTGCTTCAAGAAGCTCTTTGACGCTCAGAAACGCTCTCGAAGGACCTGGCCAAACACCTTCAAAACTGTTTCCGTGGTTTTCCTTGCTCCCGGATCCTTGCCACTCTTTGTTTCTCCCCACTGCTCTCTACTTGTCGCTGCTGCTCTTTGCTTCTCGATCATTCACTTGTTCCCTCCTCGTCTTCTCGCCTACTCGGGAGACTTGATGCTAAATCATAACTCAATCTCAAACGCTAGCTGCTCCTCAATTCCGTTGTCATCATCCCCTGGCTCCTTGGCTTCATCTCCTTCATATATCTAAATCTTCTGCGTACAAGCGATCATATGTTCCATTCCGATATTTGCCTTGGCACTCTCGCATATCACTCTTAGATTTTTTTTGGAAGAGGCCGATATTGCCTGGCACTCAGGCGTTTCTGTCGAGAAGAGGGTGGGCTTTATCTCATCCCTCCCGTCGTTTGTTGTTCCCTCTTCTGCTCAGCAGCGACTAACGAGACCACCTCTATCTCGGTATCGTCGACCTTGGTCATCCTAGTCAGACTGATACAGGGATTGGCTACGGACTCGGTCATCCCGATCAGAACAAGTTTGCCGGGCTAGCCAAAGGAACATCTAAAGACACGAAATCGTAAAGCACCCCTCACCACTCAAGATATCAAGACGGAACTTTAGGCGAGTCGGTGCAGTCATCTTGAGCCAGGTGATGTGTGTGATTTACATCTACTGACCTGTTTTGCTGATCTGGCCACGTACAGAGTGACCATTCCATCTTCAAAGACAAAAGCGAAGCTTTGCTGCACTCGCTTCTCCCTCCGAGGCACCCCATCGAGTGAGTTTGTCAGCTGTCGGATCTTTCCCTCCTGTTGGTTCCGATCTTGACTTCGCCCTGGAAGCAGGATCGAGCGCGGCACTCCCAGCAACCTCAGCCCAATCTGGTAAGCTCACCTTCGTCGACCTCAACAGAAGATCCCGTACTGATGGTATGGTTCCTTGATGGTTCAGCAGACTCCGCTCGGCAGCCCTCAGGCAACTCCTCTAGACAGCTATGAGGCTCCAGACGGCTTTGATCCGTCGGCTTATTAAACCCAGATCATGTGGCCCACCGCAGGCACCTTTGGGACTCGACAGAATCAAAGGAACTCGTTCGGTCTCGAAGGGCTCACCACGAGTTCATCTGGTCCCTCGCTCAGTCTCGCCCAGCCTCGCCTCACCCTCCTCCGAGGCGTCGGACCTCCTCGAGGATGACAGCAGGAGAGACAAGGCACCAACTGACGACGAAGTGATGTCTGTTCGTGATCCAGTCCTTAAATAAAGCAGTCCCATCTTCACGCGCGTCGTCGGGCCTGCTCCACAAAAGAAAAAAAACAGGCCCACACACGATCTTGCCTTCTGCTCTTGGGCTTTTTCCAAATTCGGCGAGGAATAATTCCTAGTCTGATACGGAAAGTTTTCTAAATGAACATGGAATTTTTCTGGCCTCAACGGGATGTTTTCACCTGGTCTCACATGGAGAAATCTATAGTCAACATGGGAAACTCCCAGTTCGAATGAGAGACGACTTGTCCAGCAATTTTCACGCTTTCAGTACATAGCAATGATCGAAACAAGGCACATCGTATCGACCGAAGCAAGACACGAGGGTAAACTACAGACCTGCACCGATGCAATAGAAGGGAAAACCATCAGCAGTGTACTTGCATGCGATACAAACTATGATTGAAATAGAGAGACCAACGAAGTGCGCTTACCTTCAGATCCAAGATAAGATAGAGTTTTCTACCTGGTTGAGAGACCAAAGAAGAAAGATGGAAAGTTCGAGTGCACGGACAAGGGAAGGATGCTCACAAGTTTGAAGTCGGTCTGAGGATGATGTGGCGAACGAAGCATTGAGGTTTCTTTCCAGATAAGGTACGATGTGGCGACATGATGTGACCAGCGATCGAAGAAGGTCGGGCAAGGCCCAATAGATGGCTGAAAACACTTGAAGTACGATAGAACGTACCAGGATTGATTGAGTGGACCTCGAAGGGGAAACTTTTTGGGATTTGCTGATTCTTTGGAAGCCTGTGATTTGATTTGGTAGACACTGCTAGAGAGGTGTCGAAAAATGAAAAAGCAAGTGTGGATGGGAGCAAGGGAAGGTGTGAGAGGAGGGAATGTGGCAGATATGACGTCACGATGCAAGAGAAAGGGTTCCTTGCATCGCAACGCCATGCATCCCTGTTCTGCCCTTGTCTGAACAGAAATGCGCACTGTAGAGTTCATTAGACGTCAGACGTCGCGTGCGAGGGGTGTTGCAGTCGGCCCGTCCCAATTTGGTTCCAGGTTTCGCTACGAGCATATAATCTGGGTTCGTAGAGAGCCTTCTACAACCAGATAGCGACACTGATGGACCCACAACCTCTGGATCCCTACGGAACAGACGAGTTATGGGCTGAGAGGAGTTGGACGGGGCGTGGGTTTAGAGGGAATCGACTAGAGATGGTGGGTGTCGGGATCCACAAGAACACGAAGAGTCCTAGTTCTCCAAGGCCAGGATTTTCAGCTTTCAGATGGCTATAAATCTGTCCGTACTAAACGGATCCGCCCAGAGACTACGAGCGAGTTATGAGGGTGCCCGGAGAGCTCGATTCTAGATGCTATAGACAAGCTCGAGACCGATGTGGATATTCTGTGCTGACCAGGAAAAGATCCTACTCAGAGCAGAAAAAAACCCTAGTCTGTTGTTATTTTTTCATCGTCAACTAAATCTCTCAGTTCCTACTCTGTGATCATCTGACAGATGAATGACGCGTTTTTCAACCGGTCCGAGTCTTTTGTGTCAGCATGATATCGTGAGGATGCTATTCGGAGAGCGTGAGATTTTTCCAAGCCAAGACACAGAAGGATTCCTGGTTGAAGCTGGGGTTGGAACTATTCCAGGTCGCCCGAGGCTTGGAGGAATAATTCAAGGTGGGGTTCGCCCGGGCAGGAACAACGCTAACTTGCGTTTCCCGACCGGAACCCGACCACGTCCTCTCTTGCTCTAACTGGACCTCATGCCGTCCTCCTTCCTACCAGATCTCAAGCAACAATACGACCATCTCAAGCTCATCAGTCCTCGCTCCATGGTGTATATCTTGGTCCTCAACCGAGATGACAGGGTCACCCCTCGCTCCTACCCCTTGGCTAAGGGCCCCCCTCCCCTCCCCCTCCCTCTCCTCCCCCTCCCTCTCGCACCTACCCCTTGGCTAAAGCTCACCTCCTCCCCCTGGTCATTTTCAATTCGATGACCTCTCTCTTTCTCTCCTCATCCATCATAGATTCAGTTCCTCGCACATAACACGTCCAACCAACATCTCTACCAACTTCACTCAAATATCAACGTTGAGACTGAAGAGCAGGATGGCTGTTCTTACCCTTCACCTCCCTGAAGATCCTTGGAAAACCGAACTACATCAAATCGCACACAACCTCCGTCCCAAGGCTATATTTTGGGAGCCTCTCGCACCCCAGAATCTCTGTCTCATCTACCCTGACCTGAAGTCTGCGGAGCTAGGTCTCGATGCTGGTGAGTCGCCTCTGTTACCTATGAAATGATAGGAAGGACCAGTCCAGTATCTGACCGTTCTCTCATCAAGCGGGGCCCGAACATACCCCAATCATATCTGAGCTAAAGGACTTCGATATGTCTAAGCCTGTACAGTGCGTTAAGGACTTCGGCGAGCGAACTATACCCTCAAAGAGACCGCTGGAGAGTTTGGATCGCGACAATCCCGTTCGCATCCCACATTCCCGATGCCATCAGTAAGTCCCCGCTACGTCTTGTATCTTGAGCCCATGACGTTGCTCACCAAAACGCTTTCTCTTTCTTCCCTTCGCATCATGGTACGACAGAAATCGGTTCAAGGATAGCGCCCGCTTTTCGTCTGGCCTGGCATCTTCCCTTTTCAAAATATGTGGCGTCGGAGAAGGCACCAGCGAGGGAGGTTTGCGAGCTTGGCTCGAAACATTCATCGGTCGCGGGAACGTCCAAGTGGTCCGAATCGTCTCGGAAAAGCATGGCGGCTTGTAGGTCGATGTCCCAAACTAACTTCTCCTCCGGTACCTGCTCTGAATCTCGCTTCTGTTTTATCTCTTAGTGCCGCATACGTTCGTGTCAGTCCTTCTGCACACGTAACCGTCGAGGCGTGGCGTCGTCTTCTGCCCTGGGGCGACCACGTGCATCAGCTCGTATAAGGTTTTTTTTTTCTTTCATCTTCCGCCTGGTTCCTGATGTCTTGCTCCTTTGCTTTCTGATCCTAGGCATCAGGTTCTGTCCATTTTCGATTCCTGTTTTTTTTTTGCCTGCTTTACCCAGAATTCTCTTTACCGTCAATTTGCTATACCCTCAACTCTCTTGACTCTTGATTCTCCTTCCTCCTTGTTACCTTGTCTTGCCGAAAGTCCTGTTCTTTCTTATCTCAGATAGAAATGTCCCGGATAAGACCGTTCCTCGTATGTCGTGTGCTCGTGTTGCAGACGTCGCCATGGAAATCGGCTGGAAACCGCCACCTTCAGTCTCTCTCCTCTCTAGACGGCCCTGTCCTTATCCGAGGCTCCTCGTGTGACCCATAGCGAGTAATCTCTTTTCAGTCTCCAAGGAACTGCACGCCTTTAACCTTCGAGTCCGGATCTAGAGAAGAGAGGAAGGGATATCGTATGCTTATAACGGCACCACCTGATAGCGACACCGACTGACGTGTATGCTCTCACACTTATTCGATGTTCGACTGGTTATATGCCTTATCCCACGCCCCTTTCCTCATCGACGGCTCGCTAGTCCTTTCCCTTTCTTGCGGTCAGAGACGTCCGCTTAGTTTATCGATTCTTCTTTTCCATTAAACTCTTGAGAGGTTGCGCTTTTAGCAATCATGGAGATATCCCTGCCATCCGAACCAATCAACCAACAAGAGTCTCCTACCAAACCAACCTGCGATACTCCTAGCCCGATCGCTTCCAATGCAACCAGTTTTTTCTTCTACCTCCATCCACCTCTGCCGACCCTCCTTCAACAAGTTCCATCCAGCCTCGTTCTAATCCTTGAATTCCCGAGACATGTCCCTGCCGATCTGGTAAATGAATGTCGACCTCAGATGACCGAGCGTTCTTGGTTTTTTCTTTCTTGTCTTCTTTACTTTTTTTCTGCTTGATACTTTCCCTTCCCTAGCCCTATCCTTTCGAGAAGGATGCTAGCGATCATTCGACTAAGATGATGGCCACCATCGTGAGGAACCTGAACGTTGGCTTGGTCCTCCGGGCAACCGACCGCTCGACCTTGGATCAACCAGGTATCTTAAGTTCTCAGATCTATCTCATCCACAGCTAGCTACTTCACACACCAGACATGATCGACGCGGTGGGAAGCTCGAAGATGGCTGGTGGGTGTCGGGCTGGCGGGGAGAGAGGCAGGGTGGCCGAGGAAGGTGAGAGAGGCGAGGAACGTATGGCGAACGTGGTAACAGAGAGAAGCAGAGAAGGAGCAAGGGTAAGTCGAGGAGTCCGATAGAGAACGACGAGGAACAATGAGATGAATTGTTTGGCACTTGATTCAGCTCAAGCGTTGCAAAACGAGGGGGCGAGAAAGAAAGTCGCCGGTCTCGTCACGCTTTTCCGAGAGGAGGGGAGGACTCCCCTCATTGGACTTTTTCTGGATTCGCCCTTTCCTCTCTTCTCCCAGCACACCACTCACATCTTCTCTTATACATCACAATGGGAAAGGACAAGCTTCACGTTAACGGTTGGTGCCCTTCTCTACTATTCATCCACCCACTCACCCACACACATCCACAACATGCTGACGGCTCAATCCTCTTTTGTCCCCCTGTCGTTCCCGCTCGATTTTCTCCTGCCTCTTCTTTCACGCCACTCGTGCCCTCTCCCCTTCCTTCCGCCCACGCTCAGTCGTCGTCATCGGACACGTCGACTCTGGAAAGTCGACCACCACCGGTCACATGATCTACAAGTGTGGAGGTATCGACAAGCGAACCATTGAGAAGGTGAGACTGGCCTTCACTTTTCAGTTCAAGGCGGACGGGCGGAGGAGCGCAAGGGAGATCAAGGTTCTTCCTGCTCAGGCAAGGGCAAACACTCGGACGCATGAGACGGATGCTACGCTATGCACCTTCTGCCGACTCGTTTGCCTTTGACCTGAGTGGCAACTTTTCTCTGCCCGTTCGCCACCCGATCGATCGGATCTCAGCGCATCTTTGCTAACAATCTCTTGTACTCTCCCATTTCCCCTCTTTCCTCCTGTTTTCTTTTCATCCCATCCCTCCTTTCCCATCACCAGTTCGAGAAGGAGGCCGCCGAGCTCGGTAAGGGATCCTTCAAGTACGCTTGGGTTCTTGACAAGTTGAAGGCCGAGCGAGAGCGAGGAATCACCATCGACATTGCTCTTTGGAAGGTGAGCGAGGCCTCTTTGCCCGTGTTTTGTCTAGCCCAACCTGTCTGACTTTATTCCTTTGTGTCCCGTCGCCCGCCTCTAGTTCGAGACTCCTCGATACATGATCACCGTCATTGACGCTCCCGGACACCGAGACTTCATCAAGAACATGATCACCGGTACCTCGCAGGCCGACTGGTGAGGCTTTTTCCTATCCGCGACTGTATCTTGAAATGATGGCCGACACTGATTCCCTCTGTCTTTACCTCATGTAGCGCCATCCTCATCATTGCCGGTGGAACCGGAGAGTTCGAGGCTGGTATCTCCAAGGACGGACAGACCCGAGAGCACGCCCTTCTCGCCTTCACCCTCGGTGTCAGGCAGCTCATTGTCGCCGTCAACAAGATGGACACCACCAAGTACTCCGAGGCTCGATTCGAGGAGATCATCAAGGAGACCTCCGGTTTCATCAAGAAGGTCGGATACAACCCCAAGACCGTTGCTTTCGTTCCCATCTCTGGATGGCACGGAGACAACATGATTGAGGAGTCCACCAAGTGAGTGAAGATGCATCGAGTGTCAGGATCTGAAATGTGGTCGTCCAGGTTGCTGACTACTGTCTTGTCTATCTCTTCTCTTTCCCATCCTACTCTACTTCCACTCACCATCAGCATGGCTTGGTACAAGGGATGGCAGAAGGAGACCAAGGCCGGTATCTCCAAGGGTAAGACCCTTTTGGAGGCTATCGACGCCATTGAGCCCCCTTCGCGACCCTCGGACAAGCCTCTCCGACTCCCCCTCCAGGATGTCTACAAGATCGGAGGTATCGGAACGGTGCCAGTCGGTCGAGTCGAGACCGGAGTCATCAAGGCCGGTATGGTTGTCAACTTCGCTCCTTCGAACGTTACCACCGAAGTCAAGTCGGTCGAGATGCACCACGAGCAGCTCCCCGAGGGTCTTCCCGGAGACAACGTCGGTTTCAACATCAAGAACGTTTCCGTCAAGGACATCCGACGAGGAAACGTCTGCTCCGACTCCAAGAACGACCCCGCCAAGGAGGCCGCTTCTTTCAACGCCCAGGTCATTGTCCTCAACCACCCTGGACAGATCGGAGCCGGTTACTCTCCCGTTCTTGATTGCCACACTGCCCACATTGCTGTGAGTATTCTATCTGGTAATCGGCTGTATGATCGAGAATGCCTTGTTGACTTTCATGTCTTTCTGCTCTCGCCCTACCTCTCCTCTGCCCTACAGTGCAAGTTCGACACTCTCGTCGAGAAGATCGACCGACGAACCGGTAAGGTCATGGAGGCCTCCCCCAAGTTCGTCAAGTCGGGAGATGCCGGTACGTAGCTCGTTGCTTGCTTTGTTTCATGATGTTTCGTTTCCATCGACCTACCCACTCACTCGTCCTCCCATTCTGTCCTCTCTTACAGCCATCGTCAAGCTCGTCCCCTCCAAGCCCATGTGCGTCGAGTCTTACAACGAGTACCCTCCCCTTGGACGATTCGCCGTCCGAGACATGAGGCAGACCGTTGCCGTCGGTGTCATCAAGTCCGTCGAGAAGACCGACGGTAAGGCCGGTAAGGTCACCAAGGCCGCCGAGAAGGCCACCAAGGCCAAGAAGTAAAGAGGCCCCCGCTTCCTACATCGCACGCTCCCTACCCTTCACCATTCACCCCACGCAGTGCGCTCGGTCGTTTGGCGTTTCGTTTGGCTCTTCGATTCTTCTTTGTTCCTATCACCCCTCTACGTTTTGGTTTCCAGCTTTCATATCTCATGATTTACGATCAATCTTCTCGCATATTCAAGCCGCCGTCTCGTGAACCTCGAGAATCTTTCCTCGAGTCCAAATCAAGGTCCATATCATTGTGACACGCACCGTGATACGTTTAGTTCGACACGTTATCGTGCAAGCAGAAGCAGGTTTTAAATTCTTCTCACGTGCAGATGGATGTAATCGGTTGTGACCCGACGATTCCTCCCGAAACAGCCAAAAGTCCGCGAGACCCATCTCTGGGCCCGTTTCCCTCCGCCTCATGCAGACTCTCTCTAATCCGCTTCCTCGTCCCTGTTCCGAACCAAGTCTCGAGCTGACCCGAACGAAATGGGTCGCTTCCCGTACTCACCTAGATGTCAAGTTACCCATCACGACCCATCCTTAATCTATCACATCCCTTCCTTTCGTTCCACCATCCTGTCAGGCACTGAACCATACACACCTCGTCCATTATCACATCAACCTCGGCAGAATCATCCTCTTCACACTCCACGCTCGGACACGCGATGGAATTGAACTCTTTTTCCAGCTCTCATTCTTGCTCCGCCTTCTCCCTCCCCTTGCTAGAGGCGGTCGACAACCCTGGTCTTCCACCTGCATCCACGCTACGTCGGACCTCAATGACATCCATCAAAAGAATGTTCAGACGGGTATCGACCTTTGCATTTCCATCGTTCGTCGCAGTCACACCATTGAAATCCACGCAGGTTCATCGGTCTGGAATGATCACTTCTATGGTGGAACCGGCTTCCATTCTCTTGATGAGCATGGATCCCACTGCATTGACTCCGAGCCCAACCGACAACTTCTTTCATCCGTTGGATGCAAAGACGAGCGGGAATGAGTCAAGTACCAGCCTGGATTTCAGTTCGTCTTTGTCTTTGTCTTTGCTTCGTCTTTTTTGTTTTCATGACTTGCTCAAGCTGACCATGTTAGGGATGCAACTGATTGACCATCCATCTATCAGAGTGCAGCGGGCTCGACTCGAGGAGGTCAGTTTTTCGTGAGGACGATGAATCTTCAGTCGTCAATCTGGATGATGATCAGGAGGAGAGTTAGTGATACCTTTCCCTGTGTCATCCCTGAGGCATCTCATACCGACAGTGCGTCTTGATACCGTTCTTTCTTTCGCACAGCTACCTCTAGCCTGCTGATATCCACATCAGCTCGACATGCCTCTATCGCAACTCATCGATCTATGGCACACCCCTCATCTACTACAATCGAAGCGGACCCCACCATCCATTCTCTTTCCCAACCTGAGACCTTCAGGCTATTACGATCATCCTCTGATAGCTCGGGTCATAGCGCATCCTCCTACTCGGCCTCCTCGTCCTCGTCTTTCAGCGCCACTTTCCACCCTTCGAGGACTCAGTCGCCATCACCACCTTCCACTCCTCCTCTCTACACCTCCCTCTTGCGAAGATTCTCCTCCAAGTCCTCCTCTTCATCGAAACCCTTTCCCAAATTGATCAAACTGAGAAACCTCAAGTCTGATCCCTCTAGTATCGCTCGATCGTCATGTCCTTCTTCACATGTTGATCCATTCTCCCCCAACCTCAACCATTCTCCGGCCAAATTCAAGAAGATCAGGTCCATCTCATCCCCTATCCTACCTCCTGGTTCTCTCCTTCCTCTATCCGACGTCAGATCCCAGACGTACTTCACTACGCGAACTATACCTATCATCCGACACTCATCTGGTTCTACGTCCTTCTCATCCTCACCCACCTACTCTCATCATCACTCACCATCTTCATCAGAGATCCAGTACTTCCCAAATATCTCAACGAGCCCTTCAGGAGCTATGTATGGGTATCCTTGCACCACCATCGGTTCACCTATCAGGGAAGGATCCGGGGATCTACCTGTCGAACGATATCGTATCTGAGTTCAGCACGCGGGGGAAAGGGTATCTATACAGCTTTTCTTTGGTGGATCTTCTTCTGTTTCGATACCTGTCTTGCTCTCTGTAATTCTACTGTGTTATACGGTCCGTCTATCTTGGGTCCTCGGTGTGCTTCGCTTACGGAAGAGGGGGGGGGGAGAGCTTCGTTGTCCTTAATATCTTCTTCTTGTTCTTTCTATCGTGTTTCCTCACATGTATGTTCAATCGATCGGTCTGATTCCTCCTCCTTTCTCCTCTTCATGTTCCTCTACTCTGTCATCCTGTCTCTCAACCCTTGCTTGGATCTTGTCCGATGAGAAACTCCTCTGAACAAACTTGGCTTTAACGTCGATCGTTCCCTGTTTTCTTACAGTTTTCTACGACTCAACCCCCCCCCCCCTAGATTCGAATCATTTCGACGACTCCCTTTTGCACACGATGAACTCATAGGGATCGTACGAATCAGGGGAAAGTAGAGACGAAAGAGACCAAACGGAGAATTTTAGGAAGGGKGGGGGGGGGGGGGGGGGGGAAAGGAGCTTCAAGCACATTCTATAGATCACCTGAATCCCCTTGAATCCGAGCGAATTCAAGGTAAAATCGAAACATGTATGCGATCATATCCTCTGAAAAAAAAAAAATGAAAAAAGTGAAGATCAAGAAGAAGAAGAAGAAAGCGAAATACGAGAAGATTCAAGCACAGTACGAGAGATTCAAAATCGAAATTCAGGAGATCAGTTCAACGGTCGCCTCTTTTAGTTTGAGACCAAGAAACAAACAGGTTGTGTGTGTGTGTGGGGGGGGGGGGGGGGGGGAGAGACGGACGAACCTTTCCGCCACGTTCGTTCTGTCCAACAACGACCGTTGTGACCTATCCTTCTCGCGACTTCGTCCCGAGATGAAGGCTCAGACCAAGAGGAGGAGGCGGTGGGATCTCCCTTGAAAAACGCGAGGACGGAAGGAATGTCGGTGAAATCCATCTGTCGAGAATCACCCAGAGTCGAAGGATGCACCGTTTTTATTTTTTATTTTCAGAATGATAGAGTGAAGGATCGAACGGATCCGGAACAAAGAAGGAGTCAATTGCACGGGACTCGGGATGTAGAGATAAGAGATAAAAGGGGGGGACTGACCTTGATCGGAACGTAGGCAAAGTATTCGGGGAGGATGTCGGTATCTGATCGAGAGCGACAAGCAACGTGATACACGAGGAATCGATCAGCTTAGAGTTCGATGGAACGGTAAAAGACTAAACGGGAGGGTCCTTACTCCATTCAGGGACTGTGCGTTGGGCGAATGAATTTTTTTTCGCTATCTCCCGATCAGCTATCGTTGTTTGGGCCATGGGAAGTAGAATGTTGTGCACTTACAGATGGTCGACTTGAAGATGACACTCTCGCTTAACAACAACCTCCTGAATCGACTCGTCCAAGCGTTCCCATCTAGATCCATCAAGAACTTATAGTGGTTGATTCGATCTTTCCCTTCCTCTTGACCGAACCCAATGATTCGATCCATCTCGTCGCACGTCCCGTCGTTCTCGTCGCATTGAATGGCGTGTCCAGTAAGGGAGATGTCGTAACCCCATTTAGCGAGATCGTAGGGTGACTGAGAAGAGAGATAGGCGTGTCCAGTTGAAGGAGTCGAGAGGAGAAGTGGTGTGAGGGGAAGATCGAAGATGGGAGAAGGGGCAGGATGAAGAGTTTGGTGAAGTCGCATTCGATGAGAGAATCGCCAATTCAGACCGTGTGTTATGGTTTTAGCCCTGGGTGATGAAACCGATGTGATCCAGGTCAGTCGATCACCGGTTCATGATGGCAAAGCAAACGGATGAACACGTCATCTTACATGCCAGTACTGTGACCTCTCCAGTACAACTTTGATTCCCTTTCCTTCCAATCCGGTCTGTTTCCCGGATCATCCTGAGAGAAGTCTCCTTCGTCGAACGGAACGCCTAGCAGATCGGCATTCCTCTCGGTCTTACTCATACACATGACCGGGACGAGGCTCTCCTCTCCTCCAAATCTGGGCGTCGGATCCGTCCAATCACCTTTCTGGTCCAGAAGAAATCCATGAGTGTGGCTGAGGGATGGATGGAAACAAGGGTCCTGGGCTCTACGATGATTAGCGATGAAGGATGTCGACGAGGGTGCGAGAAGAGGGGATCCATGTCGAAGAGGAGTGTCTGGTGGACAAGAGTTAGGCCACGGGAACGAGAATAACTGAGGTGGTGAGTAAGGTGTGGGAGATAGGTGTTCGCCTGACGCGGCAAGAGAAACAAGGTGGGCGTGGGCTTTGTGGGAAAGCATCATCTGCGGCTCATCTTTGATGCTGAAGGGAATCTTGAAGTCGGGAAGATGTTGGGCGATCGGCTGGAGGAGGGCGAGCTGAGAGTCTGTTCTTCTATGAGTCCAGTAATCGTTTCTGAGTCGATAAGAGATGGTGATGAGTGAAAGCTCGGTTGGGGTTTGCGGAAGAATACGTGGTGGCTTTCTTACGCTGACAAGCCTTCAGTATACTGAACAGGATCCGATCTCGTCGTCAGCATCTGTTCCGTCCGTCCAGTAAGATGATGATACTGATAGGGCACCTCTGGTTCACCTTGATCGATCCGACACCCGCATTGACCTCGACCAAGACAGTCGACCTGATTTGGCTAGCGATCTTTGTCCTCTCCTCCATATCCTCCTTGCTGAACGCTCTGAAGGGGGCAAGTGAGGATTCTATTGAATCATATTCGTCGGGAAGGAGGACGTTATTCTCTTTGGCCTGAGGGACACCAAAGATGGCAATTCGCAAAGTTCGTCAGCTAGGGAAATTCGCCTGACTTGCTGGCATCAGACCGCACTCACATAGTCCCACCATTTGTCGAACCCTTTCGGTGGGCTTCTTCCATACCGTCTCTTGTACTCTATGATAGCCTCCTCTAGGCTCTCGCTCCGTCTCTCGACCATCCCTCGGAACTTGGCCTCTCCCATCTTGATGAGTCCGAACAAGGGATGGATCTTGTCAGCTCCTCCTTCTCCACTGTACAAGCCAGTTCCGTCATCCACGATCGCAGGAGGAAGGGTTGTAAGGATGTCGCGTTCGCGCTCGGAGAAGCCGAGTGTTGGATCTAGGAAGGAGCATGTGGGTGATTCTGTGCCTTGATGAGGATCGACATGTTGGTTTGGAAAGTAGAGAATGTTGTGTGCCTTGGATGTAGCTGAAGGGGATGGATATGATGTAGGAGGCGCAGCTGACCAAGAGGATGAAGTCGCGTAGAGGAGGAAGGTGAGGACGACAAGACCTCCGATGGACCATGAGGTACGACTCTGAGAGAGCCTGGACCGAACGGAAGCTATGGCCCGAGGAGCATCCTCGTACGAAAGGGGCAGGTACCGGCCAGATGAGGAGGACATGACAGGTAGTCGGCGAAGGAAACGCGTCCGCCTGAAGGTCCAAATATCGAACGCGGCTCATTCGAACCTCACATCTCATACACTCGCTCACACGATCCCGTCGAGACCGTCAACTAAACGATTTGATCTAAACATACAACCAAAGTAACCACGAAGATAGCGAACCTCTTCCAGCGAGGAAGCCTCTATCCCAAACGTTCAATTCTTTCTTCACCTCTCCCCAAAACCCTGAACCCCTTTGCCTTCCTTCCAAGCCTGATATCGACGTCTGCCTTCTTCTTTCAGCTCTTTCTCCTCCCTCTCTCTCCTCGCCCGCTCAGCCTCCCTCGCTCTCTCCTCTCTTTCTTCCGGGCTTTCCTCCGGCTCGGCACCCGTCGGTTCCTCTCCAACAGTGGCTCCGTCTCCTTCCGGACTCTCCGTCAAAGAAGATAACGATTCTTTCCTTTCCCTTTCTTCAGACGCAATCACGACGTCCTTCAAGTCCCAAACGACTCTCTCCAACCACCAACTCCCCTTCGTCCTCGTTCGGCCGTCCCTCTCAAACTCCTGCTCTACCGCCTCTCCCCTTCCTAGTCCCCAATCCAACCTGTTCCAGCTTGGCCCTCCATCTTCCGAGTCACTGGATTTCCCGCAGTCTCTCTCTTCGTCCGCAGAGAACCTCGATAGCGGGCCATACCCACCGACGACACCCTGTTTCAGCGTGAGGGCAAAAACTGGAAGGAGCTCTGAAATCTCGAATGTGACCGCCCGGATTTCGGTCTTGTAGAACTGAAGATCCCGCTCGATCGAGTGCTTTGGGGAGGCACTAAGAGAGGTGAATGGCTCAGCATCGGAGAACGAGAGTAGAGGAGAAGCTGGTGGTGGAACCAGGTGCGGGTGATATACCTGGAGCCAAGCCTCTCGGAACAGCTCGAGCGTCGCCAGGAGCTCGATCAGAAGAGTCTGGATGGAAGGAATCGAAAGCTTAGAGCGGAGAGGTAGGAAGGGCGACGCCGCTTGCCTCGATGCATCGCTGAGTGGATAGGATGCTGATCTGCTCATGCTTGTCGGGAGGGGGAGAGGATGAACGTCGGGCGTGGAAGGAGCTGTCGATGGGACCGTCGTGCTCGTCCGAGCCGAACTAGGCGGGTACGACGAAGCGTAGGTCGTCCCCGCGCTTGACACTTGGCCACTCGGGGAGAGGAATGTGGAGTGATGCTCTCCTGAGAGCGGACTGTTCGGACTGCTCTTGCCGATGCTCCCTTCCCTCTCTCTGGCTCGATTCTTCCTCTTTCCCCCACCGAGACTCGCGAAGCTCAGCTTCCGGTCCACCGTCGGACGTGGAGATGACGGCGGGTAAAGGATCGAGGCTGAGATGATCCCTTCCGAGACGAGTTGGGCTGCGGATGGGATTGAGCTCGAAGACTGACGAAGAATGTGACGGGCAGCAGGAGATGGAGGCGTGAAAACGTTTTGCTTGGATGGTCGGAGGTGAGGGGGTGGAGTAGCGATCTTGATAGGATCGCTTGGGACGACGGCATTTGGAGTGCTATGGGTCCGAGCCGGATAAGGTGGTGGATGAGTCGACACAAGTTCCTCCTCGGCTACGATCTGGTTGGGATAGATTTTGTTTTAGTTTCTTGATCGATCATTGACAATCAGGCCGAGTCGGCCACTGACCTTTGCCCACTTCTTCCACTCCTCGACGCTTCTCTTTTCTTCCTCCTTTGTCCTCGTCCCATCAGCTGTCATCTCGTATCGCCCAAGTTCATCTTGAAGGGCCGTATTGTTCGCGCTAACAACCGACCCACCTCTCCAACTACCCCCTTTCCACATCGGTACAGACTTGGACCCGCCCTCTATCGATTGGCTAGATCCTCCAACGGATGACGCTGTCGAAGGCCGTCGGGAGTTGTCGTCTCGAGTTGACGAGCTTGAGCTTTTGCTTCTGAGGGTTAAGAATGAGAAGAGAGGAGATCTGCCCGAAGAAGACAAGGGCGATGCAGCTCGCGGAGGTGATGATGGGGTGGGTTCCCGCGTTGGTTCGGATCGGCTGTTGAGGACCGGGTGGGACGGACGTCGAAAAGGTGGAGATCCTTGAGTCCCAGGCTTGGATGAAGTGTCGACTCTCGGAGAGGACTCCCGTCTAGTTGGTGCCTGTTGAGAACGGAAAGCAGGCGGACCAGCATCTAGGAAAGCGAGGAAGGATGCTGCAGGTGGAGGCATGGGTTTCAACAGTTTTCGCTCGCCAGAATGGATGTGTTCTCCGCTGAGTGAGGAAGATGAACTCGACGCAGTAGGCGAGGCGTAAAATGAGCGTGCTTTTGGAACCGCTGGGAGGGAGACAAGTCGATTGCGAGCGGAAGGACTCGAGTGAGGCGAGACATCGGACGCGAAGAGTTGAGATGGAAGTTCGACGTTCTCGTATCGATCAACTGGCTGAAAAGATCGGTATTTGAGGTGATCTTTCTTGGGAGAGCGATGTTGCGAGGGAGGTGAGGGCAGTTGATGAGGAAGAGGGGATGCGTTGTTGAGCATGGTGTGAATGGTGTGAATGGTGAGAGATGAGTTGTGCTTGTCTCTAGTAGATGAGGTGGGCTTAAATCATACAGAGGCAAGGACAGGAAGGATGTCAACTTAAGTCGTCGGGATGAGGTAGAACGTGACACATACCTGCATCTCGATCTCTTCCCCTTCGCATCGTTTAGTGCCACTAAAGATTCTGCCATCCTCTCGCGTTACCGAGAACTCACGTCCATCAACAGCTCGCTGGGTTCGGTGAGACTCCACTCCGATCCTCATCTCGTCTCGATGTTCTCCGGCGTCGTTGTCGTCGTGATGATGGGATGAAGGGGTAAGTTTCTGGGGAAGATCTGTTGGAGGTGGAGGAAATTTGAAGCTAGAGGGGATCTCAGAAGGCGTAGACTGATGTTGGTGCTCGGGTGCGACCAGAGAGGGCGGAGACGGGTACGAGCGAATCGATACAATCGACGATCCTCGTGGGGGAGCTCGGATGACAGGAGGCGTCGATTGCGTGTGGGACGATGTCTGCGACAAGTCCGTCGTGATCGTTTGAGCTCTGTAAATCCAAAGGCGACATGAATGAACGAGGACCATCGTGATGGATCGAAGGGAGAAAGGAGTCATCTCCATCAGCTCCGCTCATCAGGCGTAGCTTCCCTTACCTGGAGCTATCTTGGATCATATCTTTGTGGAATGTTGTTTTCTTTCCTAACAACAAGGTGGAAGTTGATCTCAACTTGAGTGAGAAAACATTTGGATCTTGGGGGGCGGCGGTCCCGAATGAACCGAGGATGCGGGCCGTACGAACATCTAGCTCGAGTTTGGAAGAGATGCTTCCGAGGAAGGAGAGTTTTAGAGAGAGAGATAAATTCTCAAGAAGCGAAGGAAACACAGTTCCAGCCTGAGGACGAAAGAAAAACGTTATCGATCGCGAATGCGTCGATCATGTGTCGGAGAGGGCCTTCTCCATGCAGTCCGCAACGTCGACAATACCTGCCGCCCCACGATGCAGAGAACAAGCATAAGGTAGAATTCAGCTGAGGCGGCGATCAAGATATCCAGGGGTCCATCTATAGAATCGGCGTGCGTATAAACAGGTGCAAGGCAAAGTCTGCATCTCCCTTCCTCTTACCTCCCCCCCCCCCCCCCCTTCCCCTCACTCGGCCGTTCCTTGTACCGAAGCATCGAGTGGTTGGGAGCCAGGCTCTGCTACGCGCCCGTTCTGCCAACCTCCGTCTTGACTGACCAGCTTCTCAACGAGATCCGCCACGGTTTGACCAACGACTCTGATCGTCTCGGATGAGAAGCCTTCGGTCATCTTGATACCTGCGAGTTTTTCGATAGCGAACATGCGCAGCATATAGTAAGAGATCGCATCCCCGAAATGAGGGAGAAGCAGGGAAGGACGTACCAGGAGCAACGCTCTTCCAATCGTACACATGATCGTAGTGGATGGGATAATAAGAATGTCCTAGTGCTGTAGCCATCATTTCGTACTCCCTGATGAACGCTCCGACATCGAAGACTATGAGGTGTGTAAGAGGAAGGATACATCCTAGGGATCACTTATGCAACAGATCAGATGCGAGAGCACGTACTTTCGATCACGACACTTCCAGGCTTGAGCCACATTTCATGGGTCAGTCTATTCAGAACACGATCAAGAAATTTAGGAGGGAGGCCGACCAAGCAAGAAGACGGGATCGCGGCGTCTCACCCATTGCCATGAACACCGATCAAGAAGTCGGTTTCTAACGCCAGCCTCATCTGCTGCCTTGGAGTCCACTAAGCAAAGAGCACGATATTAAGCGAGATAGCTTCAACATGAATCCATATACGAAAGATGATGACTGAACCCACGCCTTCAAACTCGATCTCCTCGAAGTCGACGTTAGGCAGGGCTCGCATAGCTGCGACGAGGGTCTCGTGATCGGATTGTAATAGTTTCCGATGCCAGGATGCTTGTCTGTTGGCACGACATGTGATTAGCCACCAGTGAGACCCGAGTGAAGCATCGTGAGACAAGTCAAATGTCCGGATGGCCACTGAGGGGATCATTTGACGAACCGAGAGACATAAGTTATCTTGGGTTTGTAAGGGGCGACCTGAAGAAACAGATCGCCTCTTAATCAGCAGTCTGTGTATGTCAATCAGGACACGAGATGAAGATACTCACCTTGTCGCTTATTCCAAGCACGCCTTTCATCTGATCCCTCATCGGACTCCACCAATCATGTCGCTTCGGCTTGATGTCATCATAGAGTCCGCCGTTTGACTCTAAGGAGCAGAAACGACGGATTCAATCGCGGATCCTTCGCAGATTCCAACCATTGAAAAAGAGGGGAACCGATTCACTGACTGTTCCAGATGATGGCTTGTTCGTTGTTGGCGTGTGTCGTCCAACGATCGTAAACGACGATCTCGTCAAACACGAAAATGCTTCCCGAAGCAGACATGTCTGGAGAAGGAGATACCATGGTTTTCGGCCGTCGGTACTAACTCGGGTGCGATAATTCAAGAGCAAGTGAGGGACGCCATTCTCGCTCACCATTCCATCGTTCGACGTCTTGCATCATCGTTTTTGGTGCCATACTACTCATGAAGTACCTGTGAATCCAAGATGCTTATCAGCTTCACATGATCCTGCCTGGCAAGCAGACGGACGGCGGTACGCAATGGGGACAAAGAAAAGGAAAACGCAACTCGTTGAGTCCCCCATGAAACCCTCGCCACTGATCGCCCCCCATCAAGATCCGACTAGGGAAAACTTGGTTATCTGATGTAGAGGTAAATAGGTAGAACAATCCTGCGAATACCTCGGCTAAAAAGTGGTAATAGTAGGCTACATAATGGAGAGGGACCGCCGTCAGTCATCGAAGTCGATTCCTGCCCCGTCTCCCGTCTAGGCCATGGGCCAAGAAGAGAAATACACCGACTCACTCGTTCCTCCCCACCCAGACCTGATGGGAAAGATCGTTCCTCCCTCTACGACTTGAGCTATGGTGATCGAGTCCTTGCTCTTGGATCCCCATCGAGCTTCGGCTTGTTCTGGGGTGAGTACGAGGAAGGAGCCCTGATCGGTGACGAGCGTAGAGACATCGGGTATACTGGAGGGATCTGACGTAATGGCAACTGATGAAGGGATGATGCGTTTGTTGTTCAGAAAGATGGGCTCGAGATCGGGGACACAAGCTGGAGAGGGACGGACCAAATTGAGAGTTGTAGGTGTAAAGGTTTCTGAAAAATGCTGCATATGTAGCGAGATTATTCAGCCATAGTCCTTGAATCAGAGACTACCGGGCAGGGCCATCAGACGCTACTTGGAGAAGCAAAGCTACGGACAACTTCGACAACTCAGTCCTTACTCACACCATCCTGGTATTCCTTGAACATAGACCGTCTCGCCTTGAAGTCCACCTCGGAATTGACCTTCCTCGTCGAAAAGTTCTCTCATTCCCTTGCTAATGTGGCTTTCGCTGATGTTGGCTGGGCATTCGGCGTATACAAGTGTCGCTGGCCGTGACAGGCTGGTCTTAGCCTCCGCTGAAAACGGCGATGAGGTGTTCAGAGACCATATCCCTGCAAGGACAAGAAGGGTCCCACCGAGGAAGCTGAGGTAAAATCGACCGCGAGGCGAGGAGAAGGATGAGAATCGACTGTTGCTTGATTGAGTTGGGAACGAGGCAAAGCTTGGAGAGCCGTTTGTTGAGAGAGGGATATAGGAAGCTGTCGGCATTTAGTGGCACAGTATGGTAGTTACAGCCGACCTGGGACAGGACGGGATAGGATAGGTCACGGCAGGGAGTAAGGAGGGAGTGGTTGAACGAGGCTCGGAGCACCTCCGAAATGTTGATTCTGCATCCAACGCTTGCATCGAACTACGCGTGCGTGCCCTTTCAGCCGTGCTCATACCCACGGTCGTGCGCGAGAAAGACGAGCAGATCAGGAGAAGAAGGGAGAAACATGGATACAGTTGTGATCGCGAATGCTTGACATAAAATGGAATGAATGAAAGCAAAGAGCCAAATCTGTAGCCAAAGGTCCATTGAAGACGTAACGAGGAAGGACCGTAGACGTGCCAGGCATGTGTGTTGTGTGAGTGTATGAGTAGCAGAAATGATCAGATGTGCGTAATAAAAGTGTATGCAAGCGTAAGATATTAGTGGGAGAAAGGCCGTAAGCAGAACATGGCCCTTCGGGTGACGTAGTGGGGTGAGTTTCCTACGAGACCTATGCGTGCTGACCCGAACCAGCCCTCCTGGTCTCGGCAGGAATAGTTTTGCCCCGGCCTGCATCCTGGTAAAGGGGTGGTAGCTCTACGACTTCTTCGGCCGGCCTGTCGACGTTGGACATTTCAATCTCCCCTGCGTCCTCGTGACGGACGAATCTCATTCCACCGCTCTCTGTTCGCTCGCGTGACCCCAAAGCGCCCGGAGGTCCAAAGTTGTCAAATCCTTCCGAATTGCGGCCAGACGAGAAGCCTCCAGCCGAGGTCCTTTGGTCGTTACCGAGGAGATGAGCCCGCTTCTCCGTCGAACGACGTCCGTCTGAAAACGCCGCGTCGGTCGCACCATCGGTCGATCCGGATGTAGATCCGGGAGGAACATGGGAGAATGAGGTGGGTGGGGGATTACCGGCGAAAGTGTTCGTGTGACTTCCGCTGAGGAGAAGATTGCTGTTGGACCCAGGGAGGGAAGATTGCGAGCCGTTCGTAGAGGAATGATACTGGTTGGGGGATGCAGGGAAAAATGCGGGAGTGGGAACGTAGAGAGGGTTCTGTTCAGGATCTGAAGGCAGAGGAGGAGACCAAGGTCGCCCAGCTGAGGTCATGTCGTTGTCTGCAAGGAAAGGCAGACGAGCAAGGACGGCGATGATCAGTGTCGGAAATCAGAGCTGCACGCAGACCAAAAGGGTGGGGACAGACGATTCCTCTTCTCTGCGAAGGCTTCCTCTCGCTTCTTGTCTCTCTTCTTCAGGCAGAACCAGAGCAGACCGGCAAGTAGTGCTGCCCCGACGACCCCTCCAACTACCCCTCCAGCGATAGCAGCAGTGTTGGTGGTCTTGGGGGCTACGTAGGAAGAACCGGAACCCCCCGCTGCGGCAGACTTGATGGGTGCCTGCGTCTTGGTGACGGTAGCTTGAGCGCCTGACTGAGTGACGGTGACGCTGTTGCGAGAAGAGGGGGGAGAAGAATGTTCAGAGTGAGAGTAAAGATCAAGTGAGGAAGATACAGAGAGACGAACGTCAAGGTCGTTGGGACATCTCCGACGGGGAGGGAGCTATAGACCACAGCTCCGTTTTGGTTGCCGATCAGACAATCGTTCGATCCCGAGGAAACCGTGTAGATTGGGCTAGAACCACCCGAGCCTTTTCTTCCTCCGTCTGACATGGTAAACATGACACCGGTCCCGCTCAAGACTCTCATGGTCCACGTCTGTGGCAAAAAGACGAGAATAGCGCGTCCGGAGCGAGAGATTGATCAGCAGCTGTCGATTTCGCCCAGATGAGACGGTGAGAGGTTTGGGTCGCACAGCTGTTCGTTCAGCCAGGTTAGTAATGGGGACGTCGAACGCTTCACCCCCAGGAATGAGACCTGGATGAGAACGCAGGTCATCAGCAACTGTCCGACTGGTCAGAAGTGCATCTTCGATGAGAGCAACGTACCAGTGATACCAATCGGATTGGTTGCAGCTTCAGTCCACTGGATGACAAAGTCAGAGCATTGGGCAGGTGACGTGCTAGAAACAGAAAACGTCTTGTGTGAAGGATTGAAGTCAGGGTGTCGTTCCAGCCGTTTGACCCGAGCCACCTCATACTCACGAAATCTAGGGAATGATCGAGATTATCCAAGCAGCCCGTGCCTCCTCCTTCATCGTCACTCGTGGTGACGATCTGAGAGACCCTGCCTCCTGAGGCACCTCCGACGTTATCTTGGAGAACAGCGATGAACTCGACGTTTCGACCGAGGGGCAAGGCGGGGAGCGTGTAACTGTGCACGGACGAGGATGGGATATGCAGCTTTATCAGCGATATGTCGGTGGCGATGAACGTAACGGAAGAGAGCGTGAGAAGAACCAGGAGTTCAGGTGAGGACACTTGTCCAGAGCGTGGGAATCGAGGAGTCCCGGAGGTTCCGCTCAATTTCCTCTCGAGAAGGAGCTTACCTGTTCTCGCTCGTTTCAAACGTCAAGTTGGAGAGCACTGCGCTTTGGTCGCTCGTTGGGATGAGGACGAGATTGTACTGCATCAAGCCAGGAAGAAGCAGCGGAGTGAGAGGGGATGAGCGAGTAGCCGAGAGAAGAGGATGTCGTCTTAGGGGCCAAGAGGACCGGACGCGAAACAGGATCGAACTCACCGACGATGCTTTGATGGACCCCGAAGAAGTCCAAGAGATATCCATCGGTGCGCATTGATTCGGCTGAGAGATGAGGAAGGCTGGAAGAGAAGATGAGGAGAAGCATATCGATCGTTACGACGTGTCGATTGTCTCAACGGGGTGGGAAGGGAAAGGAAGGGACTCGCTGTTGATGTCTGGGCGTCATCAAGGGAAGCAAACAAAGGGTAAATCGGTTGGACGTGGCTTGACAAGAGCACGTTGAACAATGAACGGACCAGCACGAGCAGTCAATGGGCTGAGAGCCAGAGTGAAGAGAACGGAAATGGTAGAGAGAAGAAGCATGTTGAGGGGTGTCGAAGAGGGTGAACCGGAGAAATGAGAGCAGAGGGATGGCAAGCCTCTTGATCGATTCCGGCCAAGTCAGGAAGGTAGTGCAGTCGAAGAAAAAGGTGGCCAGGGGGGTCTGACGATGACAATGTCGAGGACGAAGGTGGAAGGGGGAAGCAAGAAGGTCCGGAGGGTTTGGGTCTTGACAACCGCTTTCCGGGGCTCTCCGCGAGCTCAACCGACCCCCAGAAGGTGAAAGAGTCATGACGTTTCATGTCGGGACATGTAAAATATGTACTTTTCTTCCACTTCCGGCATCAGCGTGAAATTCATCATCATATTCGTGCTCCCCGATATCTTGAGTGCTTGAGAGCGAGTGTGCGCTCATGTTGTGTCAAACCACACTAGCTGCTAGCACGATTGCAAGGCGTTCATCCAAACTCGATCCCGTCTTCAGTGCATCTACCTCAAAGCCACTCGGCAAGGTGATCTTCATACACGGCCCTCCGGGTCCAGCGAGAATTTTAGAAGGATGATACTCGTCTCTTATCGCGTATTCTTTGCTCACGAAGCGGATCGGATTGGTTCGGTCTTAAATAATCTATTTTTCACTTGCATCATGATACCAGATCAACGCACGGCATGCGAGTCAGAGACACGATTGACGTACGAGTGCGGTTGCATGTGTATGGGAATGGTCGTGATGACGATGCTGGAGGATGGCCTCGTGTCTTCGATCACGTTCTCTGGCAGGCTGTCAAGCGCAAAGGTGAAGATCGATGCTTCGGGTAGACTTGCAGAGTCCTCATAGACTGCCATGGTGAATGGGATGGTGCGAGAGAGAGATGTGCAGCGTGAGCGGGAGAGCGCCTCAGTGCTCGCCTTCTTGGCCCTGGATGAGACACCAGTGTCCATAATAGTTTTATGTGACAATCTACCACCTGACCAGCTTCATTTTGGATCCACGACCCGGCCGGGCATGGTGGAGAGTGAAGGAGATGACAAGAGAATCCACCGGGTCGCGTTACGAAAGTCGGAGCGTCGGGGGACAGAATTGAAGGTGGGCGCGAGAAGTTGAGACCTCCTGTCGCACTTCAAAGCACTTCAAGGTGAGATCATACGTCCCTTCTTGGTCGACAATCCTGCCCTCTCTGTCTGGGTCTAGCACTGGTATATGCATTGCCGATGATCCACTCATAGCGAGCAGACGTCTTGACATGAGAGAGGGAGGAAGAATGCTCGCCAAATTTTGAAGCTGATGTTCCGTCTTTTCTCTCTCCCCCTCCCATTCGCCTCTGGTCGTGTCCCTCTTTGCCTTCGATCGTTCGCCCATCCTTCGTCGCTCGCCGTCCAACCTCCTGACCTCGATCCCATTCAACTACTCGAATCAAGATGGCCACCTTCTCCTGTTCGTCCAGTCTTCCGACTCAAACCCTCAGCTCACTCTCCCGAGCTCTCTTCACGACATCACCTCTCTGCTCCCCTCTCCCAAATTCGCACCTCGTCGCTTTCTTCGTCGCACCAGTCTCGATTCTCAAGCTTATGTTTTTCTGTCTTCGCTTGCAATCACACATATAGCCTCCCCCATCGTTGTTGACGGAAAGGGTCACTTGCTCGGACGATTGGCTTCGATCCTCTCCAAGCAGATCCTTAACGGACAGAAGGTTCATATCCTTCCTTTCTCTTCATCCACTCTCGACCATAGAGCTGATCGAGCTGCTCTCTTTTGTCTTGTTGGTTGTCGTTCGTTGGCTTCTGGTGGTGCTTGTCTGCTGGATATATTGTGGTGTTGGCTGGTATCTCTTGGGTTGATTTGGCTGGGGTCTTGGATCGTGTGCTGCTGCTGGGCTGGTCCAATAGGTCACCGTTGTCCGATGCGAGGAGATCAACATCTCCGGCTCGTTCTTCAGGAACAAGGTACGTAATTGAGGACCTTGTATGTGAGCCGTCTGGCGTAAACTGACAGCTCAACTCGTTTTTTTTTTGTCGCATGGACCCTTGATTTTATCAATCCGTTCTTCCTGATTCCAATCTTGGCCTGTACCCTACAACGAAACATCCACTTCATCAGCTCCGCTACCACAACTTCCTTCACAAGAGGCATATCGTTAACCCCAAGAAGTCCGGTCCTTTCCACCACCGAGCTCCTTCCCGTATCCTTTACAAGGCTATCAGGGGTATGGTACGTTGACTCTGCATTCCCATGGAGGACCCGAATTATGAACGGCTTCTTACCGCGCTTCCACATCTCGCCATTTTGCCCTCGTCTTGCCCACGGTTCTGATCGCCAATCGTCGACCCTAATCCGCCATGATATCCAACTCCTTCGCCGATCTCTTGATCCTCCCTGTCGCCTTGACTCGTCATCTGGTCCCATCAACCAGGTCCCTCACAAGACCTCCCGAGGAGCTGCTGCCCTTGAGCGACTCAAGCTCTTCGAGGGTATGCCCCCTCCCTACGACCGAAAGAAGAAGATGGTCGTTCCCAACGCTCTCCGAGTCCTCCGACTCAAGCCCGGACGAAAGTACTGCACCATCAAGCGACTTTCGCACGAGGTCGGATGGGGTTACAAGGACGTTGTCGACACCCTCGAGGAGAAGAGGAAGGTCAAGAGCGCCGCTTACTACGAGAGGAAGACTGCCGCTGTCAAGGTAAGCAAAGCTTTTTGTCTCCTCGCTCTGTGACTCTCACTCGCTCAGAGTCGTTCGACTGGCTCCCATCACCGACGTGAGATGCTGATCGAGCCTTTGTATTTCACCTCCAGCTCCGAACCAAGGCCGCTGCCACCGTCAACGCTCCTGGACAGGAGAAGCTCACCGCCTTCGGCTACAACTAAGAAGGAAATCCGATTCGATGACGATTTCTTTCTCGTTTTGACTGCAGACGATGGATGCTTATTGTGTGCAACGATCATCCTGAACTGACCTTGATCGACCCGCGTCTCCCGTGTCATGCTTACCGGTGCCAAACGCTCCCAACTGTGCTCAAGGCTCTACAGCGGTCGGCCCGCCCGATCTGGTCAGCTTACTGAGGCAGACTCGTTGGCATTCAATTTCTTGGGTCACGGCTCGACAAGCGCAACGTTCACATCACCCTTCACTGACATCTTGCTGAAACCCGATCGTTCACTTGGGACTCGTCTTTACCCCCTTCTCGCCACAACACTCGATATCGCTCGATCATCCCGGTCGGGGCCGTACGTGTCTCTTGTGGCGGCGTTGTCGGCATCAACATCCGTCGTCCCACGTGTCGTAACGAGGTGAAGGGACTACTTGATGGTCCTCCTTCCAATAGAGGAATTGCGCCTGAGGCTCTCATCTGTCGCTCTCTACGGCTTGGATCCTCAACATCAAGGGCGTATGATTTCTCTTGTCGGAGAAGTCCTCCAGGAGCAGAATCGGCGAAGTAGAGCACCCAAGACTCTTGCTTTTTTTTTCATCTCTGTCTCTGTGGAGGACAGCGCTAGATAAGATGCTGTGGGAGATATAGGCTGGTCACCACTCGCCATGTGGTCTGAGATTATATAGACTTATTGTGATGGCAAGTGAGAGAAATGATGAAAAGAAGACCCTCTGAAAGGGATTGAGGCCCGATTGAGTGCTCCCGACCGACTTCCACTCCTCTTCTACACCTGTGCTAGCCAGTCGAGCACCAACCTACACCCATCGTTCACCCGCAAAGGTCCGTATCGGCTCATAGACGTTCGTCCGTATCAATTTCAGTGAGCATGGACCCAATAACGCTTGACGTTGGATCAACCCTCGAGCTTGACGCTGAGCCAAACATCATCATCCTCTTCCCCCTTCCTGCTTCTTTCTCCTCCCTCCTTCCCTTGCCATTCCATCATTTCTCAGCCTTAGATCATGTCTACAGATTCTGGCGTAGTCGTTTCTCCTAACCCGTCCCTTAAATCCTCCACGATCCTTCCCATTCGACCACCACCAACCACCCCGGCCGAACCGACCCTGTCGACGTCGCCGATGCCGGGAGGTCGTCCATCGAACGCTTCAGCTTCGGCGTCGCAACCATCTTCACCGCCGTTGGCTTCAGTTGGTTCATATTTTCCTTCACCGTACTCAACCCCAAAATCGCCCACCAACCGCACCAAACCAGAACCGCCATCTTCGCCCAGACGGCACACTGGCGGTGTCCTTCTTTCCAGAGTTCGTCAACAGACCTCATCCTCTGCCCTCACTGGAACAGTCGAGAACAAAGACAAGGTGTACGACCTCTCAGTCGGCACGCTTGACGCCTCTCCGGGACAACGAAGGAGTTCTAGTACTGGCGGTCTGGCCTCCCTCAGCGGTAGCAACAGCCGGAGTGTAGAGGATCTTCCAAGTAGAAACGTGGGGGATGGTACGGGTCGACTGGGAGCTGGACCTATGGAGGAGATGCATGATGGGGCTGGTCCCAGGTGAGTTGTTCCGTGTGTTCATCACGTTGGCAACAATATGGCGAGCTGAGAGTAGAGGGGACGCATGAGCAATCGGTTGGGGTCAATGGTCCCACCCGCTCTACATCTCGGACTGCTCCTTTCTCGAGACCAAGGTAGCACTTGGATGGTACTGACTTCTTAATGATAACATCTTTTCCCGTTCAGCAACCGATCCCATCATCACCGCCCGCACGCCCATATGACTAGCATTCCTGCGTTTCAATCCTCGAATCTCAATCCGAATACCTCGCCCTCCAATAGCTCATCCGCCGCACATTCTCCAGCACGCAGAAACATGTCACTTCCTCCAGAATCATCGTCGTCTAGAAGTCTCTCACAGTCGCTCCACGTCCCAGCATCCGGCTCTCTTCCGCTTCCCCCGGATGGGTCCGGACAACCCTCCTCGTTTGGTTCGTTCGGTGGATCGAGTTCGCATCTCGTCATCCTCACTCCTACGACTCAAGAATGGAAAGACATTCAACAAAACCACCGGATCGGTGGCCTTCGAAGCCTGAGCGGCGGATCCCGTGCTCGACCGGCATCTCTGAGTGGGCGGATCAGTGGCGACGACGGAGCGGCGAGCGATAGTGAAGATAGTAGCGATGACTTCAGCGACGAGGAGGACGAAGAAGATGACGGAGACGATGAGAATGGTGGGGCACTCAGCTGGTCTGTCAATAGACGGTTCCTTCCCCCCCGCCCTCCTACGCCACCTCCAAACCGCTCATTCTCCCGGACATCCTCCTCGACTTCCGCTTTCTCAAATGGACCCCCCACCACCTCCTCGAACAATCAGAATCTAGGCCTCACTCGGACCGTCACAGCCGATCCGCTGGCGTCCTACGACACGGCCGACGCCGTGGCCTTCCCTCGATCTCCCTCCTTCCATTCAGAGAGCGGCGACGATAAGCCAACGTCATCTCTCTCTTTCCACGAAACGAACGAGTCACCAGCTTTCGATCGAACCCTCTCTTCGTCTTGGAAACAAACTGGTCTCTTTTCCGCTTCTTCGCCAACTTCCAATTTTAATCAGCTCAAGCATTCCTCTGGCACATGGCCACGGCGTACGGCCACTCGCTCCGGCTTCCTCGACCTCAAGTCCGATGCGAGTAGTACGGACGAAGAAAATGATGCCACCTCCTCGTTGATGAGTGGAGAAGACGACGAAGAGGCGATCGTCGGACGAAGCAGACGAGCCAAGGATGCGAGGCAGGCGGCGAGGACGAGCGGACAAAGGCCTCCGAGTCTTGGTTGGGGTGTATCGCAGATTGGCAGCTTTGGGTTTGGATCGTTAGGCATGGGTGGGTTTGGCCAGATAGGAGGTGGATCGGTTCAGATTGGAAGTGGGCTGAAGCTGGGTGAACAGCCAGCCGACATTGTCGAGCATGGGGAAGACATTGATGCCAAACCTCAGTCGCCCCCAGCCCTTCCCTCTCTTGCTTCCTCGTCTCCAATCAATAATACCCGCCCTTTGAAACGAGAACCTTCGCCTATTGGTGTGATCAGTGACGGACATGCACACGATACTGCTTCCTTCTCGTCGCCACGACCACCTGGATCGGGCACGCCTATAACGCTTCATCCACCCACGCCATCGACCAATAACCATCCGTCTGATATGCCCTTCACGCACTCGGCGTCACCTGAATCTTCTAAAAACTCAGCTCTGGCTCACCCACATCATCACAATCACCATCGTCATAACAGTGGACCTCACGCTACCCACCTGTCAGCCTCGCCTCCGCACCTGAACCATCATCTTGCTCATCCTCCCCCTCGTTCACACTCGCCGACCTTTTCTGGTTCGGCCTCACCTCTTTCCTACGCTACCTCGCCTCCTCTATCTCCTCGTCTCGCCCGTCGTCGTCAATCTCAAAAATCGCAACGGCTTTCGTCTATTGCGGGTCGAGTACCTCCATCCCCCTTCGCATCAAACAATAATCTTGCAGGCTTGAGTCCGTTCAGTCCATTCTCCGCCTTCCCTGCCGTCGACCTCTCGAGTGTCGGGGGAGGGGGCTACTTTGGCAGCCAAGGTGGAGGGGAGTTGGGTCTCAAGGAAAAATCAAGTCATAGTAGCTTGAAACTTCCTCCTTATCTGAGAGAAGGAGACCGCTTGGATTCATCGACCAGTGTTAGTAGAGCTCTGGTGATGAATCTCCCTCGTCATCTTCGAGCCACCTCTCTGAACCTCATGTTGTCTGATAGATCCTGTCGCTCGCCCCTTCGACTGGTCCCCCGAGCCATCCTGGAACCCCAATCGGTACCCCCGTCGGTGGACGCGGCAAATCGATACACGATTAGTATGTCCCATCTCAGTTCCAGATTCGATTTCATCTGCTCGCATGCTCATCGTTCACCTCGGTTGTTCTTGCAGCGTCATTACGAGCGAAGCTGGTAGGGGTGCCTACGGTCTTGTCAAGCGAGCGAGGAAACGAGGAATCTCGGGCGAACCCGAAGGGGACGAGGTCATCATCAAGATGATCATCAAACAACGAATTCTTGCGGACTCTTGGAAAAAGTGAGCATTTGGCATTTCTCTCCCGTCTTCTGTAACGAGTCATCTCGCGATCCCCATACTGATCGATATAATCGTTAGACATCGACATTTTGGCCCAATTCCGATCGAGCTTCACATCATGGACCAGCTCTCCAAGTTCCGATACGTTCCACCCGCTAACGGTCGCCCATGGGACCCTGATCGCTTCACTCGAAGACATGACAAGGATACGACTTTCCCGGGCGAAGTACCCTCTCCGCCGATAGTAACGACGCCTACGCCTCTTCAAACTCCGACGACACCTCGGTCGAGAGCGGTAACCTTGGCAGAGCGCGAGGAACTGCACGGTGCTGGTGGGCTGAGTGGTGGCGTGAACGAGCTTGGCGAGAAGTACGTGAGGGGTCATCCAAATGGTTCGTTTCCTGACCTCCTTCCTCTCCTGCCCTGTCTCTTCAAGGGCCTTCCTCTTCATTGGCACTGACCGAAGTCAATGTAATTCGGTCCTCCTTCAGTCTGTACTATCCTCGACTCGTTTGAGGACCGCGAATTCTACTTCCTCGTCATGCCTCGCTTCGGGACGGGTCAAGACCTTTTCGATCGCGTCGAATCTCTCCCAGCCGGACTTCCTCCATTCGAGGTCCGATCCCTGCTTGGACAGATTGTCGATGGTCTCGCCTTCCTCCATTCCCAAGGAATCGTCCACCGAGACATCAAAGACGAAAACGTCATCCTCGACGGTGCTGGTCATGCCCAACTCATCGACTTTGGCTCGGCTGCTCATTGGAAGAAGGGCAAAGTATTCGATACCTTTTCCGGTACGCTCGATGCGGCAAGCCCAGAAATCCTCAGGGGTGAAAGATACGGTGGAAAGGAGCAAGACATCTGGGCGGTGGGTGTTGTTGGGTATGTTCTGCTCTGCGGAGAGACGCCATTTGTCAGTTCGGAAGAAGCCATGTTTGGATTCGGCGAAGGGACGAGCGCTTTGGCAGGACTCAAGGAAAGGTGTTGTGAGAAGGGAGAAGAAGGAAAGGAGGAAGGTCAACCAAAGGAGAGTGAAGGTAGAGAGGAGGATGGAGGTGGCGCCTTAGGCGACGCCATGGACTTTGTCTTGAGGTGTTGCGAGATCGCGTTGGAAGATCGACCAACTGTACGTCATACACGTAGTCCATTCTTGACACCTCAGGTTGACTGAATCCTGCCATCATCCCATCTGCCAGGCTGCCAACTTGATCCAGCACCGATTTCTCATTGGAGGTAACGGCTGGATCGGACGTAAGGGTTGGATCCCTACGTCCTCAACGCTTGCCACGGCGGCTTAGAACTCTCTCTCATCATATGGACTGGGCTCATCAATCTCCTCGTTCCCGCCGCGTCAATCTCTCATACCATCTCTACCAACTTTCCTTCACTTCTTCACTGCTTTTCGCCCTCTCTTTTCTTATCTCGTCTTCTTTCTCTATTCATCCTATGTCATATCTTCTTCAGCTTGCCCTCCTCTGTCCCGCTCTCTCCATCTGTCATCTGCCATCTGGCACATCACCTGTCTTTTTACTTTGTCTACGATCCTATCGCCATATATCGAAGAGTTTTCTCATGACTCATACCGCTCCTTCATACTTACACCCTGACGAATCCCAATCTTTTCAATCAATCAGATCCTGCTACGCGATTCATGCACATGTGACTAGCTCCTCTCAGACAATTCAAATCGTTACTGTAATTGAAATCATGAGCCTACCGATCGAAATTGAGAAGAACAAACAGCAGAAGAAGAAGAGGAAGCACTGGAGCATGAAGGGAAGAGGGAAGACGGGCAGAGTAGAATGCGTTTGGCGACCAATTTTGAGATTGGATCCGGAGAGGAGCTGAAGTCCAGATGGCATGTGTGTGTGTGTGTGTGTGTGTGTGTGTGTGCTGAAAGATGAAATACAGACGATCCAGGAAAGAAAAAAAAGTGTGCGTTGATGGTTTTGATGCGGTTGTTATTTTTGTTGTGAATGATGTTTGAGCGACCGTGAAGCGAAAGAGTGGGAGAAGCGGAAGAAGACGACGAGGAGGAGGAGGAGAGAGAAAACGGCTCAAGGTATCTGCGCAGGCGATTATGCAAGAGTGGATTTGATGTAGGAGGCTAGAAGAGAGACAGAGCCTGGGATGGGAATTTCGGTGTCGAGGTAGAGTACAACTGGAATGAAGTCATGTAAGCGAGATTGAGAGCCGGAGTGGATGGTGAAAATCAAAAGGTTGAGAAAAAGAACAAAAAAAGGTTTGAAGAGACGAGGTGGGTGTGGATGTACATAGTTAAGTTGACATGAAGGAGAGAAACTCCTCTCCTAATCAAGCAGCTTTCCCATATCTGGTGTCCCTTCTCGGCCTGCTTCTATCCAACCCGATCTACTCCTCATCGTGCCGGATGTGTTGAGCTCCTCTTCATCCAAGCCACGAGGGAGATGAGTTTTCCTCAAAATTCCCGCTAGCTCTTCGATTCCACCCAAAGCGTACGATGTTCGGCCAAACGACTCGTCGAGACCGTCGGCGAGAGTATTTGGGCGTCGTTGATGACTGTCATTGCAGAGATCAGAGAAGGTGGGATCGATGGAGTCGTTGGCGTTGATGATAATCTCGACGTCATCATCATCACTGCCGGGGACACTGTTTGTCGCGGTTGGAGTCGATGATATGTTGTTGAACATCGACGAGGGCTGAGAGTGATGAGCGAAGGGGGACGAGGTAGAAAGAAGGGAGCCTTCGGATGACGATGATGATGTAGACAGCTCAGGTGGATTATACGAGAAGGGAGATGTGCTGTAGATAGAAGATTCGGCGCGTGGATTGGGGAAACATGGAACAGGATGTGACGTCGGCGACACCGAATCAGATAAGGGAAAGGACAAAGAGTGTGATTGGTCCTGGAAACGCTGTCGTTGATAGTTGGCATGGGTGATGGTTGTGTTGGTGGTAGAGATACAAGAGAGTGGTATCCGAGTAGAGAATGGCGGAGACGAAAATGGAGTTGAGATTGGTAGTGAGCATTTGAACGCAAATGGGGCGTAGGTGGAAGGATCGCAAATTTGGGAGAAGCAAGGGGTAGAGTCGTCCATGCTGTTATTTCTTTCTATAGATGACGGTGTTGGAGAGGATGATGATGTGGTAGGAAAAGTAGCGGCAGACATCGAGCATGATCGTCCCAATCTCATCACTCCTTCTCCCCGACCGATACCACCAGTGTTGAGTTTTGGCCGGCCATAGTTGGTGGAACCGAATGAAGGGAAGCTTCCTTCTGAACGATGCGGGCGAATATATGAATTGGACGAGGACGATGATCGAGAAGAGGCTCGAACGAGATTGGATGAGGAGGATGTCGATGCGTCGGTGGAGGTAAGGTGACGGACACGACGCTTCCGAACGAACGTGCAGCGCGTCGGGGAAGATTTGGAGGTATGCTGTTGCGAAGAACAAAACAAAGTGCGAAGGTAGAGAGGGAAGAATGCGGAGCGATCAGCAACGCGGTCGACTACGACGTCTGAGTCAGTGATCACGATATTTGTGAGCGCATGTTGGAACCAAGCCGGTAAATTTGGCCGGAGGATAAATTGGTATGTGTCATGGCTGCGTTCAAGTCGAACAAGGAAGCGAGCAGGTAGGACCACAGGGGTGTAGAGTTGGGGATACCTCGATGCGCAATCAGGTAAGCCAAAGACAAAGTCGTATCAAGCCGTAAGGACCGTAGTATGACATGTATCCCTGACTGACAGTCGATGGGCGAGTTCAGCGTCAAAAAGAACGGTGGTCTGCTGGTCGTGTGAACGATTCGGTGGTAACGGAGGGGTTCTTGGTCCTTCATCTTGGCCATATCTTCCTCCTGTGTGCCCAAGAGACGAACGACTCCCAATCCACAACCTTTTCCTCGCTGGTGGGATAGACAGACAGATTTTTGAGCTCAGTGAGCCCCTACGTACCTCACGAGGCTCGTCCCTACCCGAGCTCCCCTCTCTTACTCTCTTTCTACCCCTGCACCTCGACGTCCTCTTCATACCCATCTCGTCCTCTACAACCTCATACTCATCATCCTCGGCATCGTATACGCGTGAGTGCGCTTGAAGGTCAATCTTCTCGCCTCCCTCGTGGATGACTGGGAGGAAGGAGGAGGATTGAGAGACGGATCGATAACGTCGAGAACCGAGAGAGATGATTGGGCGCGGGAGATTTGGTGGGTCAGTTTCCATAATGCGAGGACTGCGTGCTGGTGTGTAGTTGATGGTGACTGGGTTGTTGGGGGATGTTGGACGTCGGGGAAAGAGCCCCTCTCAGAATCGCCTTGGACGTCATTGGTCCTCGTCTCCTTCCGGTCCGAAGGTGCAGCAGAGCTCACGTCCTTTGCAGGTCAGCTATGTTGCTACTTTAACTCTTCGCAGATGACATTAACTGGTAATCCTCCGTGCGAAAAGAGTACTCAGCCAACGTCCGTCAAAGCTTAAAGGGGTTCGCCTTCTCTAAAGCTCGTTTCCTTGACCTCTTCCTTCTCTCAGTCCTCCTCAACTACTCGTGCGTTGATCAGCCTTTCATCTAGCACAAAAATCCGAAGACAGACGCAAGGCCATCTAGTCAGCCAATCTCCCTCGCGTGTCTCCCCTCCCTGCACGCAACGCGTACCCATGAGTATTCACCAACCCATGTTAAACGAATGGCCTACCTTTGGATCGCTGACCACTAACAAAAAGCCCTTCGTTATCCCCTCTGCGCAGGGAACCAGAAAATTTGGCTCTAGTCCCAACTCTCATTCTACGTTCGACTCTTCCCTCTGCAACATGTCCTTCGATCAAATCCACTTGTCCTTCTACGCCAATGTGTATTTCCTAGATGATCGAGGTATCACCCAAGCAGCCCACGGCGGAGTTCGTCTCCATCCATCCCTGGTCATCCGTCTCCGTTCTCGGGGAAGATCACACATTGCGTTTGGCTCAAGATCGCCTTCAACATCCCTACTGAGACGACCCGCACCTCTTGCGCCTTCGGAGCTTGGGGTGAATCACTACCGACCAACCCTGGATATGCTCGAATTCTTCATATCGATAGACCGAGACGATCTCATTCCCCACCTAGGATCGAGCGTCCACCTTGAATCCTCCCGACGCGGTCATGGCGCTTGGTGGGAATTGAATGCAGGCAGGACTATTGGTGCGGGCTGCTTGGAGCTGCCAGGCGAAATGTATATGTCCCGGTGGTGATGCTGTTGACTCATCCTCACTATTTCAGTATGCTAGGGTCCTAAACAGTACGTCCGCGAGGGAGGCGCATGCATCCACCCTTCGAGTTTTCGATGTGATGTCCGCTTACTGGGTGGTGTTCTCGCAACTGAGGTCATGCTCCGATACTCCTCCAGCAGAGAAGATGATAGGTCGGTGGGACTTGAGATCCTCGAGGTTGATATGAGCGTATATGAGCGAACATGAGTATGCTCATTTCAGCTCATATTCTTTTCCACCCAAACCCTTATACACAACCGTTCCACTCTCCATGGACTTTGATCAAATTCTTCTCTCCTTCTCCACCTCTAGGCATGAGGGCAGGGCATATATGGGCGCCTGTGAAGCCTGCCACTTATACATCCAGCTTCACCCTCACCTCGTAGTCGGCGTTAGCTCACATGGTCGACGCAACTACGGAAGCCTAGACATACGATTCACACTCGACCAAGGTGTTCATTCTGCGACTTCTCCACATGGCTCAAAGTCTTCCAACCACAGCTTGACGACACGGAGCAGACACCTTCCAATTTCTGGACGTATCACTCTCAAAGATACATTAAGCTCGGCATACAAGTGACCGGAATATGTATCCGAGCAGGGTCCATTGCGATATGCCAGGGACCATATCCCCACTCGGCATGTGAAGCCAAACCTAGTTGTGGCGTCATCCAGCTGAGTGATTTGGTGATCAAGGAAGACGCTTCATCAAGGGTCGTTACAAATAAATGTAAGGGTTGTGGGTTGTGTGATCTGTGGTCTGGTAACTTTGAAGTCGGCTGACGCATGATGGATGCGAATAACCATAAAATACCCAGTATCGATACATGAAAAAACTGAGTCTTTTGTTCCATAGGTCGACTAAGGGTGAAGAATCCATTGAAGAAGAGAAGAAAAATAGAGGGGGATATGGAATGCAAAAAAAAGAGGAAAGAATTGAATGGGGGGGGGGGGGGGGGGCAATCTAAAGAAGAACCGTAAAGATACATGGATGGTATAGTGAGATGTTGTCCTAAACAACGCTGACCGATAATAATAGGAAGAAGCAGAAGCAAACCAAGCCATAAGAACAAACCAATAGGGAAAAGATGTCTAACTGTTAACTCAAACTTCCCCTCCTGCCCTCTCTGAATCGACTCCCCCCTGCGTTACTTATCGCACTCAGGCTGCCACCACTGACACCTCCCATGGTCCTCCTCTGACCTCCCCCAAGTACGACCTCATCTTGAGCGCTCGTACTTCTTCGATGAAACCCTGGATGTTTTGCGCCTGGCGTCGATGGTGGAAGAGGAAGGATACCATTACCCGACGATCCAGGGCTGGTGGTTCCCAGATTGGCTGCTTTTCGGAGGAGACGGGGTGGAATCGGGACGGAGGGTTGAGGATGATGGAGTAGGAAGGTTGGAGAGTACTGAAAAGGTCGAGAGAAGGTTTGAGTAGGAGCGGTACTAGGTCGAGAAGAGGAGGAAGGGTGCTGTTTGGATGCTGTTTCTTGAGGGACAGCAAGAAAGAAAAGGGAAAGAGAAGAAAAGGGATGAAGGGGC
>BCKM01000020.1:99968-118270 GCA_039545415.1 Udeniomyces megalosporus | reverse complement strand
GGGGGGGAGGGACAACAAAGACGGGAATAAACCCTTCGTCCGATGAACAAGGAAAGGAAACCATCCCAAGCGAGAGCTTACGATTCATCCCACGCGAGAGCAAATGAGAAGAGGGACTCGATCCATTGCGATCAAGTGTTGAGGTGGAATCGATAGACGTGCAAGATGATTTACGACTCGAAGAATTGGATGAAGAAGTAGAGGATGAAGCAGAGGAGGAGAGTAGCGTAGGGGTAAAGCTGGACGATGACGACGAGGTCGAGGGAACGAGTACGTTGAGTGATTCAAATGAGCGGGGAGACGAGGACATGGCGTCGGGGAGTCAAACCAAGGTTGCTGCTGGAGAAACTCTGGCGTTGACTGCTGCTAAATGTAGGGTCTCGTTTCAATGAGTTGGTTGAGAGAAGGTCTTCATTCTCATCGGGAATCTCACGAGGGGATCGGCACGTTGCGATTCGATTTCTCCGATTCCAAGCGGAAATCCAATCGATCTCGGATCGAAACTCATTTTCGACCGAGGTTTGTGCTTGAGCTGAGACTTTTCTCTTTCTTTTCCTCCGGGCTTCTCCTCGGGTCGTTCCGCTCTTCTCAGAAGTACCACAGCAACCGCGCTCTAGCCCTGTGCTCTCTGCCTCGGGCTCCAGTTTGAAGAGCGAAGAGGGAGGGGAGGAATGACGACAAATAATCACCCTCGTCCCTCTTGATTTCCCCCGTCCGTTTCCCCCTCTCGGCAAAAGAGGTGGAACCATTCCCTTCTTTTGCCTCCTTCTTTCTTTCCTTTCTTTCCTTTCCTCCTTTTCTCGGAGGGCCGAGCCCTTGACCGGGGTGGGCCGTCAGGGAGCGTCATAACTCACGTGAGAGAGAAGGTTTCCTTCCTTGGCTTGCGCCTTGAGGCACCATCGCGTCAAAGATACATCTGAGTCATCCCTCCAAGGAGACTCACAACCCTTCTATTCAGCAACGATCCAGATTGACCCAGACGCCGGAGGGTTTTGTACGCTGGCAGAGTGGACGAAAGAAAGGAAGGACCCCCCCCCCCCCCTTTCCAAACCAGGGATGTGGAATTCGGAAAGGGTTCCTGGAACACCGATACCAATAACCCGGAACCGATAAATCCTCTGAAATAATTCCAAATCTCAAAGGCCGAAAGTCTTTCAAAAAAAAACTTCTCTCTCCTAAGCCGACCCTCCTTTTCCATCGGATCACGTTTTTTTTATCTCTTCTTCTTCCGACAAACTCAAGAACCTCGAGGCTTTGGCTTCATCTTCGATCAGCTTCCACTTTTAATTAGGATGGTCGACGTCAACCTCCTCAACTAATTCTCACCTCTCTCTCTCTCTCTCTCTCTCTTGATTCGGGGAGTTTCTTTCAATCTTTCTTTCTCAATTGGGATCGGGTTCATGATGATAGGATGATGACAATACCTTCAATCGATTTCGTCGGTACAGGGAAGATGATAATGACACCGACCTTCGCTCCTCCCTCGTTCGTTTCTTTCTTTCTTTCTTTTTCTCTTCCTTTCTCCCTCCTCATCTCTTATCTTTCCATGATGCGAGTGTGTACAGAGATAGAGGGTCCGTCAGCCCTTTTAAAGGGGCTACGAGACAACGCATCAAGATACTATCATCTAGGATTGAGAAACATCATCATTTCCTTCTCGATTCTACTCCTGCTTGCCAAAGTACTCCTTGGAAGCTTTAGGGTCAGCCTTGATGGTGTCCGAGTTCTCGGGAGACCTATATGGGATGCAGGAAGCCAAAGTCAGTGGGTTAGATTCATCGGTTGTCGGTTGTGGTGATTTGGCTTTTGAGGGACAGGAGGGACGATGAAACTTGTAGAGACATACCAATCAGCAGGGCAGACTTCTCCGTGTTCGTCCGTGAACTAGACAGGAAGGTGCATGATCCGATTCAGTAAAGGAACAGGGTAGTTTTGAAGCTTTCAGCAGGAAGAGGTCATAATCTCACCTGGAAGGCTTTGACGAGTCGAATAGTCTCCTCTACAGAGCGACCGACGCTAGTGTCATGGATGGTGATTGAGCGAACGATACCAGCTGAGTATAGAAGAGGACAATGTCTGGGGTCAAACACATGTGATGATACGACCGTCCAAGTAAGAGCTCAAGACCCACTGGGATCGATGATGAAGAGGCCTCGAAGAGCGATGCCAGCACCGGGGATAAGGACTCCGTAGTCCTTGGACATCTCGTGGTTCTTATCGGAAAGCTGAGAGAGAGAAAAAGAAAGGATTGCTTTTAGCAGGTGAACAGGAATCCATCCGTCGCGATCAACCTGGCCCGCCTTGGGGGGAGGAAGAGAACAAAGGGGAATCTCCCAGTCGAGAAGCGTTGATCGAGTGAACGATTACATACAAGAGGAAGGGTGAGGTTAGGTCCGAGGCCACCCTCTTTTCGGGGAAGGTTAGCCCAGGCGAGATGCGAGTACTCCGAATCAGTCGAGACTGTCAAGAGGCGTCGAAATGACTTCGAATCAGCATCGTCCAGTCAAGAGTCAAGCTGATCCAGCAGAGAGAACGACTGACCTCCGATGACCTCGGTGTTGAGCTCCTTGAACTTGGGAAGAGCTCGATCAAAGGACAAGATCTCGGTAGGACAAACGAAACTGGAAGAAGAAGAAGAAATCAGATGAGGTCCATCGTATACGTCGAGAGATCCAGGGCGGGACGAACGTGAAGTCCTATAGATTGGATCACATCACGGATCAGTCTGATAGATCTCTCGATGCACGCAGAACCGTGTCTAGAAGATCGGACAGACCATTGGATAGAAAAGGAGGACCACCCATTTCCCTCTGTAGTCGGTCAGCTTGGCATCGGAGAACTCCCCATTCTGGACGAGCGTTGCCTTGAAGTTGGGAGCAGTCTACATTGATCACGGTTCCCGGGTCAATGTAGGGAGGGAGAGGGAAGGGAGAGGAACGGGCAGAAAGCACACGTTGGCGATTTGAATCTCGGAATGTACGTTTGAGCTGGAAAGCGACTTACGCCTTGAACAAAAGCTCTACCAGGAATCCTGAACTCCTCAGCGTCCTCCTCTTGGCCTTCTCCAAAGTAGCCGTTGAAATCACCCCTGAAAGTTGTGAGACGCAGAGACAGGTAGGCAGGAACCATCCGATCGGACCGGCAAGGACATGAGAGTACAGGCGAGAGCGAGGTGGTTTGGAATGAGATTTCATACGAGGACTGATACCTCTAGTAGGCTCGGACCAAGTGGGAGCACCTTACATCTTGGGATCCATCTTGGCAGCGATGGAGGAGGAGAAAGATCGGGTGGTAGCTCGGACGAAGTTTGTTGTTCTGGGGGATGGGACAGTCAGCCTCGGTGAGTTGGCGAGGATAGTTGGGATGGATCGTCGGAGAGCAGAGGTAAACATGATCGTGGGTTTTGGTGCAAGTGGCGAGGAGTTTGGGTAGACGTAGAATGACGAGGTGGCCTTTCTCGATGAAATCTCGATTCTCCTTCTCCTTCGCCTTCCACCTTCGACTTTCTCACAACCGTAAGAGTCCCATTCGTCCTCAATCCCTCATTCTCTCCGTCGCTAAACCAATCTACATCCGAAACAAGATGTCCGCCCCTATCAAACGAGCCTTCGCTTCCGCCGCCTCCAAGTCGTTCGTCCCGACCTTCTCTTTCCCTGCCTTCTGCTATCCGACCTCAACCTGATCAAACGCTCCCTTGTTCTCCATGCTGCACTAGAAATGTTTACGTGAGATGATTTGTCGGCTGTCCAATCGAAGCTTGTCTGAACACTGAACCGGATCCCTTACCGTTACGATCAATCATTCTACCCTGCTCATCTCGACCCCATTAGTTCAACATGACTGGTGAGTCCTCTCTCGATTCGACCGACGCTACAACTTGACATGTCTCCAGACGGATCCTGAGCTTACGTTTCCATCGTCAACCGGCTCATCTCGATCCTCGACGTTCTCCTGTCTTTGCTTCTCTTTCTCAGTTGGATCTAAGCCTGCCGGAAAGATCACATTCAAGCTCTACGATGACGTCGTCCCCAAGACTGCCGAGAACTTCAGGCAGCTTTGTACTGGAACCAACGGTTTCGGATACGCTGGATCTCCATTCCACCGATGCATCCCCAACTTCATGCTTCAAGGTGGTGACTTCACCAGGCAGAATGGAACTGGTGGAAAGAGCATCTACGGAGCCCGCTTCCCGGACGAGAACTTTGAGATCCCTGTGCGCAATGATCTTTTCGGGTTTGGATTAGTAGGGAAAACCAGAGGAAGATGGTATACTAATCGATGCTTTCTACCTCTTCTTCATCTTTGTAGCACAGCAAGCCTGGATTGCTCTCCATGGCTAACGCTGGACCCGGAACGAACGGTTCTCAGGTGAGCTCAACCATTCGTCGTTTCACGTCTCTGTTCGCGTCATGCTAGCCGCCAGTCCGCTCACGTTCTATCCTCACTTTGGAAATTCACCATACATAGTTCTTCATCACCACCGTCCCTACTCCTCACTTGAACGGTGCCCACGTCGTCTTTGGAGAGGTCGTCGAGGGCATGGACGTCGTCAAGGCTATTGAGAGGCTTGGTAGCCAGAGTGGTCAGACTCGAGAGAAGGTCATCGTTGAGAGTTGTGGAGAGGAGACTGCCTAAGTGTGGCCCCGACTCTTGTATTGGTTCTGTCGACTGGAGACGTATCCAAAAGAACACTCGCGCACGGCTATCAACATGGACGATTTGCAGTCTCTTGCTCTTTGCTCACATGTGACATCGTCATCATCCGACAAGTATTCATCCATCTCTATCGCTGATCCGGTCTCCTTGGTCAGTCCTTGCCAACTCGAATGACGACCTTTCCGACCACACCTTGAGCTTCCAAACACTCGTAAGCCAACCTCGCGTCCTGGAACGCAAAGACTTTGCCCACGACAGGTCGCATTCTAGTGAGGGAGATAGCTTCGCACATCTGCTCAAACTGCTTACGTGAACCAACGACAAGCCCACGGAACGTCGCACCTCGAGTCAGAGCTAGATAAGAGATATGCGAATGACACGTAGAGAGGCGGAAGGGACAAAGCAAGATTTAGAACCTTGGATTTCTCGAGAGGTGATCAAGGGCGAAGGGTAAGGAATGAGGTGAGACGAACCGAGGAAAGCGATGTTTGGGTTCACGGTGTCTGCCGTAGTTCCTACAAAGCCGATGCTTCAAGAGCAAAAGGGAGCCAATCGTTTCGCCCCGAAGGTCAACTTCCTGGCCGCGTTCAAGATTGAACGACTACGACTGTGACGAACTCACGTGTTGATGCTTCCACCTCTCCTGATAGCCCCGAAGCTTCGTTCAATAGTTCCTGGTCCACCCACCTCAAGGATGTGTTCTGCTCCGACACCATTCGTCACACGAAGGACGCGCTCGTCCCAGGCGGGCGACTCTCGGTAGTTGTGGCAGTGGATCGTGAGCTCTGGGTTGAGCGTCAGAGGGTTAAGAAGAGATTCAACATGCTTGAGCTTCTCGTCTGAAGAAGAGGTGATGACGATTCGAGCGCCGGCTAGGAGGGCAAACTAAGGTACGATCAGGGAAGAGCGTGGCGTGGATGAGTGGACGGTTGTCCGAAAAGGGTAGAGATACGAGACTTGGTGTCAATTCGATACAGGAGCGTCGAGATGTTTTATATGCAACGTACCTGAGCTCCGAAGATCGAAACCCCTCCGGTCCCTTGAAGGACGACGGTTTGACCTGGTAAAAGTCGGTTGACACCTTCTCCTCCGAAGAGAGCGTTCCTATACAACGAAGAGACTGAATCAGTTCGTCGTTGGGCGTCGACAGAAGGAGTAGAGACCAACCAAGCTGTGACTCCAGCGCAGGGGAGCGTGGCTGCCTCCTCAAACGAAAGATGATCGGGAATACGGACAACTCCAGATTCAGGTAAGACTTGAGTCAAAGATGCCATCAGAGATGTCAGCACAGACTCAGGTGTGTGAATGACGATTGAAGAGCCAAGTCAGAACGATGAGACTGACTTTTGTACTCTGTGAGCATGCCGTCCCTTTGGCCACCGAGAGCGGTCCTCATGTGCCGATCCTCATCTACACCAATCGATGGGAAAAGTACGATTAGATGTGTTGGACGCTTGACAAGATGAGAAGATCTCGTTACCAAAGGGTCCTGCCAGATGAGTTTGAGTGAACTGGCCCATCACCCTATCTCCAACCTTCCATTCCTCTACATCCTCTCCGACGGCGACGATTTGTCCAGCTCCATCGCTGCAAGGGATCAGCTATACACGATCGAACAAGAGGAAGATTGAAGGTTCAGCTTGAGCATCAACGTCTAGTCGCGATCGACCTATAAACGGGGTTTTCTCCGGTTCTTCGATCTTCTGCTCGTTGTATCAAACACCGACAGGCTAAACTTACATCATCCTTCTCATTCCAGTACCTCTGTAAATGTGCAGCATGGGCCAGTCAGCATACACTCTGTGAAATCACTCTGGCCAGCGCGCGACCAAAGGATGGAGAGCACGACAAGGCACAACGATAAGGTGGGTTGAAGATGACCGCCTACCTGCTTCGCGAGGACGAGGTCTCGATAGTTGAGACTGCACGCCTTGACCTTGATGAGGACCTCATGGGCACGGGGTGCGAGCGTTGGGACAGATGTCTGGAGGGTGATGGAGGAAAAGCCGGTGGGTTTAGGGATAACGTAGGACGCGTGAGTGGACGGGATGGTTTGGTTAGAGGACATGATGGAATGGGGATCGTGGGTTGGATGATGGTGGTCGAAAGAAGAGACGAAAGTGTTGGCCATTGTTCAATCTTTGGAACGTAGTCGAATCGCCCGGGTTGATCGGATTGAAAGGGAAAGGGGATGAATGGGATGAGACGTGTGCGGCCGAGGCATGTCAGAGGAGCAGTCGTGAGAGACGACGGGTAATATGAGGGAAGGGATAAAGAGGCGTCGATAGGATCGAGCCGGTCAGGGGAGACGAGTCAAATCAAGGGGCGGCCTGCGCTCAGTGCGTTGGCCTGAACGGATGAGGGCTGGTCAGGTAGGTGGAGAGTCGGGGAAGCAGACATGCAGATATGGGACGGAGAGATGTCAGACGGGGACGTCAGTCGACGGTGTTCGGACGGTGTGAGGCTCGAGGTGGTCAAGTTCCAGGGAACATCGGTTGACTGGTTCCGGATAAGATCCCTTGAGGTGGTTCCCTGCCCCACCTTACGCGCTCCTTCCCCTCAACCACCATCGCCGACATGTCAATCCCCCCTCACTACACCATTATTCCCACGCATGATAACCCTCTCGACCTTGACTCATCCTCTCTAGATTCGAACGGAGATTCTCACGACTTCGAATCATCACACAAGCCTTCCCACTCGACGATCCCACCACCCAACTCAATCATCACCGCTTCCTCATCTACCACCGAGTCACCCGTCAATAACCTTCCATCTCATCTGGCGACGTATCATCTAGAAAGTCGAGCGTTCTTATGGAACGACGAAGCCGCTCTCGCCGCAAGGTTCAACACTCAAGCCGTTGGTTCCTTCTCACTTGCATCCGGACCAATGACCATTTCCGTTCCTCCCTCCTCTTTGATTGAAAACCACAACGTCATTTCCCTTTGGGTTCGCTCCAGGAAACCATCCAATCCCTTCAATCCGTTTTCCCAATCCTATCGAACCGTCCATCTTCTTCCATTCGATTCCTCGTCGCGACTTCCGTTGTATCTCAAGCCGGTTCAAAGCGAGATCATGTAACTTGGGCAACAGTCTCGGATTCCTTCTGGTCAGACGTCATGAAGAACGCAAGTCCGAAAGATATCAAGATCCTGGTTGAACCGACCGAGAAGGAGAAATCTTACCGTTTGAGTATTCAAAAAAAAAAAAACACTCTCATGAGACTTTTTCCTTATTCTTTACCAAGAACCCAATTTGGGGTCTCTCAAGTACATCAAGTTCATTCATCGCTGACGAAATGAACTCTTTCTTTTTTTACGGCCTGATGGACATATCAGAATTCAAGTGCTCCATCACCATAATCCTAGGATTCATTGGGTCCATTTGCGCGTTTCTCCTTATCGTCTGGCTTTGTGGCGGATTCGAAGAAAACTGAGAACCTTACCTGCAAATTTATCTTGTGGGAAACTTAGTTGGGAGATGTTTTAAGATCGTTTTTATTTCTTCTTCTTCTTTGGTGTATAATCCTATCTCCGTTTGATATATCTATCTGCTCTTGAATGAACAACCTATCTTCCCGCCATGTTCACACAACAGACGAATCTATCATGTCGAGCAATAACATGTTGAATCTCGATGGGGGATCTCGTGTCTCCAAATTCATCTCCATGTGTATCTCAATCTCCAAGGGGAAGAGAAACATTTTTCTTGTCCTATACTCGATCCTCCTCTTCCATCTATTTTGCACCTGGGATACCCGCAGTAGTACCCGGGTTTCCATCAGCAGAGACCACTGGAAGTCCGTCGGGAGGGGACGGCGTTGCGGGTGCGAGATTGTCTAATTCGAAACCAAACCCTGGGAGATCTCCTCCCTTGAGCTCCCATTCTGATGCACCAATCTAGAAGCAAGCGACGGCAAGTGGTGATGACGACGACGACGACGACGACGATAAATCAGTTTCTTCTTTCTTCTGTCTTTCCAACCGGTTTTTAGAGAACGTCGAAACCAACCTTCGATCCACCTTTGATCCATCGTTCTCGGTATGCTTTACGACGTCTTGCGCAGAGTTCTTGAAGCGACTGGGGTTAGGATGCGACAGGGATCACGAGTGCAAAGATTATCGAGTGAGACGACTCTTCTTGATTGTACAAAGGAGCGGAAAGCGACCTTGGCCGAAGGAAGGGGCCGCCGATGACTCACTGGCAGATACTCCGTCTGGTCGTACTCAAAATTGTAGGCTCCTCCAAACGGTAATTCAAGTTGAGACTGAGGAATCCAGGGCTAATATAGGTACAAATGATCGAGGGGAGATCGAGATCAAGCAAGATCAATCATGATGGTATTAAGTTGGCAGTCAGGATTGGTGAATCGAGCGTACAGCTGGTTCGTTAAACGAGAGTTTTTCTCTTGTCACAGGATCAATCCAAGGGAGGATAAGTTTGAAAAAGGCTGATCTCAAGGAATGATTGAGGAATGGAGAAGACGATCTGGATTCAGCCCAAGAGTGTCCGACTATCAAAGAGACGAACAGTCGATCAAAAGTTACCGTTGATGACAAAGGGAACCTTGACGGCGATAGCCTTGCCCATTCGTTCAGGGTAATGATTGGATAACATCGAGATCCAACCCTTAACGGTCGCAAGTGGCGGTGGGGACATGCCGCCAGCAAAACTGAGATCCGGATAGGGCAGAGATGTGGTAAAGACCAAGTTACAACATTAGCATGTGTAGTCCAAGTAATCTAGAGAAGATGCAGTGACAGCAAACGACACAAACCTAACAAGCAAGACCTGCTTCTCAATCCCCGGTGGCATCATGTCTATCGATCTATCGAACGCGGGCAGTGATAAGCGCTTGAACCTTGCCGAAAAGCTGAGATTGTTCCAGACAAACCTCTCCATGACCCACACGCAGTACTTGATGTTGAGGGCCGAGTTTGTCGATTCGTTTCTAGAAGGTACTTGATAATGAAGAGGCCGTCCGATCGAGTCCCAACCGTTGACATAGCTGTTTTGATAAGTTGTGTAGGGGTGAGATCATTGACTGCAGTTAGGTGATCAAAGATCAAGGAGACCCACTCCTTGCCACATCGACCTTCCTCCTTGACGAGCTCAGCGTTTAGACCTCCGCCCTCTCCTTGGGATGATTCACCTCCATCAAGGTCAGCGAGACCATTTTCCCGACGCCAGATGATTGTAGCAGTCAATTTTTCAATAGCGGCTGAAGGCAAAGTCGACACCATCGATGCGTGAGCGAGATCACCGAGACGTACGACAGGTTCCGAGAAGAAAGGCGGTGTGATAATTACGCTGCAGTTCCCATTTCTGTGCACGTAGGTACCTAGTTCACGAGATGGGTGATTGCGAAGGTGATGACGACGTCAGCCAGGTTGAGAGTCGTACGAGGAACGAGGCTTCCTGTGCTCGTCTCTGCTACGAACGCCGCTCCGTTGATGGACTTGAATTCGACAGCACCACAGCCTTTGGACGATCTGTAGGATCCTGGGCACAGACAAGCGGGAAACGGACGACGGACCTCAAGAAGCATTCTTCGGTCAGCCACATCTTCTCTCCTGGTCCTAGGGGTGCCATCTCACTCTCCCTCCCCTCAGTCTCGCCTAGAGCGCAAAGAAAATTGTCGGAGGTATAGTGGGCAATAATCTGATGATAAAGTTCGAGTTCACGACCTGTCGGTCGAGGAGGCCGGGTGGGAGCCGAGGTGAGGATGGGGGTTTGGAGAGCGGTCTTGTCTGTTGGAAGGGAGGGAGCTGACGAATTTGAGGAGGGGTTCGTGGACACTCTAGAGCGGAAGAAGGAGGACATGGGCTGAAGGAGCGTGTGGAAGGTGAGTCTGAGTTGTTGTAGATCCAAGTTGGGAAACACGCTCCCCCGGCCAAACGCGAGGGGTCTTCACTCACTTCACTCCCTCACGACCGTCGAAACCAACATCTCACATCCTCACCTATACTTCTCCGCCACTTGCTCGCTCTCACGTCCTTGTCCCAATCCTCTCGTCACTCAATCGAGATGGCGTCCGGGAACATCAAAGTTGTCGTGCGGTGAGCTTCCCGGTCTTTACCTCGTTCATCCGGCTACCTTGGAGAGGTCCGTTCCCCTCGATAGCCAATCGACATAACTCACTAGACCCCATCTATGGCTTCCCAATCGTGATTCCTCCAGATGTCGCCCTCTGAACACGCGAGGTAGGCTTGTTTCTTCCAGTTGTACCGGCTGCCCTGACAAGCACGGACCCGTTGGATTGACGGCTGCTCCCTCATACCCGGTTCTCGAACACCGATTACGGCCGCAATGTAATCTAGAGCTGGCTCGAGCTGATGGCTGCATCATCAGAATGGATGGGGCTGTCACCACAATCGAACCACCAGAGGCAGCTGCCGATCCTCAAGGAAGAGCTCATGAGAAGAAGGCAATGAGCTTCTCAGTCAGTCCTCCCGTCTGACGTCTAGTAGAAATACCTTAGCAGGGCAATCAATTGATCTGGTACCCTCGTAACTACCAAGTACGATCACTCATACTGGAGTGGCTCCAAAAGTGATCCGCAGTACATCTCTCAGCAAAAGCTTTATCTCGATTTGTTCGTCCGGCACCTACTCAGGCCTTCTCGATTCACGTCTGCGAGCGCCCTCTGATCATCTCGGACTATTGCTTAGGGGTGTGCCTTTACTGGAGAATTGTACGTTATTACTAGCGCATTCTCGATCGTGCTCGATCTGATCTCGAGACCTCGATCGTCCCCCAGCTTTTGAAGGATACAACAATTGTATCTTCTGCTACGGTCAGACTGGTTCCGGCAAAACTTTCTCAATGATGGGCTATGGAGAGGAAAAGTTGGTATCCCGTCGTATACAACTCGCGCCACTCACACAAGCATCTAGTCTGATCAACTCATCAATCTCATTCGGGACAGAGGCCTTATCCCGCTCATCTGTATGGAGCTCTTTAGTAGAGCTGATAGCTTCGTGAATAGATCATCAGCAGAAGACCGCTACAGCTACACCGTTGAGGTTTCGTTTCTCGAGATCTATAACGAGAAGGTACGGGTCCCTTTCGACCAAGGTCTGATTTATCGAGCTATAAGGCTAATCGATCTCTCTATTGTTATCGCCAGGTCCGAGACCTGCTCAATCCAAAGAACAAGACGAATCTCAAAGTTCGAGAGCATCCCTCTCTTGGCCCATATGTCGAGGATCTCAGTCGATTAGTAGTGCAGAATTATGAAGATATGCTGCTCTTGATGGATGAAGGAAACAAGGTAAGTATCGATCCGTGAAAATTGAGCTGGATCCTTGTCCTTGGATTTGACGACTTTTGTTGCTCGGTTTTCAGGCTCGGACCGTAGCTGCGACTATGATGAATGAGACTAGCTCAAGAAGTCATTCAGTCTTCACCCTCATCGTAAGCCGACTACTCGATATTGTGCACCAGTGGGGATTGCGAGTCTCGACTAACATCATGTGATTCTACGACTGCTTCGCTGCAGCTCACCCAAAAGTCGCACGACCCCGTCACCAAGCTTGATGCGGAGAAGGTTTCACGAATATCGTAGGTGACAAGGCATCTTGACTCTTGATGGGTCGAACCAAAGCCCATGCTGACCGCAACTGGACGCTGCTTCGTCAGTCTGGTCGATCTTGCTGGATCCGAACGAGCTAACAGTACGGGCGCGACTGGCTCTCGACTCAAGGAGGGTGCAAATATCAACAAAAGTTTGACTACATTAGGCAAGGGTGAGTTTGAGCTCTCACAATCGCCTTTGTTCGTTCTGTTCTGACCCTTCTATGTCCATACGAGTAGTCATCGCTGCCCTTGCTGCTGCTGGCTCGGAGGTTGAGAAAGGGAAAAGGAAGAAGAAGGGTACTGAAGACCACGTTCCTTACAGAGACTCAGTAAGCCAGGTTTCCCATGTCTTCTAAGATACAACCGATGGTAATTGGTTGATTTATTTGTTATTCCCAGGTACTGACTTGGTTACTCAAAGACAGTCTGAGCGGAAACTCCCAGACCACCATGAGTGAGCCGGATCCGATCGTCTTCCTCGCACCGCCGTTGTAAATGTTTCTCTGACTCTGTCCCTATCCGTCTTGCTCTGGGTCAGTTGCCGCAATCTCTCCTTCATCGGCATCGTATGAAGAGACTCTCTCGACCCTACGATATGCCGATCAAGCCAAGAAGATCAAGACATCGCCAGTCTTGAACGAAGATGCAACCGCACGAATGATTCGCGAACTCAAGGAAGAGCTCGAGCTCTTGAGAACTCGCGCGATTGGCAGTGGTCCGACACAGGAGGAGAGTTTCTTTGATCCCAACGTACCGTATGTCTCGGACTTAGCGTTTCTCTCGGTAGTTGTGTACGTTATTGACTCCCAAATTCGCATGGATAGTCTCGAGCGTCAGATGGTCACATATCAAACCAAGGAGGGAGAAGTAGGCTGTCCAACTTGCTCTGGCGCCAAAAAGATTAGTCCACTATCGACTCATCTCTTTGAACCTTCCAGTTACGTACAGTGTCCAAAGCGGAACTGCAAGATCAGATGGAAGCAAGCGAAAAGTTGATGAAGACACTGTACGTCCAAGATAGCTGAATTCTCTTGTTATCCCATGTCGAAATTTAACTCTCTCTCCACTGCCCCATCGTCAGGAACGAAACGTGGGAAGAAAAGCTTCTCAAGACCGAGGAAACGAGAAAAGAGCGAGAATCTGCTTTAGAGGAACTCGGGATCGAGGTCGGAGGTGTCGGAGTGAGTGTGTTGTCTATCCTGACCTACTGTAGAAGTATTGGCTGATCTCTCATCTACTACCGCAGGTCTCGACACCCAAGAGGGTCCCTCACTTGTTGAATCTATGCGAGGATCCACTAATGTCCGAAGCCCGTACGTCCTGAATTTCTGGCTTTCACCGCTGTTGCCGCTCACTGACATGAGCAGCGATCCACACCATGATCTACAGTGATATACTCCATCCGACCAGGAACGACTGTCGTCGGCCATGTCGATCAGAACGATGGATCCGTTCGAATCCGCCTCTCCGGGCCCGCTATACTCCCTCGACATTGTCTCTTCGTCAACCAAGAGGGGACTGTCACAGTTGAAGCATGCCCAGACTCGACCACCATCCTGAATGGGAAGAAACTTGAGGCCGGCAAGGTAAGAATGACAACGTTTCCTGTTCTCATCGAAAGCATCTGACGACCCCTTTCGAAGCCACATACATTGAGATCAGGTTATCGACTCATCCTTGGAGATTTCCACGTTTTTCGCTTCAACAATCCGGAGGAGGTTCGACGGACTCGTCTGCTGGCGGCATCGGTCTCCGCTCCTTCACTTCGTGAGAACATCATCGTCTTAAGATACTCGAGCCTATCGTCGAATCGTCACTCACACGCCTTCTCGTCACCCAGCGGCTCAGCCAGGATCTCCAGCTCAGTCATCTATCGATCCCGACGGTTTGGCGGATTGGACGTACGCTAGGAGAGAGCTTGCACTCGCCAAGCTGAACGGCCAAGAGCCAGGGCTGTCTGATCTCAAGGACGAAGACCTCGACAAATTATTCGACAATGTGAGAATCCTTCGTTCAGGCATAGAGCTCAAGTCAATTGACTGATCTGCGGTTCCATCTCGCTACAGCTGCAAAAGGTTCGAAGTCTGCGAAAAGGTCGACCCGAGTCCCGCATCGGCTCTGAAGACTTTTGGGGTCTCAACGAGAGCGGTCAAGGATCTCGGCGTCTCTCGAGCATATTCACAGACGACACCTCACTTCCTCCTGATACCACTAATCCTTGGTCTGGTATGCCTACATATCCCTCAACAACCAATCCCGCTACACCCTCGAGTGACGAGTTGAGGGGAGATCGATTGTCTATCCCCGGGCACCGTCGGACGACCAGTTCGATTGCGACGGCGAGAAAATCTCAAGACGAGACGCCGTCCCATAGAGTTCAACTGGAGAGAAGTATCGCGCTTCTCCAGGCAAACATGAATCGATTGATAGAGGCGAGGAGCCAAGGTAGAGAAGATGAAGGCAATTTTGAGGAATTATCAGTCTATTCGGCGAGGGAAGTTCGATTGGTCACGAGGGCTTTGAGGAAATGGAAAGCATTGAAGGCGCTGGGATGGTTCGGGATGGCTGAAAAAGTTTGTAGGTTTGATCAAGAGTCCACGTCGAGGAACAAGCTGATCTTGGTAACCTTTGACATCTCTCATGTAGTGTCTGGCGAATCGGGTCCATATCAAGGAAGCCAACGTCCTGGCTGTTCGGTCGAGGAAGCAAGGTATGGCTTCGCTAACGAGATTATTTGTTGCTTCTTTCACCTCACCAAAGCTGACGTACGTCTGTATCCCAGTGTCATATGACTTCGCCGTCTCGTTCGGTACGCCAGTCTCAAGTCTGGACATTGATTCAGTCGCGGGATTAGGCGGACTTGATCAAGGCTCGGAGGATGTCCCATCACTAGTTGTTAGGGTTCTGGACGAAAAACACAAAGGTTAGACCATTCTTGACCAGATTAACCCCACAAAACAAGAAACCCTCTTTCTTACCGGCTTTCGTATGCCTGTAGCCATCTATCTGTGGACTCTCGAGCAGTTTTTGACACGACTCGGCAAGATGAAAACCGTCTCAGATCTTTCAAGCAAACCGTAAGCCTATGTCTGACTGCTGCTCGTCAAGCTATCGACTTACGTTACTCTTAATCGATTCCGGATGAGTGTGGCTCACAGAGCATATCTTCAGCATTTTTCCTCGACCGAACCCTTCTACAGCCCATCACTTCGCCTTTCGTTCATCGGTAACGCTCTTGTCTCTCTTGCTCCACTCTCCCGTTGGACCACAACTTCGACCACCCTCCCGATCTTTTGTCGGTACACCGCCGAGGCTATCGGTCAGGCTCGTATCAGCTTTACCCTTCACGATTCAGTCGGACTCGGAGTCGCTTCCTCCTCGAGTCTATCAAACTTTTCCTCGACAACGAGCGATAGCCTACCACGCCTCGCAGTCGGAACCAAGTTGAGCTTCACAGTGACCGTGGATGAATGTCGAGGATTGACGAGCCTCGACTTTGAGTCGATCCATGCTCAGATCCGAGTCAGCTCGTTTTTGGGTGTCGGGCCGGATGAAGCAGTCGTCAGCAATCTGGTCGACCTTGAGAGATCGCCGCCGTCTGCTTTGGTTCTAAGACGGAAAGTCACAGTTGGTGAGCGACTAGTTTATCTGTTGCGTTGAGGTCAATCCTTGTGCCATCCGGTTTGGTGCGGATGTTGACCAACCTGGGTTGCTTCATAGTGGTCACGCCGGAGATCCTCGACCATCTACAGAGTGGGTTCGCTCCTATCGAGTTTTTCGCAAAGATAAAGGTGAGTCGGAGCTCAAGTATAGACTACGCCCGTTGCAGAGCTGAAATACTTTCCCTTCAGACTACCTTCCTGGAACGACTTCAGCGCTGGTGAGATACTATCAGAGTGGCTCAAAGATGATCTCATCTGGCCAGGAAGCTCATCCAGCTCTTGATCTTGCTGACCTACGTAGGGACGTAATTCGTGAACGAGAAGGACAACCTCCTTCCTCCTCGACATCATCTACAGTCAATCCACGTCTGCAACTTATGCGGAGGCCCGAAACCGAATTCTTGGTTGACGCCCATCACGACATTACCGTTGCTCTATCCATCCTTGAGCTTGGTTCTTCCGGCTCGTATACACCCGTCTCGCTCGATTCTGGGACGTTCCAATTGCACCAGGGAGTTCAGAGGCGAATCAGGGTCAAGTTGACTCAAAGTTCAGGGAAGAGCCTTCCTTGGATGGGGGTGACGAAGATTAAGGTCGGAAAGGTCAGACTCTTGGAGTCAGGGAGACTTATAGATGCAAGCACTGGATCTCAAGCTATCTCCCTGCACTTGCTGCCAGTGAAAGAACCGATGAACCATCCGGTAAATTCGTGTATGGTGGACTCGACTGTGTAGTGCGTCGCACCGCTGACTTGACATGCTTCCTATCAGGATGGAACTGGAACGATGCTGGCCGAGGCCATCTGGGACTCATCCTCACATGGCTCGACCCACCTCGATCGAATCACTTCAACCAACCAATCCATCCTCCTCAGCCTTCAGTTTCACCTCGAGGTAACCGGTTGTCAAGTCCCGGCTGAGTTTACTCGAGACTTGTCTCTTCGGATCCTCCATCGAAACAGCAGGTCCGGTTCAAGCTTTTTCTCAAACTTCTTCTCGAAACCAATAACGACGAGCACATGCATTTACGATCTCAAACTAACGAACGCCAGACCGAAGGAGCTTTGGAAGATGGATACGTCTGATCAGTTCGTCGAAGGAGAGGAATGCTTGGGAGGACGGCGACCTAGAGGGGTTAGCTGCATCGAAGACGCCATGAAGTTGGTTGGGATCGAGAAAAAGTCGGCTATCGTGCGAAGTGTAGCTGCCATGTTGATCTCAATCGACTTGTCAGAAGACCAAGAAGGTGATCCGATGATCAATCATGAGGAGGCAATTTTGGTGTTGAGGGACGTGATCGATCAGTGGCGATCGTATCGGTTCCAATCTACGAACGTGAGTCTTGCTGCTCGTACACAGCCTGCTCTTGTTCGTGAACTTTTCGTGTCCATACAGGGAAATTGTACCATTGGACCCAATCGAACGGTTGGTTGATCTTTCCCTCATGATCATCTAGATCAATCTGTCTGAATCCCCGCCAAAGTCGAACCCTGGCGAGCTCAACGTACTCGCTGGGCTGGCTCAACCTAAATTCCGTCCGTCAACCAAGTTGATTCCAGAGACGTGAGTTATTTTCATCGTGATTTGCAACCAGAATCGATCGACCGATATCCACTTGTCTGATTGTCCCACACCCTCTCATGACGATCCTCTTCGTCTCCCATCAATTCCAGTAACTACGTTACGAAACAAGGTTATGTCGAGGTCAGAATCGCTGTCCGATCGTTCCCATACCGTAGACAGGAAAATGTCTGACAATCCAATCGACCTTTCAAATCCTCGCTTTGATAGATGCTTATCGATCCTTCGGAGAACACATGGACTCGTCGATTCATTGTACTCAAGCGGTTCGTTCTCATCCCCGTTTAACGATCAAATTCAGCAATTACCCTAACCGAGAAATGCTTTTTAAAATCAAATAAAAAACGTATCGACGCCATCTCTTCACTACCCTCATCTATAGACCATTGCTGCACGTCTACGAGTCGTCCCGAGGGGATGAGATCATCGTCGTAAACCTCACGACGGAATGTCACGTCTCGAGATCACCCGAAGTTGAGCACCTTGCCGGGGTAAGTATTATCGACATATCAGTGACTTGATTCATCTTACGCATTCAACGCTCCCCCCCTAACCCTCGATCTTCTCTATGTTTACATTACAATCGCAACAATAAACATTCCTTTCTTCCATAGCGTAAGCACGCTTTTACCGTGTTTTCACGGACGAACGCCCATGTCTTCTCAGCGTTGAGCGACAAGGAAGCTTCATCATGGACGAACTTGATTGATGCTACTTGATTTCTCTCTCTCTCTCTTCCCCTCCTCCTTCCCCTGCTCTCTATCGTACTCCGGATCAACTTGCTCCTTCTAATTCCTGGCGATGACCAAACAACCCCCCCCCC
>BCKM01000020.1:48844-99868 GCA_039545415.1 Udeniomyces megalosporus | reverse complement strand
TCCATCCGTAACTTCCTCGATCCTCTCTTGATACACCTAATCACTCATCGTCATTCCGTATGGTCAAATTCCAGCTGACTCTTCCCATCCTCAACCTTCCGTCTCCTTCTTTTTTTCTTTTCTTATTTTCTTCTCGTGTAACCTCCCGCGCGATCATCACGTGCTCCTAATCTGTCAATTTATTCATTTTCCTGCCCTAGATTTCCCTTCCCCCCCTTCCCTATTTTTGTAGATCCTACAAGAATTTCAATGATTTACCTTTTTTTCGTGTCTTTCTGTCTCCTTCTTCTTTTTTTTTTTTTCTTCCTCTCAACTGAATCCTCTGGGTACGAGCCTCTTCTGGACCATACATGAGTCAGGAATAGACAGACTCCTTTCGGGGAAGGACGAGATAGGATACAGTTGAGTGTAAAATATCATCAATCACCCTCGATTTTCCTCCTCCTCCTCTTCGTCCATTCTCAACTGTCCAGCTCGTTGAGCGACCTTTAGGGGGCTTCCGAGCCTTGTTTCAACCAGCGTCACATTTTTATCGTCATCGGTTCAGCTTGTGCTAATTTCTTTGGGTTTGGTGCGTGTGTGTGTGTGTGTGTGTGTGTGTGTGTGTGTGTGTGTGTGTGTGTGTGTGTGTGTGTGTGTGTGTGTGTGTGTGTGTGTGGGTGGGTGTGTTTTTTTACTGCTCGTGGATAGGTCGAAAGACGACTTTCCGAGCGAGCTTGTCCTCAAACATCTGGAAAGCCTGAAGTGAGAAAATCAAGGTGAGATTGATTGACGAGAGGAAGAGGAAGAAGAAGAGAAGAAGAAGAAAAAGAAGAAAAGTCGTTCAAGCAAAGCGTCAGATTCATAGACAAGAAAAGGGGAAAATAAATATATATATAAACCGATCCCAACGTACCTCAGCTGCTCTATCAAAACCATCCATCCAATGACTGACGAATCCATCAACCCCTTTCTTCTCCTCTATCACTTCACTGCTCTCCTTCTCAGCTCCCCTACTTCTTGTCCTCCTCCCCATCAAGACATCCTTGTTCCTCCTCAAGCATTCCAAAGCTTCGGGGAAGACAGCTCGAACAGGACACCTACCGAACGAGAATTTCAAGTTTTTGTTGTACGCGTCCGACCCCGAGAGGAGGTTTGGGGAGGAATGAACTCCAACTGAGGAGATGAAGGCGAACGGTCGAGAGAGTTTGATGGCTAGGTCCATGGCGGGTTTAAGCCTGAAGAAAGGGGGGGCGGAGGGGGAGGATTTTTTTGATCGTTTAGTGTAAGAAGGTGATGTCATCGATCAGGCTCATCATAAGCAGGGGGTTCTCGAGGCAAAAAAAAAAGGAAAGAAAATCGCCAAAAAGCATAAATAGAAGAAGAAGAAAAAAAGAGAGAGACTTACCCAACGATCTCGAGAATGGCATCAGCTCCTCTTCCATTCGTCCTAGCTTTGATGATCTCCAAGGGTGATTTCGATCCAGTAGCGGAAAGGGGGATAGAGATCGCACCCAAGTTGGATGCCTGGGCAAGTCTTTCTGGGACCCTAACCATGACACAAAGCAAGGTGTTATCGAAGAATCCCCCGACTCATAAGGGAAGCTTGAATACGAACGAATCGATAGCATAGAGATTTCCAGGCGAGACCCATTCAAGTGCTGCAGTAATAGCGCAGATTCCGACTGGGCCGCATCCTGAATTGATGATACGAGATCCAAACGGAAGGGGGGGGGGGGGGGGGGGGGGGGGGGGGGGGGGGGGGGGGGGGGGGGGGGGGGGGGGGGGGGGGGGGGGGGGGGGGGGGGGGGGGGGGGGGGGGGAGGAGAGAAATCGATCAACCGAGGATTCCGTGCTTATTTGCTCCTTCCCCACATAAACGTACCGATGACGACAACGATCATTTCCCCGTGCTCGGATGCAGGGAAATGATTTCGAGCGTTGGTGGAAGCGTGAAATCCAGTCGGAAAGATGTCCGCCATCGTCACCAGCAATTCCTCTTCCAAATCCTCCGGAGCGTGGAACAAGGTCGTTTCTGGAACGACACGGAGAAGGAGGGAGGAAAGGAAGAAAGATTATTATCATTCATTTTTTTTTTCTTTCTTTTCTAGCCAGATGAGGAAGAAGAGAAATATCCATCTCGTCCCACCTCCGTTCTGGGTGGAAGGGACTCTATTCTTTCTTCCTTCTCCTTCTTGTTCTTCTTCCCTAAGTATCATCACCTCTCAGGAGATGCTTTCAGTTCCCCTTGACTTTTTCTACACTTACCTGCCAAAGGGACTCGAACGTATCCTGCCTGACCTCCATCCAAGTTCGGGCAACCAAACAAAGCTCCCTTCTCGCATCTACTCGTCAACCCCTTCTGACAAAACCAACATTGTCCGCACGACGTGGTGAAAGGGGACACGACTCGATCGCCAATCTTGAATGAGGACGTTGAGGTGTCGACGGAAGGATGAAACGCGTGAACCGTCCCGACGAATTCATGCCCCTTTTTTTGTTGTTATCATGGAGAATTCATTTAGGACGGTAAGATCAAGGGTGAATTTAGTGAGCACGAAACGAACCATGATGAATCCCGTCCCTGACACCGTTTCTCCACCTCTCCAAGTATGGAGTTCAGATCCGCACAGAGCGGTAGCTAGGACCCTTTTATTTCGGTTGGAAGATACGACCATCAGCGATCCGGGCGCAGAGATGAAGAGCGAGGCTTGAGTTCAAGAGGATGAGATGGGAAAGGCAGGCCTGAGAGAATGTACTTTACGACGATATCACTTTGATCGATGGGTTGTGGGATGGGACGGTCTTGTACGAAGATGGTTCTGGGTCCACCAAAGATGACTGCTTGCATGGTGTTAGGAGACGATCCGGGAGGTGTCATGTCGAGGGAGAGATGGGATGATAGTAGAAGGAAGAGGTCTTTGACAGATCGGGGACTTCATTATCCGATTCCGCCCTGTCCACTCGACTAACCACACACGCGGACACACATCACTCCATTCGATACAGTCTTTGTATACACACACATCCAACCCCCCTACAGAAGCACAACCCGATAACGACGACAAGAAGAAAAAAAAAAAAAAAAAAAAAACATGCACGACCTCCACCAAATCTCTCGCACCCTCAACCCACTGATGCTACACATCCGCTCTCCTCTTCATGCTAAGATACCCGACAGATCGGTCCTCGATTCAAACAGATCAGAAAGAGTTCTTCATCTCCCGAAGCTTGGCCATCGTCTCGACGGGGTCAGACGTCTTTGTAGCCGTCCTGTAGATGGAGGAACGATTCTTCAGCTGGATGCCTCCTTTGTGCATCAACGCTATCCTCCGGACGTCTCTCGCTCCATCCTCTCGCCCAGTCACTCACCTGACCTCATCGACCTCGAGTCTAACGAACACGTTCCACTTCTTTTCGTCTCCAATGGTATAGCCGTTCTTGACGGTCGCGCCCTTCGCAGCGGCAGCGACGAGGTCTTGAATGTCCTTGTTGTTGGGCTCGATATGGGCACCTGATTGTAGAGTGGGGGAGTTCGATGAGCAAGGTGAAACAAGGTTGGGTAGATGACAGCGACGCGCTCAGCAAGGCAGATACTGACCGAATTTGGCCGAACCAGGGGTGTACTCGTGGCCGTTGAAGACTTTGGTATCGTCAGGAAGAGCCATCTAAAGGCTCGATATCAATCATTCGTTGTTTCAGTTCCTCCCTCGCTCTCTGAATTCAGCCAGGTAGAGCAGAGGACGTACGAGCTTCTGCAAGCTAGAGTGCATTTCTGCGGCAGTCCCTTCGAAGAATCGTCCGCACCCAGCTGTAAGGAAATCACCAGGAGCTCAAACGTCAGCTTGGTGAATCCGTTACCGATAGACTAGCGATACATGCCGCGCTTCGACTGCTGACCGCCCAACGATCAAGGACGAACCGGTGAAAAGGGTGTCGCCGGTGAAGACGGCCTTCTCGTTAGTCTTGGTATCAGTGACAAAGTAGCAGATGGAATCTGAGGGCGCGAGCCCGGAGCGAGGATGAACAAAACATCAGCGGGGAAACATCAAAGGCGATTGTCAACCGAATTCCGTTTGTGTGCGAGCATTCGGGGGAATGTATCTCTCTAGCCTCACCTTGAGTATGGCATGGCGTTGCGATGCATCTGATCGAATGTCAGAGCGGTATCCAGATCAGAAAACAAAACAACGAATCTCGAAAGGATTACTGAACATGGACCGGAACTGACTTGACTTCGATGTTTGTACCGATGTGGAAGACTTCCCCATCGGAGACCTTGTGAGTGAGATCTGGCACTTTATCCGAACCACCAAAGACTTCGGTGGCTCCGTGAGCGGCGACGAATGCCTTGTTGCCACCAGAGTGATCCTATTATGACGTCAACGAGACCGGATAGAAAGGGACGCGCAGCGCATCGATTAGCGCATTGATTCGGATACGAGACGACGCAGAGAGAATTGAGAGGGGCTTTACGTTGTGATGGTGGGTCGTGAGAAGATGAGTGACCTGCGAGAGGGAATGCGGTGCACGAGATGACCAAGGGAAGAAGGAGGCAAGTTAGGATGAGCCAAGGTCGATAGCATTGATGGCTCGTCTCTATCTGGCGGCGAGACTCGAAGCCTAGGAGAGCAGGAAGGGAGACCGAGGTGATATGGTCGAGCTCAAGGGAAAACAACGTACATCAACCTTGGCCTTTCGAGCATCGTGACCGATCAACTTGTGGTCGTAAGGGTCGATGACGGCGCCCTCACCAGTGGCGTCGTCTTGGAGGATGTACATCCAGTTCTAGTGCATTTAAGGGCGGAGAGAGAATCAAGTCGAGCAAGGTAGGTTGGTGGTTGATTGACGTCACGCGAGCAGATTGCAGAGGAAGTCAGCGGGGATAGAAAGCCAGAGGGGGAATTCACGAAGGGTTCAACTCACGTCGGTTCGAGCTTCGTTGGCATGATTCGAGGTGAGCAGCAGGATGGAGGATGGTGAGATACAAGGGAAGGAGATGAGTAGATGTAGATGAGGGTGGGAGAACGGAATACGACTTGGGTAGGGGTCGATGGGAGTATATGGAATGAGATTCGAGAATTGATTGGACTGACCTTGAATGGGGGTGATTTTCATGTTGCGTGCTTGATGTTTGATTGGGGTTGGTAGTCGGGAAGTTGTCTGTTTGATGAGATGGGAGATGAAGGTCATGGGGACCTGGGTCAAGGGGTTTTAGTCGATTACCGGGTCCCGGGGAGAAACCAAGAAACGGAACGAAGCTTTCGGGTCAAGTCACGTAACCCCAAGGGAGCCAGGCACTTTTCACCCAATCCTGGCTCTCCTCGACCCTCTTCCTCACTCGCCGCCTCACCTACTGTTAGTTCACATCCACTCTTGCTTCCTCGTCCTCTGCCCCTATCAGAGAGAACCATCTTCTTTTTCCATCCACACTCGACGGCTCTACCCCCCTCTTTCCCTCCTCTCCTCTCCCCATCCCATCCCCTCCCCCTCCCTCCCCCCCCCAATCCACACTCTTCTCTTCTCCCCACAAAAGGATGAACTCAGTGTAAACTAATTCAAACTAGAGTCTCCAAGCCCAACCTTCTCCTGTGTGAGTGGAAGGGCTCAGACGATATCGCAATCACGTTCTGAATCGCCCACACTTTTCGCTCTCACTCAACCTTCGATCACTTTTTCCGTCGTCCTCTCCGAGTTCAGATGTACTGACTGGTGCTGTTCTTCATCTCGTTCTAATAGAACCTCAAGTCCTGTCTCAGTTTTTCTGAGGATCTCATCCAATTCTTTTTTACCTGTTAGTTCAATGTCTTTCTTCGTCCCCTTCTCTCCCCTCGGACTATCCCTTGCATCAACCCTCTCTCCGCCAAGTCCTTCACACTACCATCCCCCCCGTTCTCTCAAAATGATTATCAATTAATTACCGTCGTAGTCGTCTGTACCTGCGGGTCGTTCGTCTTTGATCGATAAAACCAAGGCTGCATTGTTCACTTCGCGTGATCGTGTTATGATTCCCTCTCCCAACAAAATCTCCTCGAAATCAGACTGTCTCTTCGAGAAATCACCGTTTCTGATTAGTCATGTCTTCTTTCCACGATAGGTTCTTCATCTTCCACCACATCCGACCCTTTTTCATCTCGCTCAGTGCTTTGTCACAGGTTAGTTTCCTCAATTCTTTCCATTTCTCACCAAATCATCTCCCGACCCTTCCAATTGCTCTTCCTCCTACCTTCCTCATCGATACATGAAGAATACATATCACGACGGTCTTCTGAAGGGTCACTTTGGCGAGCTTAACCTCGTCGTGTCCTTCCTGTTGAAACCGCCCGCAACAAAATTCGGGCACTAGATTCTGAACCTCTACCTTTTCATTCAAACCTTTCCTGTTCACATCTCATCACTCGGCAAGATGTCTCAAATGACTGACCTTGTTTCTCTTTGTTTTCGGTATTTAGCTTTCTTGCCCCCAGTCAAATAAGTCTTCTTGTCGCCTTTAGTCTACGATCAGTCTCATTCGATATATCATGTTTTGTTCTTTTCTTGGCTTTCTCATCCATCCAATTTTCCTTGAATCGAACCCTGTAAACGCCCGCAATCGCATGACGTTCGTGTCACCTACTGATCGATGAATCAATTCATCCATCCTGTTGGTGTTTGACTCAGGTATCCTAACGTACTCTACTAATATTCCTTTTGATTCCACCAACACCATTACCTCCCCCTGTGTTGGTTCCATTCCCAACATCTCCACGTCCACTAAACCACTTGAAACCCAAGACAACGACCACCCCCAATAAGACAACTACGACGATATCACCCCATCCATTGCCTTCACCACCGTCACCACCATCATCATCAACAACCCCATCCTTGATTCGTCCATCGTCAAGTTGACGGTGAGGTTTTCCCTTGATTCCCTCTCTACTGCCTCCCTTTCGTCTCCTTCCTCCTTTCCTTCTTCCATCACCTTCCGATTTACCTTTTTCTTCTTTTTCTTTTTCTTCTTCTTCTTCTTCTTCTTCTCCTTCCTCCTTCTCCTCTACTTCCTTACTATCCACCTGTAGATCAATCGATAACAGCCTCCTAGCACCTTCCCTCAATCTTTTACCATACTGTTCGAAATCAGTGACGATCAAGATCCCACCTTCCCTTCCTCTTCTTCTTGCTCCTCCTCCTCCTTCTCCTCCTTCTCCTATCTTCCGTCCTTCACCCGTAAATGGCCTACTGCTATGACCACTGACGGTATCATCGTTCCTTCCATCGGTACCATCACCGCTACGAATCATGGTGATACCACCATCACCACCACCACCACCATCATCATCATCATCATCATCTTTCTGCTTCCCTCCTCTTTGTTGATGTCCTGGTTGTCGTCGTTGTCGTCTTTGCTGTTGTTGACGATGATAATGAAGTTGTTGCATCAGATGATTTCTTCTATGTGGAGCTGGTGGTTCTGGTGGTGGAAGTCGTATCATGAATGTTGATCTGATATCATCATCACCATCATTGGTGACGTTCTTCTGCTTCTGATCCTTGCTTTCATCATGATCGTCGTCATCGTCAGACGATAACGATGAGTGGACATAATGACGAGAGAGGGACAAATAGATTTGGGCTAAGATTCGATGTGGCGATGATGATGATGATGATGATGATGACGACGACGACGATGAGGAGGACGAGGAGGAAGAAGAAGAAGAAGAAGAAGAGGCGAGTCGATCGAGGCGATCATGAATCAATTCCAACTTGTCCAACAACAAGGGTTCAACCGTTGCTTCTTCCTTCAACGATGAAGAGAGTTGAATCATTCCATCGATCCATCCATCTTCATTGTCATTGATGTCATCGTCGTGATGAGAAGGAGGAGGAGGGAAAAAGTTTAGGATCAGTTGAGCGATCACGAAGAGTTGAGGTGGTTGACTCGATCGATGAGCGTGCCTGAAGTGGTAGGGAAAAGAGGAGAAAAAGGAAAGAAAAAAAGAAAAGAAAAAAAGATCAGCGAGAGAACCAGAGGAAGGCATTCTCTCTTTCTTTTCTTTTCTTTTGTGTGGGGGGGGGGGGGGGGGGGGGGGGGGGGGGGGGGGGGGGGGGGGGGGGGGGGGGGGGGTGGAGGGGGAGTCAGGAACAGAGAAGAAGAGAAACCTTCCTCTAGGAACCTTCTCTGACCTGAACACCATGTGAACTACAAGATGAAGGAAAACAAGAGAAGAAGAAGAAAAAAAAATCTTACAACATCATCTCGAATGCTTCCCATTCAACCTTTTCCCTCCTTGATCTTCTTCTCTTCGTCCTCGTTTGCTTCGTCTGATCCCTTCGATTCGAACCTCTTGGTCTCCTTCCTTGCTCTCCACTGCCCCTCAACCCATCACCCTCTCGTTCTTCTCCTCCTTCTGCCCTTCCCTTTCCTCCATCATCATTATCATTATCATCATCCCCTCCCTCTTCTTCTTCTTCCTCCAATTTCATCAACGCCAAGCAAACCAAACTCGTCGGATCCATCAATCTCCAATCTTCCTCTTCATTTCTCTCTCCCTCCCCCTCCTCCTCCTCCTCCTCCTCCTCCTCCTCTTCCTTCCCTTCATCTTGATTCATCATCTTCTTCTCCTTCTTCTTCTTCTTTCTCTGCCCACTGCTCCCTCCTGCCAACAAGGTTTTCCCTCTATCCTTCATTAACCGTATCGTTCCTTTGTTCGGTGGAAGGATGATCAATTTCTCCCACATAGCGGGTTGAACTTTCACCAAATGGATCGTCAATAATCTGATCGGACCTGTGCCAGCGAATTCAATCATCGTTGGTGACGTTGATCGAGATGAAGAAGATTGATCTCGACCATGACTTGCTCCTTGATGATGATGATGATGATGATGAGTGGCAGGAGATGATGGTATTTTTGTGTCCAAGGATTTTTCGACCTGATTTGATTGTTGAATCTGATTTTGGCGAATGGATGGGTCTTGTCTGTTTGCGCTCTCCTCCCTTCTCGTCCTCTCCCCTTGTTCCCTCGAAGATGACGATGAATGTATCGAAGCTGACAACGATGAGGGATCATCAGATGAATATGAACTCGACGAAGCTGTCGAATTCGACGTAGCGGTTGAAGAGGGTGGTGCTGAACCGGATGGTGAGGTGAGTGAAGGTGAGAGTAGAGGGAGTGAAGTGGGTTGGTGGTGATGTATCGAAGGCAGGAGGTTGGATGGACTAAAGAGCAAAACGGCATTCGTTGATGACTGGGTGAGTGCGGTAGTGACCGCTCTGGGGGATGATTCAGAATCCACATGAGCAGTAACTGGGTTTGAAGGAGAAGCGTTTGACGTCAATGGCGACGAAAGAGCAGCAGAAATTGCCGCTGCCGTTGATGAGTATGATTGAGTAGTTGGCGAAGAGGGTATCGATGATGAATCTCGCCGAGACGAAAACTCATCGATAGGATCAGGATGATGCGTTAGTTGAGGTTCAGGATGACGACGAGGTCGTGAAGATGATTGAGAATGGGGTGCCGTCGTAGAGGACGATAAGGTTGACGAACGGAGGATGTGTTGTGATGAAGACAGATGAACGAGTTCTCCTTCATCCCAGGACAACTGCGTGTCAGATTGCTCCCTACGATTAGTTAACGAGTGCTGGAATGAATGGTGTTGGCTGTGGTTTTCCACGAGGTGATGTGTCGTTGCATCCGCTTGAAGTGTCTCGAAAGTGGACGAAGATGACGACCAAGGGGATGAACACCTTGATCCAGCAAGGGAAGCAGTAGGCGAGATTGCGGCAGGAGGAGAATGAAGAGGTCGTTCGGGTACATCCAAGCGGCGGTAAGACCGATCCTTAGGAAGTCTTGATGCGTGAGTGAAGGATGTCGATGAAGGGTTGACCGCAGAGTTTCCAGTCGAGAGCCCCATTGGCTCATCTTGCCGTTCCTTGGTCGAGAGTCGGATGTTCTCCATCATTATAGGTCTACCCTCTCCATCATGGAAGGTTCTCACTCCAATGACCTCTCCCATTCCCCGGCTGACCGACTCTCTCCCCCCTCTCCGCGTCCTGTTGCCATCCGCCTCCGCCTCCTCCTCCTCCTGCCCCTCCCTTCGACCCGACAATCTGACTAAATTCCCGACGGATGGGAGCGTTGACAGGGCAAGTTCTTGGTTGATTCTACTCGTCGAGCTCCAGAAGCCAATCTTGGCGGCTCTCTTGCGAGCAGATCTTTCGAGGAGGATCTGAGAATCCAGTGGTCTGATCGGCGAGCAGAGTCGTCCCTGCGGGATTCATCATGTATCGCAGAAAGAGTCAGGCTCAAGGACAGATCAGCAGTCGAAAGGTGGAGAAGATCATGTATTGAGTCCCCAATCGAATCAAATCGACTTACTCGAATGACAGGTAAGCTTCCTCTGACGCCTGCTGATATGTAGTCATCTTCAAGGGTGACCTAAGATACCAATCGGATGGAACGAACGAACGAAAGGGATGATGAGATGGATAAGGTGATAGTGTATGTCACTCGTTTCAGTCACTATATGATAAGTATAGTTATGGAGATCGCTTGGATCAACTCTCGATTATTGACCATCGCCCGAGCCATCAAGGGAGCAAGTTCGCACGTCATCAATTGACGATACGGCTCCCCCAACCTGTCACTTGCGCAGTCCTGTGTCCTATACTCCCCGCATACATACGCTCAGCATCCCGAGACAGTCCCATACGCACCTCGACATCCGAAGACTTGGTCCCGATCGGAAGCTCTACCAGAAGTGTGATTTGCTTATGAGATTCTGGGTTTGTCGGGGAGAACGAGTAGTCGGTAATTAGCCAGGTGGGAACGAGGCGAGGCAGAGGAGTAAGAACATCGTTTCAACAAGATCGATTGTCAAAGAAATCGATTAGGTGGCATGGCCAGCGATTACCCATGATCCGTACGAATCAAACAAGATGTCGTTGATGAGTCAGTATAGAGCGCAGCCTCGAGGGTGTCCAAAGGCGAGGATCAGCAGAAAGGAGTCCTCCGTCTCACGATGATAGGTGTACATGTTTCCAACGGTATTTGGATGGCGCCTGGTTCACGACTGTCGTATATGAAGGAGGGATGACGTGGTAGAGCGTGGGTCTGATCCGGGGGGGTTCGATAATTGAAAGAGGTTGAGGAGTGAATCGGACCGACGAAGCCAGGGCTGGGGAAGAGACTGCCAGGGCGGGCCTCTCATCGTAACTGCGTATAACAGGTCCCTCGCACTCCCTCTCGCTTGAATCAAACAAACAGATCTCACAGCATCTCACACACCTGTCATGTCCTCTCTACGAACGTCCTCTCACACACCACCTCGTTCTCAATCGAGAGGTTTGTTTTTCCGGCTTCGCGTTCATTTCTCTTTCTAACCTTCTTCCTCTCATCGAATGTCAACTCAATCCAGCCAGTCAGTCCTTGGTCAAACACGAACAAGATTTTTTTTTAGAACAAAGAAAGAAAGAGGCAGGAGGGGAAGATGTTTGTGAAGGCTTGAAAAGGGCGGGGGAAACGACTACTTCGAAAGACAGGAGGCACGTCCAAGCAAAAGCAAGAGAAGAAGAACGCGAAGAGGGGGGAACAAGCAATCATACGGGGTGGAAGGACGGATAAGGTGAGGGGGGGGTTGATGACGGACGGAAGGGGGATAGTTAGACAGTGTTTTGGTTTTCGAAGGCAAGGGAAGGAGCATCGAAACGATCTGTCGAGTGCTTTAAGAAAGCGAAGGGAAAGCGGTAGCGTCGTTGATGTCGGCAGCGGGGGCCTTTCGAGCAGCAGGGGCGGAAGCTCCACCTCGAGCTCCACCTCGACCACCTCGGGGTCCACCTCGACCAGCACCTCGGGGGTTTCCACCCTCCTTGTTGAAGCCTCGTCCTCCCTCGGCTCCACCTCGGGCTCCACCTCGGCCGCCTCGAGCGGGTCGGTCGTTTCCACCGACGGGGGCGAACTTTCCGTCAATTTGAAGCTGAGTTGAGCAAACGGTCGTGAAAAAGTTGAGATGTGAGAAGAAACGATCGAGAAAGGTAGAATGAACGAAAGCGTCGGTCGAGAACAGAGATGAACGACGATGCGACAGATCGTGTCGGTAGGTTCAAATGATGGCGGTAGAGGCAAAGCGATCACGATATACCGCAAAAGTGGTTCGGATCGAAGAGGGTCGGATAAGGGTAAGGAAGCGAAGAGCGAAGCCGACACACAGGTGACCCGAGGTGGAACGAAATGGTTGTAGAGATGAGAAGGCACGAGAGCAGTTAGAGCCAGCAAGCATTTCACGATTACGAATGATCCAAACGCGTTGAACAAAGACACTCACGGTCTCCTTGACCTTCTTGGGAGCCTTCTCCTTGGCAATTCGAGCCTTCTCCTTAGCGGCGAAGAAAGCGTCGTCACCCTTCTTCTGGAGGACCTCACCCTCACCCTCCCAGTCACCGACGACTCGCTTAGCGAGCTGGGAGACACCCTCGATAGCGGCGGCGGCCTTGGCGGCAGCCCACTCGGCGTAGGTCTGAGTGTTGTCTTCCTCCTCCTCCTCAGCCTGGGGCTTTCGCTCCCTTCGCTCCTCCTTGGGGGCGGCCTTCTTGGTCTCCTCGGAGTCGGATCCAGCGACGTCGGCGGCTCCGATGGGAGTGGCAGCTCCAGGGGTGACGGCCTGAACGTCAGCCTTGGCGTCCTCGGCTCCCTGCTGCTCGTCGGCGAGCTCAGCAGCACCTGATGGGAAGAGCATGTTGGATTAGGAACGTGCACTCAGGATAACGATAGAATCGAGGCGGGCAGTCCTCAGTGAAAGAAAGACATACCGGTCTCGGCTCCCCAGCCAGACTCGACTCGCTTGTGAGTGTCACTGTATGGCACCAAGTCGATCAAGCCCGAGTGAAGGTGCCGATAGAGAGAAGGTGATGAGACGTGGTGTATGGTTCAACATCAAAGAGAGGAAAGCAAGAAAGTGCAATATTCGTCGGATCAGTCAAACTGGCCCTCGTTGTCACAACGGCATGGTGGCAGAAGAAATTACTTACGCGTGTCCTCCAGACTTCTTGTCGAAGCCACCGTGGGAGATAGCGCCGGCACCGAAGTGAGCACCTCCTCGCTTTCCACGTCCTCGACCAGCACCGGCAGGTCGGGAAGCTCGACCACCATGGTGCTCTCGGTCCTCTGTTGAGTTGAACATGACGGCGAGGTGACGACGAGATTAGGCATACGGCAGAGAGAGGGGACGGAGAGTGATTGACAAGGGAGAGGCAGGGAGATGTGTCCGAGAGAGTAGTAGAGCGAAAAAAAACCAAGGTCAGTATTGGTCGACGAGACGTCATCTCGTCCATATCCAGTCCCACTGGTCAGACGACAATGAACTTACCCTGGATCTTCTCTCCAGTCGATCCGGGCTCGGAGGCCTGAACGTCTCGGTTGCTTCGGTTGTTACCAGATCGAGCACCTCCGTTGGCTCGAGCACCAGCGGGAGCCTTCTTAGCGGCAGCTGGGGCAGCAGCGGCGGCGGGGGCAGGCTTGGGAGCAGCGGGCTTAGGCTTGGGGGTGGGGAGGACACCGGTTCCAGCGTCGTCGTCTGAGCATGGGAAGAGGGGAGGGAGGAAGAATGGGAGTCAGGAAGGAAGCGTAAAACAGGATTTGAGAGATGAACCCGAAATTGAAGCAGTTTCAAGTCAGCTGAACATTCGTCGCTCATTGGATCTCCCTTGGTCCGTCGGCAAGTCAAAGGGAAGCCATGCACGAATTCGGTGTGCTCCCTCCTCCTGATTGAGCGCCAGAAGCGAGGGGGAGGGAGAGGGCGAGAAGAGGGGAAACCTGGGCGGAAAGAGAGAGGAAACGGTTCTTTTCTCACCTCCGAGGAGCTCGAAAGGGTTCTGAGACCTGACAGCGTTTGACATTGTGATTTGTTTGAGTTGGGGTTGATGGAAAGGTTGGGTTGGGTTTATAGGCTCTTCGTTAAGGCCTGTTGCTGGAGTGAGGTGGGATCAGTGACTTGGCGAAAAGGTACTGAAAGAGTTCGAGGGGTCGACGAGGGAGGGCAAGATTCGACTCGAAAGAGAGGAATCAAAAAACGAAGGCCAAATCCTTTTTTTTTCTTCTTCTTCTCTTCCCTGTCCCCCCCCCCCCTCTCTCTCTCCCTGTCGACCTCTTCTCTATGCCCTCGTGTCTTCATTTCTTGATAGTCATGCAGTCAAACCTATGCTATCGAATCAGTCCTGGACCCACCGACGAGAGCCAACAACATTCCAACGCACACGACCAAGCCTCCGTCCGATTCTTGACCTCATTCGAGGCGCGGGAGTTCTCATCCGGACTCTTATTAGTCCAAACATACATCCATCATGCACTTCCGACATGGACATGAAACGGCGAACGCAAACCTAAATGCATCTAACAACCCCTCCATCTACATGACATCAAGCACCAACGACATGAACCCTCGTCTCACCTTCCTCCCCTCTAATGACCCTCTTGCTCTTCTTTCCGTCCTTCCCAGCCTCCTCCACATCGACTTTGCCCCCATCCTCTTGACCATCCTGGAACCCTTGCATTCCCTTGGCGGATCGAACGCCACCCTCGCAAGTGAGGAAACACGCACTGAGGTCAGCGATCGTGTTAAGAAGGCTCTCTGGAGTTGAGCTTGAGGAAGGAGGCGTTCGAGTGAATGGGAACGGAACGGATGGGATCGTCGGGATAAGAAGAGGTGCATCGGAGAACATGTGATGGGTCGTACGCAGTACGGTGACAAGCCAAGATTTAGAGGATGTGGTCGTGGTGGTGGAAGAGGAAAAGGATGATCTAGACGATCCACTCCATCCTTTGACGATAGACGTTAGTCGGTTGAAGTGAGATCCCCAGAGAGTAAAGCCTTCAGAGTTGATCACGAGGGCCGGCGGGAGTTCTCTTTCCTTCTCCGCGAGCTTCCGGTCGTCTGGTCGAGGAAGTGGATCCAGCCAGGGGTCGAGCAGAAGAGCCTTCGAAACGGGCAGCTTCGCGAAGCTCGAAGTGGATGACGACAGAGGTGGCGGATTGGATAGAATATGATAGGTCGTGGCTCCTCCAAAGCTATCAAGGTGTGCAAGGGTTCAATGAGCAAGCCTAATGAAACAGACCGGATAAGCAGTTTGATCGAGATGATAGCACGGACCTATGACCACCCAAAGACATGGTCTCCGTCTCTACTCTTCCTCTCCAACTAGGTCCAAGCATGCTCGCGCCAGTTCCCGTCTTGCCATCATTCTTGTCGATGACTAGTCCGGGAACGTTTTCGCCCTTGACGGCGCGTGAGAATGCGTCAAAGGCCTCGTACACCTCGGCTGATCGGATCTCGAGCTGACGTTGGCGTAAAGGAATTTTGTCGTCATACGAGTTGGATGAAACGACTGGATCCTTCCATCTAAGAGGAAAGGAAACAGTACGCAAGGATGGTAGAAAGAAGGGAAAAAGAAAAGGAACCCGAGAGAAGACGGACCATCTATCAGTCAACATATAGTCGAGGAAAGCAGGAAAGAGACAAACGACTCACTTGAGCTCTTCATTCTTGACATAAAGGAACGGCTGCAGGTCAGACGGTCCATTGGGGGAGTTGTGCAAGATGGATGAAGGACCCGACCTAAGATCGAGCGCGCACGACAGTCAGTGAAGCGTCCCTGGGGTGCCCTTCAGTCGCTTCAAGAAGACTCACCCATCCTTGTGATCAACCATTAGGACAACCATCCCAGTGCTGGCGAGAATTCTTCCAATCTGAGAGTAGATGTGTTTCCCTCCTCCGAGGCCATGTGAGAAGACGAGCAATGGGAACCTACCAGATGCCGTCTTGGCAGTCGAGGCGAGCGGCGCGTTGGAGATGACATCAGGAAGGGTGGTAGAGCCTGCTCGAGCGTAGAAGACAGGAGCTGTTTGGAGAGTGAATGGAGATGTGAGTGTAGCTTAAACCAGGAGTGTCTAGATAGGAACTTTAACTAACCAAGAAGGTTCTTCGATACACCAAGGAAACGAACGTATCCTTCAACGACCGAAGAGATCGGTCTGAGAAGAAGAAAGGGAAAAAGTGAACAGTAGGCGTGTTATGGGTGTCAATTTCGATCGGGTCAAAGATCGGCCGGGTAGAATATGACATCGTGCTATCGATCTGCTGAGATCTCGATTGTTTAGGGCTTATACCCAGGTTGGCTGCTGCGAGAGCGTAGAACAAGGTGGGATATTGCGAACGTAGCAAGTTCTTCTTGTGTTACATCCTGCGAGCGTCTTCCCTTAGACCATGAGCCTTCGAGTCGAATAGATCTCAAAGCTGTCATGGATCTTGCTGCACTCAAGCCTCATCGATCCCCACCTACACTAGGAGATCGCTAGACACTCACCTGACAAGCCAAGGTATTTCGTCGCCTTTCTTCCCTCCACTCTCGACTCCATCCCCCTCTCTCGGGTAAAAACACGCCCACCCGACTTCCTTGACAGCGAGAGCAGGCTCTCCAGTCGCCTCAAGAACAGGATCTGGGAGTGCGAATGGATGAGTGGGAGGATGATAGGCTGTCAGGTAGCCGACTTTGTAAGGGTTTCCCGAAGGGACGGGAGGAAGCGAAGCGGTGAGTGGGTTGAGATACGACAGGAGGCCCATAACGAGTTATGGGTGGTTGATTAGTGGTGGTGGCGAGAGGAAGGGGGGAGAGGAGAGCGATGATTCATCGTCGCTCTCCGGAAAGAGTTGCCGGAGGAGTTCTATCCGTCACATTTCCATTCGCACGCTTTTCTTTCTCGAGATCGGTCAAGTACAGAGACATTTATGAAGCATACAACTACCGGAGACTACAAGCACTACAAACCCTATGCCAAAGGCAAGATCAGATTTGTTTCTGCTTGTCCTTGATCTTGACCTCGATCGGAGAACTTCCAGGTCGCCCAACACCCACGCCATACTCATAGACAAGCGATGCTCCAAGGTAAGCGCCTGGAAAGAAGGGCAAGAAGGAAGACATTGTCCATCAGCTATCGTCTGCGTCGTGTACGTCGGATATCCGAGTGAACGATACGAACTGTAGAGAAACACAGGGATCGCGAGGGCAGAGAGGTAACTATTGAACCTGGGCAGAGCGAGATCGGCGACCTTTCGTCGAGTCCACCTATCATATTTGGACACATTGTTGAGTGTAAGAGCAGAATTTTTCAGTCAATGTTGCGCCCAGAGACTCTACTAACCAATTGTAAGCGGCGACGACAACGACGAGATCGTTCAAAGAAGCATGGGTAATTGTCGTCTTGAGCCTCATTCCATCAACATCGTTCTTCCCATAGGCATCCTTGATGGTCTTGATGACTGAATCTTTGCGTTGAGCTTGAGATCTCGCCATGTTGTAGAGTTCTCCTAGACCGGTGGCGATAGCTGGGGCAGCGGTAATAATGCCTAGACCAGCAGACCAGTGAGAGATCATGTTGAGTGAGCCGATGGGAGGAAGGATCGACATGGATGAGAGGTTGGTGGCTAGGGAAGGGAAGAACCGAAGTGTATCGAGGCCGAATGATGCTGTCAGGAAGGCGATGGGCAGATGGACGAGTGCTGGGTGGACGGGATGACCATCGAGGCCAGGAACTTTGCCTTGCATGACGTTTGAGGTCTTGTGAATGGTTTCTTCGAGAGCTGACATGTTGGAGATGGTAGAAGGGAGGAAGGAATCCACCTAGCTCTCGACAATCGGCCCTTCCCCGATTGGCCGTCCCGATGAGGAGGCTGGGACCAATCTTGACGTCATGGACGACATTTTTCAGCTCCCAATCGGTTCTTGACTCGAGAATTCTTGGAGTCCTTTGAATTCATGTAGGATTCATATCAAGTTCCCAACGATCCAGAGCTGGCGTTTCGAATGGCCCCTTTACTTTTCGATAATCCAGCTGAAACATCACGATAGCACCCGATATCTCTCACAACTCTCCCTTGAACCTCAGGCCTCATTCCTCGTCTCGCTGACAGCCTAGATTGACATTCCTTCAGATCATTTGCTATCTAGCCATACATATATATAGCTCTTCCTTCCGATCCAGATGCCAACTGCTCTCAACTCGCCCTCAACTCCGACACTCTCAACTCTCCCTGAAGACATCCTCATCAAGGTCTCTTCCCACGTTCCCCTACTTTCTGACCTATCGTCCTTGGGTCGATCTTCTAGATCGCTCTATCATGTGGTAAGTTGGTTCGAGCTCTCATCGTTCCTCCTCCTCCTTCAAGGGCTCAATCGAGACTTTCTTTCTTTTCCTTCACCTCCTCCTCTCTTTCTTCGATAGCTCAACGCTAGTCTCTACCCAGCTCATCTGAATCAGAATCTGCCACACGCTCGCTCATTGCCATTCTCTCCATCTCCTTCTTCATGGCCTTCACCAACGCTCCTCACTCACTTGACGAACATCAATTCTCGACTTTCCAACCATCAATTCCATGCCCGTCTACTCCCTCTTCCATCTCAACTCCCGCTTACTAAAAATAAATCCAATCCCTCTTCTGCTACATCGTCGACCTCACGCGTTCCGTTACGACCGCTACTCGCTGTTGGAAGAACGCGAATCGTTGCTGCCGGCGTCGGAGGTAGACGAGGCAAATTGATTGTTCACGATCTGCTAGATCGTGGAGAAGGAAGAGGAGAAATGGTGATTGGTGACGGGTGGGAAGTCGGCTTCAGCGGAGAAGGGGAAGGAATCGGAACAAGAGTTGGGAAAACGAAGGGGACGATTGGAGAAAGAGAAAATGGGTGGGAGGATCGGAACGATAAAGGATTAGGTGGACTGTTGAGTGGTGAACTGACAGGGTTGGAATTCTATCAATCAACAGTTGTGGAAGGCGTCGAATTGGGGCAACAGGATGAAGTGGGACGTGAAAGTCTGATGGTCCTTTCCTTTGCCAACGGAATCGCTCAAATCGTACAACTACCCAGTCATCCACCTCAAGCAAACGCCTCAAAACCACGACTTCGATTAATACAAACTCTTCCTCATGCTGCTTCACCCATCCAATCGATTTCGATCACATCCAATTCACCGCACATCCTGAGTTCAGCCTACTCTGGCCGAATCTCACTCTATGATCCTACAAGAGATCAGTCTCTCTCGCCTCCTGTGACCTTTGACCTTCACTCTCCGACGATTAATGGTGGCAGTGGTAATGGTGGCAAGCCTTGGTCCACTCTTCTCGATAAATCTTTACGTCACTTCATACTAGGTTCATCATCATCAACCGATCCACTCTCGATTCATCCCATCACATCCTCCGGAGAGCTCACTCAGCCTCAGTCTGAGCGACGAAGACTTTACGGACCAGAAAGATGGCAAGGGCAACGAACTCTCCCGAGCGTCTACGCACTTAGTACTTTGGGAGGAAGGGATGATTTGGTCTTGAGTGGCTGGAGTACACCTGTTGGGAAGATCTTAGTTCATGATTTGAGGAGCTCAAGTGGTAAGAGTGTCTTGGAGTTGAGCGACAGATGGGTTGAAGGTGAAAGTTGGTATTCCGTTACTAGTAGTGAAGAGTGAGTTATCTTTCTCCTCCTGTCCGATCCATCTTCTCCTTGAGGACCTTTCCAATCAAGCCATTGATCGATTCAGTAAACGACGTGACTTTACTTAACGGAAGATTTGCTAATTCATTTCGGTTTTCTCCTCTTTCATCTGCTAGCGGTAACACAGTCTTCGCCGGACTTGCTACAGGTGGACGGATCGGTATCTGGGATGTCCGACAATTATCTTCAGATCGATCTATTTCCCTTTCAGCCTTGTCCATTTCTTCCAACCCTAAACCTAACTCCACCTTCACCTCATCATCATCAACGTCACTCGCACGAATTACAACCCTCTCCCTATCAGCATCATCGTCGATGGAAGTTACACCGAGTCCTGACTGGACAGTCTTTGCCCCTCGAGGTGGAGAGAACGGTGGAAAAAGAGGAGAAGTTGGTGGTCTGAACTTTAGAGGTGGTAGACTTTACGGAGTAACTTCAATCGCTCCCTTCGTCTTGGACTTTTCACCCATAGACTCGATCAAGAGGAGTCATTTTCCTTCTGATGGTAGCGATGGGGGTAGTGGCAACAACAGAAACGTGGAGAGTACAAGGAAAGGTCAGAATGTCAGAGGCTATGGAACAAGTCGCAAAAGTAGCAGTACCGACAAGAACGCCGCTAGCGCCGATAGACGTTCCTTCTGGGCAAGAAACAGCGAAGAGAAGGAAACAACAGGAAACTGGGCTGGGGAGAATGCGAAAGGAGGGTTCGTCGATGATGGAGGTGAAATCGTCACGTTTTACGAACACACGGAGAAGCTGGATCTAGGATCAAGCCAAAGATTGAGAGGTTAATCGATTTTGTTTTTCCTCTGTTTCTTTCCCTATCATCGTCTCTTCTTGTACATACGCTTGTATCTCTCTCTCCTTTGTCGCTCATCTCTTCAATGGGTTGTATATTGAGCCGAAGAAAGAGTGCTGTATCAGAAGTTTCTCGGCTTCGGAGACCATTCGCTCAATGTCATCCTTGGAGAGACGACCCTTGTCGTTGGTGATGGTGATCTTGGACGACTTGCCGGTGGTCTTGTCGGCAGCAGAGACGTTCTGTTCAAGAGACGAAGCATCAGCACCAGCCCGACATGATCCCAGACAGAAAGAATCGATAGACTTACCAAGATACCGTTGGCGTCGATGTCAAAGGTGACCTCGATCTGGAGGAACACCTCGGGGAGCGGGGGAGGATACCGTAGAGCTCGAACACACGATGCACGATGCGAAACAGAACGATTGCACCTGAACGGCAGCTCCGTAGGCGACAGCTTCGCCCAGGTTGATCGATCGGCTGTGCTCCTTGCCAGAGAAGAAGTCGGAGACGAGCTTTCGGACCTTAGGGATTCGGGTAGATCCACCGACGAGGACGATCTCGTGGACGGAGGCCTTGTCCATCTTGGCGTCCTTGAGAACTTTCTCGACAGGCTCCATGGTCGATCGGAAGAGGTCCTGGCAGAGCTCTTCGAATCGAATTTGGAGTGAAGGAGGCTAGCAGAGGACAGAGAGATGGATGGCGTACGTCCAGTTCGGAATTGCAGGGTCTCGTCTTGCTTCGTCTTGCTTCACCTTGCTTCATCTTGAGCGTGCTGATACTGATGTGCTGTCGACAATCTCGAGTTCAGAGGAGAAAGGGTCATATGATTAAGTGTATAGAGACGAAATCGAAGGGGAGCAGAAACTGGAGGCAGAGGCCAGGGGAGAAGAGAAGTGGATAAGTCCGTGAGTGAGAAAGGGAGAGCCAGACAAGTCCGTGAGCGAGGAAAAGGAACAGGAGCAAGAGAGACAAGTAGAGAGTGAGAGAATATGTGTGAGAAAAAGAGAATGAGAGAGTGAGAGAGAGTGAGAGAGAGTGAGAGAGAGTGAGAGAGAGTGAGAGAGAGTGAGAGAGAGTGAGAGAGAGTGAGAGAGTGAATGAGAGAGTGTGTGCGTGTGAGAAAGAGAGAGTGTCTGTGTGAAAAAGAGCGAAAGAGTAGAAGCTAGCAGCAAGCGATCCCCAATCCAGCAGACTTGCCCAACCACCGGCCTTCTCTCTTCACAGCGTTCCTCCGAGCGAGCAATGGACGAGACGATGGACGAGGGTCCGAGATCGAGGCGAGTTCCGCGAGAGAGCTCGACGCATGTTGAAGGAGTCGGTCGAGAGCTGACTCGATCGGGAGGGACGACACGTCGAGCCGACTCGGTCCGACCGCTCGACCCCGCTTGATGGCCATCGGCAAGTTCGGGATCGGAGTGGCCAGCGGAGCGACGATCGTGCCAGCCTTGGGATGAGGAGGACGGGGAGCGAGAGGTAGGTTGTGGGTGTGGGTGTGAGAAGTCGCGTCGACGGGCGTCGCAAGTCGGCAGAGGTCCTCGTACGACGTGGCCGGCGAGGTTTTGGAAGAGGACAGTGTCGGAATCGACGACGCTGACCCAAAGTTACCACGGCGGGCGACGGGGCGACGAGGAGGGGTGGTTGGTTCGGACCTGTCGACCGTCGTCGCCGGTCCGAGTTGTTGCTCGACCAGTCGAAGGGGCTTGAGCGGAGACCGTTTCACAACCTCGACCGTCGCGGCAGACGCGGTATGGAGAGCCCGAGGTGTCCACCTGAGGAACGGACTCTCTCCGAGCGGCGTCTGGCTCTCGACCGAGCACCCCTTGAGGAGGGCTGGGAAGGGTCGGACGACGGGTCGAGCGAGCCACGGCTGCTGCTGCTGTTGGTGGATGAGGTAGCAGAGCGGCTTGGCCTGAGAGGGGAGCAAGAACGAAGGAGAGCTGCGAGTCAGCATCGGCATCGGCGAGGGGGAGGCGGTCGTGTCTGAGGAGAGAGAAAGAGAGAGAGAGAGAGAGAGAGAGAGAGAGAGAGAGAGAGAGAGAGAAGCAGAAGGCAGGGAGGGAGGGAGACTCACTCGGTAGTTGGCGACGATGTCGTAGGTGACGGTGAGGATGGTAGAGGCAGGGGTGGGGATGATGTTGTTGGACATGGTGGACATGGTGGATGGACGATGGATGATGAGGTGAACGGGTGGATGGAGGATGAGGTGAATGGATGGATGAAGGCTCGTAAGGCTCGGGTGGGTTGGTATGGGCAAGAGAGGAGAGAGTATGGGGCGAGAGTAAGGGCAAGAGCAAGCGTAAGAGCAAGAGTGCGAGTAAAGGTGAGAGCGAGGTAGTTGTTGGAAGGAAGAAGCGAAATGGGGGAGAGAGCCTGATTTTATAGTCCAGGGAACGATAGGGGCAGGCGAAGGTGTCATGGATCTCATGTCTCACCCCTCCCACCCTTTCCTCTCTCTCGACTCGTTCATATCTCGACTGATGCTGACAATTCAACAACAACAACACTCCGTCGTCCCAGCTGGGTCTAGTGGACGTTGATGCTGGCTGACCAGAGACCAGGATGATGCATGACTGTTAGAGAATGCAAAGAATGGGACGATGGGAACGGCAGCTGTGAACGGATCGATGCCATCGTGAATCCCCCCCTCTCGTACACGTGAACTGGAAGTGATCGTCGTCTGTCATCCACGTGTTCCAGCAGACGTGTCCCATCGTACACGCCTCACAAAGCCGATGCCGAAACGATCTTCCTTCCGTCTCGGCGGATGATGTGTGTGTTCTGTTGATGTTGTTCTGATCGGCTCGGACGACGCATCCACCACCACTACCTCCTATCCCCACCACCACTACCTCCTATCCCCGCCACCCCTGTCGCTTCGTCGTCATCCTGTCGACGACCTGGGATCTGGGATCGTCCCGATCGGGAGCGTTGATCCCCGTCGCACGGTCTCGACACGCATTTGGCTGACCGAACTTGAGATGAATCCGACAGCGATGTCTTGGCTAGCTGACATTCTCTCGATGGAGCGAGATACATCAGCTGCTGCTAGGACCGATGTGAGCACAAAGACGGTGACTGGACAGAAAACACATCGATCCGACGCGAGTAAAGGGAAAGGAGGAGGAAACTCGAGCCGGCTGGGCACCGAAAGAGTACGAAGACAGATGGCTGATCGTATGAAGCGCAAAGAGGGGCACCAACATGGGTAGACACATCATCGAACAGTACAGGGWGRACGCTGGATCGGATCGAATCGACCAGCCAAACGGCAAGCGTACGCAAACAGGTCGGAAGAGGTACGATCTAGAGGAATGACGAGACAAGCAAAGGTAGGTTGACGAGCGAGGTCCGTTCAGACGGATGATTCGATGTTGCTGATGTGCGAAGTAGGACCTCCTATGGACTGTTGAGCTGCGCCAAGAGGGCAAGTCGAGAGGGTGAGGCGTGAGCTCGGCTACGGTCTCTATCTCTGTCTCGGTGGCGCGACGAACTGAGCAAGCCGGGGGGAGCGAGAGTGACTGRTTGAGCGGCTCGGGGAGGTGTCGACGTTCCAACTCTCTATCGGTCGGCTGGGTGGAAGGAGGAGGGAGGGGACAGAGGGGGAGCAGCCGACACGGCGTCATCTCTCGTGCAAGCCACCTACCCCTCTGAGACASGATTGACGCTGGCTAGGAAAGAGAAAAAGACTCCGTCACCGACCCTGCTTTGCTGGCCAAGGTAGACCTCGGTAAGCGTGTCAAGCGAAGCAGAGGGAGACAGGAAGGAAGGGAAGGGAGTCGAGAGCGTTCGGTCGTTTGAAACGAGAGCCGGCCGGRCAGCSAAGAGAGCCCCGGACTGATTTCGGCAAGCGTCAGGTTTCGTCTTTGCCATGACCTCGTCCGTCGTCGGTCGGACGACCGTCAGCAAGGACCGATCGGACGAGGGCATCGCGTGCAAGAYAGAGGTAYGGRTGGGATGCGAGTGRCCGGATCGAGGACGGTGCGGCARCTACGATCGAGGTCGAGTGCGATCTTGCTGACAGTCGACGCTGATCGGTCCTCRTCTGACCAGTTGGCCTAGCCGCGACGGTYGTCRTGCCATGGACCTGACGAGGGATTTAACCTGAMGATKTTGTGGGACKTGACTTGGGCCGGTCCGAGGAGAGGACTGACGACTTGACAATCAGCTCGTGTACCCCACCCAGCTGCATGCTGGTGCTGACGGACCTGCCATCTTTCCCAGCCCTAGCCATCAGTCGTCGGTCGTGTGTCTGGTCCGGCAAGAKCTTTGACCGTGCACGGGCGACGGGATACCGACATTCAGTAGCCGGGCGTTGTCCGATGGGGAACGAGCGTGAGGGGTGCTGGTGGCATGTTAGTGCAGATCATGATGATGGCATCGTCAGCATGGGCGTGAGCGGAGGGTCGATCGATCAGTCTGACGGTCTGTCGGTCTGACGTCGGTAGATAACATGGTGCGATGATCGTCGGGTCGTCGGGCTGACGAGGGGACGGAGCTGCCCGTCGATCGTCACTCGTCCTGGMTGGCTCACGGTTCATGGTCCAGTCGGCATGGCCCGATCCATCGGTCACTCGCTCTCTCATCTCCATCGCGACTCGAACAGGGCGAGAGGGGTGGGAGAAGGCGAGGCCGAGAGAAGGGAAGGGGGATGGGGGCGATCCATCGAGCGTCGTGATTATCCTTTCTTGTTTTCTCTCTCCGGCTCGACATCCAGCTAGGTGTCATCTACGCTGTGTGCTCGTGGTCGCGTCTTGCTGCGACTCAGGCCATACACTCAGGTCATACACTCGCACACACCCAGGGCACTCGCTCGCATACACTCAGGTCACTACACTCGCATACACTCAGGTCATACACTCAGGTCAGATCACACACTCAGGTCACTACACTCGTACACGCTCAGGTCACACACTACACTCGTACACACTCAGATCACTCACTCACACACCCACAGCCAAAGATGAAATGCCACCATGCCACCATGCCACCATGCCACCATGCCACCATGCCACCATGCCACCATGCCACCATGCCACTCCTCACCATGGGCGGACGTCTCGTCTCACCTCGCGTTGCGAGGTATGCGGGGCGTCACGCACATGTGTCTCTGGATTTCCCTGATCTGTTGGTCACGCTGGTCGTACTGTTTGAGTGCAGGCCGCGAGGATGGCACTGTCAGAGCTGTAGTATACGCTGTCTGCTCGCGGTCGCGTCGTGCTGCGACTCAGGTCATATACTCTGGTCATACACTCGTACACACTCAGATCACTCACTCACACTCAGATCACTCACCCAGATCACACCTCAGGATACACACTTAGGTCACTCACTCGCACTACACTCGCACTACACTCGCACTACACTCAGATCACTCACTCACTCGTACAGTATCCAGATTGGCTGAACATCGAGAGATGCCGGACACGGGGTAAGCTTTACCATCGATGCTGTAGACGGAAGCGAAGAGTGTATCGAATCGGAAAGCAAGAACAGGAGCAAGACGAGTAGCTAGAGCAGGGAAGGGGACTAAGTCGTCGTATCGATTATGTGATAGAAGCGGTAGGTAGAGGTAGAGGTTGAGTCGCCTGTGTTTTGTTGAATTGTAATCAATGCAGATATATATGTGCTCCTTGGAGTAAGACAGGCTGAACGATTTCGTTTACGACGACAGAGGACAGATATAGAAGCAGAGCGAGACGTGTGCATACCTGGACGTAATCGGGAGGGAGTTTTGATTGTTGATACTGATCCTCATCTTCAACGATCAAAACTGGACCAGCGTCGATCTCCCTACCATCGACTCTCATTCTGTCACTACTATCCAACATCTCCGATCCACCACTCATCAACGTTGGGGGTTCTTGACGAAGAGAGAACGCCTTCCTCTCCCCTCCTACGTTGGTTGGCGAAGCCGATACGATCTCTCCTGGTTTTGAAGGTCGAGATAGGAAGGGCGATGACAAGTTGATATTGTTCGGACCTAACACAGGACTGGACGGGGGCAAACGTGATCCTGTACTGGAACTGTCACTTGAGATCATGACGGGAAATGGACTGGAGACCGAAGACGGTTGCGAAGGAGTGTACGATGATGAGTCGTCTGATCGTGGGGTTGGGAGAGAGAGAACAGGGACAACGGGGAGAGAAGATGCCAAGCTGGGAGATCCGATCGGAGGTGGTGTTCGTGGAACAAAAGAATCGTTTGGTGCGGTCCTCCTGTCTGTGTTACCCAGTTGTCGTTGTTGCAGGACTATAAGCGTATCGTCTCTATCACTGACTCCATCACCGACGTCTTGTCTAGCCGCTGTGTAGTAGAATCCACTCCTGACGCTCTGATCACTTAGATCCCTCATCGCCACCATTGGTCGATGGCCTTCTTCTTGGGAAACCCCTATTGTAGCAGTGGTGGTGTAAGAAAAGGGTGTAGGCTCAAGGAAGTTGTCCTCAACGGATCCTGAGGGTGTTTTGTCGATCTCGATAAGGCCATTGGAGGAAGGGTGGACTTGAGATCGACGCCGATGTTTACGACATGCAAAGAAACCGATCAGGAGAGCTACCAGGATGCCTACGACAGCTCCGCCGGCTGCAGCACCTCCAATGAGTGCAGACTTTCTGAGTGAGGGTATTGGGCGCAACGAACGTCGATCAGCGATGAACGTGACTTGAGCAATACAAGAAACATCCGACCAACGATGCAGTGTGTTTCTCCTCAGATCCAAAAGAGTTCCTGGATAATCCAAGTACGCGAGAATGTGAGCGGGTTTATACACGGACAGTGGATGTGCCGAAGACAACACCGAAGACTTACTCGGTTGAATTGATGACAGCATAGTCGATGTCCCACCATTTACCTTCAGGACCATTGGTGAAAACGACTGAAGAAATTCGGAAGGTGAGGAAAACCATGGTCATGAAAATCGGAGCCATCAAGCATTGGCTGAATGGACACAACAAAAGTCACCTGTATGCGAGACATTCCCCGAAAGACCTGATGCGGCAAATATTTGCTCTATAGCCGCCGGATTTGCCAACCACGGATGATTGTTGAGTCGATTGTTGCAGAGAACTAGGAAAGATGGAGGGAACAAGCAGCATGCTCACGTCGATATGCGTACCCAACCGATGGATCGGCGTAACCATTATATGTCGTTGGGGATCCCCCATCGAGCGATACATTGTACACTGGAACAAGAGTCGTGTCGTTAGCATCTCGGTCGCACCATAAGCATTGACGCAACGTTTCACGTACAGCCATGATTGCTGAGGAGCCCTCCCCAGACCTGGATTGAGGTGAAGTTAAGAGGTCCAATGATGGCTTGATAGTTCGGTTGCCGAGTCGCGTGGAACGTAGCGTTGAAGATTCGTGCGGTCGAGACAACACCGCTCTGCGTCTGCCATGCTGATTCGTTTGATGGATCGTCATTGTTGTTGAGGTCGGGAGGATTATATGTGACAAGAGAAGAGGCGTCATCAATGACGGTAGTGATAACAGTGTCACTAGAGCGCACAAATGTCGCAGACGGACAAGAAAAGTCAGCTTACAGTCAAAGACACGTCAAGGATAAAAAGCAGGAAAGCACCGACTTTGCTCCTCCTACTTCGACTCCGATCACCAGGAAGTCTATATCCAGCCACTCCCCTGCGTTACCCTTGTGTTGAACTCGGATTGTGTGTTCTCGGTCGATTCCAAGGTTGTCCTGTTGAAAGAGAACTTGCTGAAGGCTACGAGTAGTTACGTATCCACTAGCAGAGACTGGTGCTTCATCGTCGATGCTTGATGAGTAGAGACCGTGGTTAGAGGAGAGGGATCCATAGACTGTGACTCTGAGCCCCATGATGAGAAGGCGATGGGATTGGGTGAGTCGGGCGGGGTGGACATGGAGATGGCTGTGTGGAGACGGGACTGACGAAGATCCATTAAAGCGGTACTCCATGTAATCACCTGGGGTGATGGTCGAGTGGAATGTGCCTTGATAGTAGTAGACCGTCTGAGCGTCCGCGGTATCTATCTTGCCGGGTGAGAGCAGAAGAAGACGGGACCCAGGAGGTCATAAAGTTCAGGAAACGGGATCGCGTACAGAAATGACAATGGTTCAAGGGTGAGATGAACACACGATTCTGGGACCAACTGCCGACGTATGAGATGGTCGGACTGGCATCATCGAACTAGAGACAAACGAGCCTAGCGTCAGTCGACGCGTCCTAGGCAGCAGAAGGGAGAATTGGAGAAGGGACCGAACTCACCGAGACGAGCGCTTTGGGCATAGTCGACGAGTCTCTCTTCAGGGTGATGACAAAGGTGAAGTGGGGCTGGAAGAGCAGAGTTTGACTTAGGAACAGAAAGGAAAGGGATCGAATCGGGTAGGCGATGATTTGAATGTAACATCGGTGACGGCAAAACAAACCAAGGACAACAGAGGGGGCGCTGTGATTTGATTGAGAGAAGGAAGAGAAGATGATCAAGGTTGATAGGGGATCGAACCGGGGTTGGTCACCAGGTTCCCCCTGTGTTCCTAATTGTTTCTTTCGTTCGGTTTCCTGTCCTGTTTCTTACGAATCTCTACACAAACTTTTCTCATCAAAGAACTATCGAATCATGCGAAACCGACTAGAAACCGTACGCTTGACCAGCGGCCCTCTGACGACGAGTACAAGTGATTCATCTCGTCAGTGCCGGTCCTATTTGATCACTGCGCAAGCATGGTCTCAACGGAAGAGATAAAGACAGACCTTGTTCCTCTTTGCTTGAGCGATCTGCTCCTCGAGCGCATCCTTGTTCGCTTGAGCATTGTGAATAAGGGACGACAGTTGGTTTCGACCTTTGGTAGGAGGAGGTTTCTTGATCTGCGAGTGTGAAGCCAGTCAATCAGTGTGTCCGGCAAGAGGGCTATGACGCCACACCGTTGTGTTGACTTTGACGATGATGCTAAGACTTACCTCGACAGGAGCTGGGGCAGTGTACTTTTTGGCTGGTTTCCCATCGTCCTTCCTTCCTTCCTGTTCCATTGCACTTCTGACACTGAACTCTCCGCCAACGACCTCTCTTCCGCTGTCCAATCCATCCCAGCCTCTACCCTCCTTGCCCGCGTTCGCCTCGCTCTCCCACACTTTGGCATGCTTGGCGTAGAAGGTGGGATCGTATGCAGCCCATTGGTTCGTCGTCGTGTCAAGGTAATATCCAGGGTAAGGATCGGTCGGGGTTGGGGGTGGAATGGTGAAGGTAGGGAGAACAGGAGCGGCAGAAATGGATATTGAAGAAGATGATGTAGGGGCGGTGGGTATCGTTGAGGGCTTTGGCATAGTGAATGAGGGTGCTGCCGAGGTGCCGGAAGACGAAGCGGGGGCAGCTAGGAGGAAGGAAAGCAAGGAGAGCAAGGAAAGCAAGGAGACAGAAAGACAAGGGAGATGTTTTGTCAGCTTCGCGTCGGCTTTGGGCGTTTCGGATGACTGAATTGAGAATGCATCTCACCTATCCCGAAGAAGTCCATCATGGGCTTCTTAGCGGTCACTGTCGTCCCCTTTGCCTTGAGATCTAAAGGCTTGACGACTTCCATCCTCTTGCCTTTATCCTCGACTTCACCGTCGACCGGCTTCCTCCGACTAAAGTCCATCGCTACCGGTTCTACTTCATGGGCATTCTCATCTTCGTGACCCTGAGTGAAACTTTCGATCGTTCCGTCTGCACCGATATCTAGCGGTTTGAGAATAACTGGCTTCGGCATGGGCTTAGCTTTGGGCAGAGCCTGCTTGGGCGGAGGAAGCATCGAGAGCAGGGCGGAAGAGCCTGAGGGAGTGGGTTTGGGCTTCTTGGATGGGGGTGGATGGGAGACATCGGTTTTAGATGTAGCGTTTGCTGAAGAAGGGGATGAGTCGGAAGGATTAGAGTCCTCAGTAGGCGTAGAATCAATGGTGAATTTTATGGCGGCCCGCTTTCGAGAGGTCGTTGGAGGTGGAAGTGATAGACCCGATGCTGAAGAATAGGCAGGCGGCAGAGGTTTAGGAGCTGATGAAGGCAGAGGTGCTATGGGTTTGGACGATGGAGGAACGACAGGTGGTTGAGGCTTGCCAGATGACTGCTGCTGTTGCTGGGGGGTTTCGTCATTGTCTGAATCTGAGTCTGATCCGTAATCTACGAGAGGCATGGTGACGTTGTCGAGGAAAATGGGTCGAGAGTGTTGATGGAAGGTCAAAGGAAGGAGGACCTTGTAGAAGGAGGACCTTGTATCGTCATCTTCCAAAAGGCTTCAAGACGACTTCACCATCACTCAACAACACATTTCCCTCACTCTCATCGAGCCTGATCACTTTGACCGAATGTGGCTTCTTGAACGCAAGAATCAGGATGGTCTGCATGCTTATCCTTACGACGCTCTATGCAGGCTTCATGCTATCTTGCTTGAGAGGCGCGTCCCTAACCTGTCCACTTCTGGGAACTCAAGGCCTTTCGGTCTCACACCACCTACTCCCAGGCTCGGACTACTTGTTTGGTCGTAAGGGCCCGTTGTTTGAGATTCCAGATAAGAGTGTCTCGAGGGAGCACTTCAGACTGGTCGTTGGCAGATGCTCGACGGATGATGCCGTGAGTTCTCTTCCTTCCTTCAGGATCGCTTTCTTTTTGTTGGGCGTTCTCGTTCTTCGCTGGATCAGCATTGGAGAGAGCATGAAAGCCTGAAGCATGCTTGGCTCCACGAATCTTGCCATGGCTCTTATCCGGACGAGGCATGGAGGATGGCTCGTTCGAAGCTTCGGACGGATCGATGCTTGCTCCGTGCACGACTGCCTTTACGACGGCAAGATCTCAAGACACCATGGAATCGAGCAAGCCTCTGATGCATGCCCGTTCTATAAGATCGTGTCGCGATGCTGGAAGATCAAGCTCCTCTTCATTTGCTGACGCGTCGGGTTCACTCTTCCGCAGGGCATCATCGACCATATCCCTCCACTCACCATCACCCCCCTCAAGACGGTATTCACCTGCTTCCACAAGGATACCGACGAGTCAGAGACCATCGAGAGGGAGAACAGCCTCGAAATCATGCCGGGAGATCGGATCAAGATTAGCAAGACTCAGGACCTCACGTAAGCTATCGCATTAACGAGTGAGGCTGTCAACCCCAGGAAGATTCTACGCTAACACTCTCATCTGACTCGATCGAAGATTCGTATGGCATCGTGTTGTTTTTGGATTCCAGGGGAGCGGCGGGCCTCAGCAGGTGGCGAAACTGGCGCCTTTTGGTCCGTTTCACGTCAACCTCCTGTCTGTCTACCCTCAATCGCATATATCCTGACCCACCAACCCTGAATTCCTCTCTCCAGGAATCAAATCAATCAAATCGCATCCTGCCATCACCCATCTCCTCACCAGCAACTCGTTGACCAAAATCTCCTCGGCAGCGCGCGACGCTTTCATCCTCTGCGCTCATTTCGTCACGACGGGTTTTATTGAAGCAATAGAGGTCGCCATGGCACGTATCGTCAATGGGGCTAGTATCAAAGAATACTCGCCTCTGGAGAAAGATTTCTTCGCGTCTTGGCCAAGCGAGGCATCGTTCGAACCGAAAGCAGGTCCGGCGTTCTTTGGTGGCTCATTGGCACCCGATGAAAGGAGAAAAAGTTTATTCGAGGGCATCACCGTCTATGCCACCGCTCAACTCGGAGTATGCCCCTCTGTCGATTCAATAACTTCGCCCTCGGACTTTAGCTGACTCGAAGCCGGTTTACCTGCATCCATCTCCTTGTGACTGAAAAGGCGATTGAACTCGAGTTCCTTCAGGGTATCGTCGCAAAGTCTCAAGGAAATTTCATTCTTCAAGATGCATCAACCGACACCTTCGGTTCAGCATCGCAGGCTGTAAAAACATTGGAGGAGGTCAAGGACACCGCCGACGAACGATACTATCGATACCTTCAGTCGAAGAGCATGCATATTCCGACCGAAGCGAAGAGAAGCGGTCTGATTCTAGCTGGTATCGGGAGAGGTTGGTCCGAGTTTGTACTTGAAGGGGGTAAACAGGACATCTACGATGAAGCGGCCACCAGGTCAGTCTGAGTTCGTGCCTCGAATCAATCAGGCGAAAAGAGCATCTGACACACTGAGACGGTCATCATCTTCCCACTCAAGTCTTGGGCTCAAATGGGTAGATGGTCAAGAGAGCCTCGTCAAGGCACTTGCAAGAGTCGACATAATCGAAACTTGTTTCGTCCCTGGCAGGACCGATGGCCCAGAAATTCCTAGACGTTGTCAGTGATCTAATGGTGATCCGAGCATCTTGGTTCTAACATGGGCTCATACGATTCCTTCAGCCATCTCGACATCACAGGTTCAGGGGACATTCTCCAGCAACGGGAGCTCTGCTCGATATCCATCCGCGTCGGCTGACCAGCAGGCGCCGTTACCCGGGCCTCTTTCGGGGACGGTCAACTCGCTGGCGAGTGTGAACAGTTCTGATCTGCGAGGATCAGGGGTTGAATCCGACGCGATGGCTATGGATGATCTTCCCGTTGATGCTCCCCCTCCTCCAACTGCTTCGAAGGCATTGAAGAGGCGTGTCAAGAGGGACAAGCCAGCCTTTGATATCGACGCTGAGCTTGGACTACTCGACGACGATGCTTCTCATGCAGTTCACGATTCACATGCAGTTCACGATTCACATGCAGTTCACGATTCACACGATTGGACGGCCTCAACATCGATGATACTGAACGAACCTGTGCGTGCCTTCTGTCAACCTCGGCCAACCAATTGTTACACGATAGCAGCCAAAGTTGAACCGGTATGCTTCGGTCTTGCGACAGCTCGCCTCTGTTCCGCCTTCGACGACGAGTCGCCTCAAACGACGAGCCGAAACTCAACGCAAAGATCCATGGGACGATTCGTTCGACGATGATAGACCATCATCATCCACCATCGGACCGTCTTTCGCGCACGATTCTCAAGAAAGAACAAAACGACTTTACGAGTCCATCAGACGAGGTCAATCTGAATCTCAAGAGGATTCGCCCTCTCAAAGAGGAGCAGGGAATCCGGTGTTCGAGTCTCAACCTTCAATCGCTCAACCAATCAAGCAAGAAGAGACTCGAAGGGCAACGAACAATACGAGTGGATCGGGAGGACCGATGACTCAGGATGTTGATTTTGTCGAAGAGTCGGTGAAGAGATGGAGAAGAAAACAAGAGAGGGAAAGGGAGGATCGAGAGGTGCTAGAGCGACAGTATAGGACAGAGAAGGAGGCCCAAGGCTCTTCAGTCTCTGGTATGGAGATGGATGGAAGACTGGAGAAAGATGGGCTGTCGGCCGCTCGAGCTCGAGGTGCATCAAAACCGAAATCTACCAGCAGAGATGCTTCAATGTCCCCACTCTCAACGTCAACCACGACAGCGTCTTCCAAGAAACGAACTGCCGCTACTGCATCGCTCAACTCTCCAACATCCGAAGCTGCTACATATCTTCAAGCACCCACCAAGCGCAAGAAGAAGGGAGCCGAATTGGATCCTCTCGATGTCGAATTCAACAAGCTGAAACTCGCCAAAAAGACTGGAACCACCAGTGGGACCGCAACAGAAGCGAGAAAAGCTGAGATGGTGAACGGCGGAGACGGAGTGACTTGTAAGATGGTGATTATGAAGGTGCCATTGTTCAGGAAGCCGAAAGAGAGGAAAGAAGTTCCGGTCGACGGAAGCGTACCCAACTTCAAAAAATTCAAAAAGGTGTGTTATCAACTTCCTGCCTAAGCTCTGTTGGTCGTCACAGGCTAAGGTGATGGATGCGCATTCTGATCGAGCAAATTCAGGTCAAAGTCCCTCGTTCGGCTCCCATTCAGCTCGTCATGCCATCTCAACCCGATCTTGGACTGAGCTCCTGTAAGCCGTCGTCTTTATTCGCTTTCGACATACTTGCTTGAAATTCCATTCACTTGACACTCATCCTCTTTCTACCCTATCTTGAATACTTTCACGAACCAAATCTTTCTGTTACGTAAAGCTCATTGGGATAGATCCAACACCAGAGATGATGAAGAATCTGCCTTCCCAACCTTCACTAAATCTCAGCGTTCCTCCCGTCCGACAAGAACAATTCAACAAACCAATTCCATTCCATCTGGATCAGGGACCTCTCGACGGACTGAATCTCGGTCGAGAGATCCTCCTGACAGTAGCAGTATCGGTGGTAGTGGTGGACCAACTCAATCGACGACGACAAGTACGCTCAAGAGAAAGCGCCTACTTCCAGCCGTTACGGAATCAGACGAAGAAGAAGTCGATTCAACCCTAAAGAGACCTCGAGGGCAAGGGGCTACAACCGCGAAGGGAAGATCGAAGAAGGGAAAGGCTAGCCAAGCCATCATCATCAGTTCAGAAAATGAGGAGGAGGAAGATAGTCACCGGGTCGAGACTCGGTACAAGGATGTACTCGACCTCGATGAAGACGATGAGCTTATGGCTCCATCTTCACTACGTTCCTCGAGGACGACTAAAGGGAAGAACTCTGCGTCAGCACCACCACCGACGGCAACGACAGGATCAACGCGAAGGAAGAGATTGATTCAAGACGAGAGCGACTCGGATGGACATGGAGGTGGGGGTGGGTTCCAAGGGTGGGGAACAGCGAGTAGTAGCACGAGGATCTCGAGGAGAAGGTAAGGGACTATGAGTTTCAGTCGTTCATTGTTCGCTTACCTCGTTGGATTATCATGCGCATGACTTTTGTTACGACCTGCACTAAGATTTTCTGCTGCCCATTTCAAATCACCGGTGACAGCGTGAAAGCAGTCATGAGATAAATCGTTCGAGCGATTCGCAAATCGTGGGGCTTCGTTATCAGTCATATGCAAAGCAGAGCTCGTTCGGTGCACCTTCCTCCTTCTTTCTAACCCGCCTACCTCCTCTTCTACAAGTCCGGTCTCATCCATCTTCTATCAGCTGGAAGGAGGGACAAACAAACTACCTAGGTTCGTTCTCGATCCTTCTGCTCGGCCAACCGTTCCTCCATCCTTCCTGACACCTCTGATCGTCCCCCTGACGCTTCCCTTCAGACTTCCCATTCCCATATTTCCGTCCAGGAACACTCTGCTGAGTGGTCGATCCTTTGGCGTCTCTCCTCTCTCGCGTTCGCGTCGTCGCCCTCCGTGAAGGGATCGAATGGCTTCATCAAGTTCGCCCTTGACGACCTTGTCAACAGACGATGAGGATGAAGAAGGAGGAGAAAGAAGAGTCGTCGGAGGCTGAGGTGGGGCGCGAAGCGATTTGGGCGGATTGGTATCAGAGTTGGGAGTAATGGCGTTGATAGGCGTATTTGATTGGAACGTCGAGGGACGCAAGGCAGGATTCTGCAGGAAAGGGACCAACCAAAAGGTCAGGATGTATGAAGAGACGAGAACGGGTACTCGAGGCCAACTTACCTTCTGAACGATCGCAACCTTTGCAAGGTGTTTCGTCACTTCTGCGGCTGCTTTCTGCAGGGAGATATCACAAACGACGAGATTCGTCAGACGTTGATCAGATGGTCTCAAGAGGTCTCAAGTCGAAGACTCAAATGCTCGACTTACTTGCAGTGCGAGACTAAACGTCAACACCATCCCGAAGAAGTCTTCTGGTTTCGTGGCCTCTGGGCCCTCTGTGACCTCTCCAAAGAAGGTTAAAAGTTCTCTAAGCTCTGACCCAATGCTGTCTCCTTTGGCTCGAATCTTGTCAACCGAAGCGGTAGCTTCGCGAGCAAAGACCGTCATGACGGGTATGAATCGATCCGAAGGTGGAGAAGAAGCGAGTGTGGAGAGTGTGGAGAGCTCAAATCGGACCTTATCCAGACCTTTCGTGATGGACGAGACAGAATTGAGAGCAGCAGTGAAGGAGACTGTTGTGACGGGAGTTGACAAATGTCGACTCAAATTTAGGTCAAGTGATTTGGGAGATAGACCTCAACACAAAGGCCGACCAATACTCACTTCGAGCGGCAACAGGGAGATGAGGGATTTCATCGATGAACAAAACTAGCGAGGGACTCGTCTTGATGAGCATCTTGGCGATGAAATGGAGCAGGGTTGGACAATCGGGTGTAGGTTTGGCGGTCCGAGTTTCCTTGAGCTGGTAGTATCGACCCAGCAGGGGAGAGGCACATCAATAGGAGGATTTGACAAACGAAGTCAAGAGTAACAAAGCCTACCTTGAGTAAAGCTTCCATCTCAAATCCTTGCGCCCCTCCCCGGAACGTCGACCCATTCAGTGCGTTCCCGACAGCGAGGACGACCTGGTTCACCAAGTTGAGCTCGATCAGATTGCATCGGAAGAGATCCCAGCCAGTAGGACTACTACTCACTTGAAGAACCTTCTTAAACCTCATAGACTGCATGAGCTCGGATGTAGCCTTCGAGACAGCTTGGAGATCGGGCACGACCTCTGCGATGTCCACTTCTAGTCGACGACGGAATAGCATGCACTCAAAACGTTCAACCAGTCGTGGGATAACCATAATCTGGTTGATTCAACATTGGTGTCAGTAGGGTAACTCTTTTGTTTGTGTTTAGGTAGAAGATTAGGATAATAGCCTACCTCCTTGAAGAACTGGTCTGGTTTGGCCAGCTTTGAGACGTCCTCGAATCCTGCGATTCGGTTGGCCTGTCATTGGTGAATTCAACCGTGAACTACTGTGAGATCCGATCGCTCATCTCGGATAGTCGGGAAGGTTAGCAATAGACCCACCTCGTCAGCTGACGGCAAAAGCTTGCTTAGCGCCTTAAGATCATCTAGAGTTAAAGTCTCGTCATCGAGCACCAGGATAGCTTGGTGAATTTTCGGTATTGGGAGCTTGAGTCGAGCCAACATTATTCCAACGTTGTTCGACCGAGCTGACCGCGAGTTATGATGGGATGCCAGTCGATAACACAGTCAGTGAATCAATCGCGATACGTTGTTTTGAGAATGAGATTTACCGGTACTCACTGATGTCGAGCAAGGTGATCGGCTGGTTCTTCTTAGCTGTACTTGTAGATCTGATTGGTGCGGCTGACGTGGCGCCGATCGTGAACGTCTCTTCGAGTTCCGAAAGATCCAGCGACAACGAATCTGTTGGTAAGGTCGCCCAGATGGAAGATCTGACGGTATCCGGTTCAAGTTTCTTCCAGAAGAAAGGTTTCAGCTTCTTCGCTGGAGGTTTGGGAGGACCGGCCGTGTTGTGTCCGGGGAGCCCGTTTGCTTGCTGCTTCAGACCGAGTGAAGATCGGTTATCAATCGCAGCGAGAAGACCAGCTCGATCTGGAACGGCTATAGGAGATGAGAGATTCGGTGGAGATGTAGGGTCGGTCGAACTGGTGTTGAGAGCTGACATGAGAGCAAGGCGAGGGTTCGGAGTGGTTGTCGGAGGGTTGAGGTCGCCTGGAATAGGTGGGGTCGTTCGGGAATCATCAGGTTGAAGCTTGATAGCGGACATGAGAGCTGCTCGTGGATTGAGGTGAGATTGGGGAGGTCCTTCTTCGACCGTAGATGCAGGAGCCTGAGGAGCATTCAGTTTCGGCCCACCTCCTCGAAGAGCTGCCATAAGAGCTTGTCGAGGATCGACTGGCTGTACCAACTTCGGTGAACTCGGATCCTCGCTCATCGTGGCAGGTTTGGACCGAAGTGCCGCCATCAATGCCTGTCTAGGATCGGGCGAGGAAGAATGAGGGAGTGGGGAGTTTGGCGAAGCTTTAGGGTTTCGCAGAGCGGCCATGAGTGTTGCTCGAGGGTCTAGAGGAGGCGAACCTAGTGCTGGCGACGAAGCAGGTGTGAGTGGCGGCGAGGCAGGTGTAGAGAGAGGAGGAGCCCTTATCGCTGCCAGGAGAGCACGTCGAGGATCGACTGCTTGATTCGATTGAGATGAGGCGGTCGATGTAGTCAGGTCGAAAGATGGAGCTACCGATGAAGGGACAGAATCATCCTCCGTGATAGTCGATGGTCGACGATGACTTAACGATGCCATTAGGGCGTGTTGAGCAGCCAGAGGAGAAGTCGAGGAGGGAGGCGAGGAAGTGAGAGGCGAGGAAGTGATATTGACCATCGGCGGCTGCGATGAAGCAGAAGAAATGGTGGGAGAGGACTCATGGGAAGCCTGTTTGGCGGGCGCAGAACGGACGGCTGGCGGTGGAGGCGGTGGAACTCGATTCTTGAAGTCTTTCTCGTCCTTTGGTGGGGAGGAACAAGATGTCGAAGACACACTACCAATCGATGAATGACTGGGTCTTCGAGCTGCCAGCTGTCTCTGTAGAGACTCGACTTCCTCGCGAAGAGCGATAATCTCGTCCTCCTTTCGCGTCAGACTCTCGATGGCTTGAGTAGCCAATGCTTGTGGATCGAGTTCTCGAGGGTTAGTTCCGGTCATAGCACCATCTTCGGTCGGCGAGGAATCAGCTTGAGAGGAAATCGTGCTGTTGAAAGCCTGAAGTCGAGAATGAACGGTTTCTAGGGCGAGCTTGAGGTGTTTGATGTCGGCCTTGCTCGCTTTGAGTCGGGCTTCGTTCTCAGCATTCTACGATAAGCGACAATTTTGGTTTTCATCAGCAAACGGAGGACTTGAGCAGTAGATGATACGAAGCAAAGCAATCCGAGCGACCTACCAAAGTTCGTGCCTTTTGGACCTCGTCGGCAAGTGAGTTGAACTTGGCCCGATCTCGGTCTCGCTTCGCTTTCTCATCCTAAGGAGCTAGCTTTAGTGATCATCCAAGAGCAGAGAGACAGAAGTGGACATCATGGCCTCACCGACTCTCGTGGTTCAGTCGATCCAGATTTACCAAGACGGGCGATTTCTGCTTGAAGTCTGAGCACTTCCTTCTCCTTGAGTACAAGCCTTTGAACGAGCCCGTGAGTACCGGGAGACTGTACCAGATATCCCAACCTCGGCCGATCAGCGGGGAGGCGTTACGAGACGAGATACAAGCAGATGGGAGACTAACCTTGTCCTCCTTTTCGGCAGGCTCTGGCGGGGCCTTCAGAATACGAAGACAATCACAGGCAAGGTCAGCCTCACTGGTATGGAGCAATCAACTCCGATATCTTGAACGTACAGCAAAGTTGATCGAGACGCTATTGGGCAATGAGCGAAACGTATTGGCCTGAGCCAGTTGGGTCGAAAGTTCGTCCTTGAGCTTGGCCCTCTTCGCAGTGAACAATGCGATTAGCAAACCACGAACTCAGTCGATGCAACGGACGAGCGATGTACTTACCTCGTCACTAAGCTCTTCGACTCTCATCCTCAAGTCCTCGATCTCATCAACGAAAGCAGACGGGATCTCACCTCTAGCTTCTTCATCGCCTTCGCTCGAGCTGCTCCGTTTCGATTTGAAACTACCCGGTTCGAGAACTATGGGTTGAACGGATTGAAGAAACAGTTGCATGAATGCTTTCCATCCGTCGTCTCTGTGTGGTAGTAAGATCAGAGATATCGCAATGCGTCAGGTTCGATCGATTTGATCAAGAGATAATTCATGATGTACGAACAGGTTATCCAGCTGAGCAGCATGCTCGACGAATTTGTCGAGGATTGACATAAGATCAGATTTCAAGTGACTGTTGTATGAAGTAGTCAAAACGAATCTCAGATCATCAGTTTGGTGTGGTCCGCATAAGGGAAAGCAAGGACAAGTAGGCATCCTTACTCATCGATATCTCGCTCTAGAATCTGAACGTAGCGCTTCATAGTGTCGACCAAGACTGGGTAGATGTCTGAATGTTCCTGGGCGAGTTTGGCGAGTTGACCGAGCGAGTAATCCAGACTATCGTCCGATGATCGACCAAAGGTTTGGTATCGGAGGTCCTCTTGGTCTTCTTGCTTCTCGTCAAGGTACAAATCGAGCTGAGTGAGGAGAGCTTCGGGTGGGGTCATGTAGCGAAGGCACTAATAGGGGAACAAGTTGCGTAAGGAACTTCGATCAAAAGGTCACTAGAAAGTAGACCGGAACGAACGGAGACGTACGACAATGACCTCGTTCAATCCTCTCCTGGAAAACTCATCTCTGAGCATAACTCTTTCTTCCAGTTCGTCCGGACTAGTCGTGATTGCGTTGACCAAAGCGAAGCCGCTAGCTCTCCAGCCCCAAACCCGTTCACCCTCTTCATCACCACTCTCTTCCGCATCCTCCCCAGCTCCTCCCTGGACGTTCAAATTCTTCACGAGCCACTCAAACCGGAAATCCTCTCCAAATGCAACGCGAAATTCTGATAGTGCGGAAAGGACGATCCGGGAGCCACCGAGAACAGAGATGGCAGCAAGAACATCTGCGACTTGAGATCGAAGTTTGAGGAAGGATGAGTGAAGACAAAACGCAATATGGGTGATGAGAAGTAGACGGGAGACGACAGCTTTGAAACCGGGCTAATTGTGAAGATGGTTTGAGGAGAATTATGGAATAAAGGTGATTTGTTTGAACGAGTAGTTGAGCAGTTAGTAAGGGTATTGTAGAAAGTCAGATCGCGCAAGAACCGCAACTGTCAACTTGAATCATCCTTACCTCTGTATTAGAAATGACTCTGACGACCCTGACGATCTCTAACAAGACAGTCTCGCCAACTTCTCCCTTACCCGATTCTTTCAGACGGACGATCCGACCAAGTAAGGTCTCTAGAACTTCGAGTCCCCCAAGCTCCAGGAATTCATCGATCGTCGCTACTGGTGCAGTTGAGAGCTCGACTCGAAGCGCAAGGGTTCGTTTGAGAAGAGCAGTGGTGGGCAGTTTACTACAGATCGGCACGCGTGAGAGAGGGAATGCCTTCTCGACAATTAGGATGCTTTGCTTTTCGATTTCAAGGCACAAGTCGGTGAGACGAGAGTGACTTACGCCGTCCCAATCTCCTCAACAACACCTGCTAGTCCTGACAGTTGATCTTTATCTCCCCCGTTTCCAGTTCCAGCCTTGGTAACAGCAGCTCCTGATCCTCCCCACCAACCCCATCCTCCCGTGTCTTGCTTGACCAAAGGCTTCGTCGTCGTACTCGTGCTCATCGCCACGCCATTCCGCCTGAGATCTTCATCGCCAATTACGCTCGATCCTGGACTCCCGGTAGCCGTCACGATTTCACCCCAACTCCCTAGACTCGCTACAGAGAACCGTTTCCATCCTCCACCGCCGCCGTTCTCACCCGTCTTCTGTGGCTCGATCGTCGGTGGAGATTGGATTGGCGAAGAGGCAGTTGTTCCATTGGAGGGAGGTTTATAAGAGATGGGAGGACCATTACCCGTCGTTTGTCTCTTTAGTCTACCGGCGGCGGCAGGAGCGATGGGAGAGAGTTGACCTGCTGATGACAATCCTCCGCTTGACCGAGAGAAGGATCCCGAAGTAGCTGCCGTTTTGCGCGATTGAGCGAGAAGATAGGCTCTCTGAGGTTCAGGAAGGCGTACCATCTCGGCTCTTTTCGATCCTTGGATGTTGAGGTCGTCCATGAGCTGTTCGAATTCCGCATCTTCGCCACCTTCTACCCTCTCACCATTCTCGGTGCCGTTCCCGTCGACGCCTCGGATACCTAGACCGTCAGATATGTTTAGAGGTAAGGGGAATGGCTTTGGCTCTGAGATCGGCTCAGTGATGCTCATTCGATTGATGGTCTTCTTTGTCGGAGGGACGTTGGGCAACGCAGCGTTGTTGACAAGTTTAGGCGAAGCGACAGTAGTAGAGGTTGACGTAGTAGGAGTGGGAGAGGAGAATGTCGAATAGATGGATCCAAAGATCGAGGTCCGTACAGAAGGCGACTTGGTATTTGGTGGAGGTGGCGTCGAGCTTGCTGCTGCCTCGATTGTACTCGAGGAAGGCTTCTGTGGTGATGAGTGTCGAGAGAACGGGTTGTTTGGTCGGTCTGACGATGTCAAGTCGGGAGAGGAGGCTTTGAGTGTAGTTTCGGTGTCGGACGGGACTCGAACGTGACGGGGCGAGGCTGTAAGTGAAGGGTGTTTGGTTTTGGGAGTAGTTCTAAGTAACCATGATTGAGGTATACAAAATCGATAGGTAGGGACAACGAGGTGAGAGGTAGTAGGAGGATCGTGAAGCGGTCTGTCGGCGAGGGTCGAGAGCTTGCTATCGGAAGGAATCCCGTATGCTTCTTCATCTCCTTCTTCATCATCGCTCCGACGCCAGACTTCCTCTAACGCGTACTGAACTTTCTCTCCTCCTCCCCACTTATCTCGGCCACGACCTTTCGTCTCGGCTCCGATGGTGAGTCGTCTGATGAGGCCGAAAGTTGAACAAACGTCTTCGATGATCGACTCTGCTGTGGTCCAAGGGAAACAGTATATGACGAGAGTGGAATGATCTGGGATCGTAGGTACATCAAGAAAGTGTAGCTGGAGGCGGCTCGTTGTTAAGGTGAGGGCCAGGTGTTGGGGTGTTGGTGATGGGAGGCTCGAGGACATCGGCAGGAGGTCTGCGGTCGTAAGGAGGTAGCAGAGAGCCAGGGCGCACGAGCACGTCGCAACAGATGATCAGCTCTGATGTATGAAAACAACACGAGAGACGCAAGAGCACGTGGACTCGAAGCCTTGATATCCTTAGCCCTACATCGATAGTCTACCATTCTCGTCAAGCCGGATCGTCCATCAATCGTCGAGTGCAAGCTGACCAGAAACGTTCATCTGGCCCACTAGCCTGCCCACCGATGCTACACGTAGCTGTCAAGAAGGAAACGACTCACCATCCCAATCCTCGGGACCTCCGTCAGCGTCTTCCTCCGTTGCATCCCTATCATTCCAACCTCTCAAGCCCCACAGATCCCACTCATCATCATCTCCGACCTCACTCAGCGGACCCCTTTGGTCTTTAGCCCATTGAGCGAGCGAAGCTTGGACGATATCCTCGACGGTCCGAGGCTCGTCGGTTGCGATCAGTCGAAGGGTCTGTGTTGTTGGTGGATTGGTTGGGAGGGTGATAAGGAGCGGCGTCGACATGCAGAGGACGGATCAAGGATCTACTGATTAGAGCGAAGGAGAAGGAAAGAGTGGTGGTCAAGGGTAAAAGGCTTAGTCCCACCCCCTGACTGGGTCCAGACAGGGGGGGAGGGAGGGATTCAGACGGTCGATCGAGCAAAGGGGTCCGGCCGTCGGTTGATAGTCAACAAGTCTTTTGCAGACGTTGTTGAGCTCTGGGATTCACTCAAGTCAGCCACACGTCAAACTTGAAGACATCTGTGAAGCTGTGGACTTAGTTGACCATGATGTGTTAGGTGCATCGTTGCCCCGGCAGGGAAATCGGTCCCTTCCGTTGCCTTCTAGGCGAGAAATCGACAGTCACCTTTCTTCTGTCCTTCCTCGCGGATATCTGGAACACGGCTGTCGGATCGCTTTCCGAGCAGTAGCGTAATCGAACTCGCACAGAAATTTCCATACCGAGTCTAGAGAGGTTCTCCGTCGTGTGTATGGATCCATATCAACTGCTCAATTCATCGGGAAGCACCCTGTAATTTATCGTATGATTATTTCCAGACACCATGAGATACATAACCTAGCTATGAAAACCGTCAAAGAGACAGGATAAACTACAAGCATGAAGAAGAAAAGGTGAAAGCAGGGATCAGGAATTATGATGAACGAATAGAATCCATAGATCGCGATCAAGCAAGGACCTTGCTCCAGTCAGCCGACTGAGCAAAGTCCTTGAAGGTGTCGATCTTGACGCCTTCAGTGATCAACTTGCGGCTCGATTCGATGTCGTTGGCCCCAAAGTCTGTTGATGTGGGTTGTGATGTCGAGTGAGTAGGAGAAAACCCAAGATGGAAGAGATGCCAGATGCGATGAGAGTGTGGTTGTATGTCAGTCAAGTACAGACGCGAAGGATATCGGATCCAGAAGGGTCCCTATGAAGGACGGTGCATACAGCCAAATTCTTCGATCCATTGGAACATTTGAGTGAGCTCCTCGCCTGCTGCGCCTGCGAACGCTTGAGGCTCCATTTGATAATAGTTGATCTTCTTGCCCGTTGCTATGAGGCGCAGGACAATCAAGCCGAAGAGGTAAGAATGGGTAGACATAGCCGGCAGTCAGAGCCATAGCAAAATGTGAAAGAGATCGACTTACCCTCTCCAAGCTGTTTGGCCATCTCCTCGGCAGTAACTTCTTCGCCATAAGCGTAGACGGTCTGTCCTGACTCAACTTTTGACTCGATGGCACCTCGAACGAAGGCTCCGTAGTCTCGGCCCGTGTGAAGCGCGCTCATCTTGGCTGAGGGTGCGACGGGAAGAGCGATGGTGAAGGATCCGTCGTCTTGCTAGAATGATGATGAGAAGGAGCACCAGCAGGAACGAATGTGGCGAACGTGTGTCCGTGGTGGTGATGTAAGTACCAAACCCGAAAAACATGGGCACCCATGACAAGGGAGAGGGGTCGCGTCATGCAAGCGTCGATCGACTTTAATCGACAAACTTACCTTCCGAGGAGCCATAACGGTAAGAAGGTTTTCCATGTACATGCCTGCTTCCACGTTGACGACGGGGACCTTGTTGTCTAGAGCATACTTGGTGATGGCCGCTTTCGTGTCAAAGTGCTTGACGCCGGTGTACTTCCCCTTCGAACCGGCCGTGACGTCCTCGAGACCGGACCAGTAGACCACCTTGAGCGATTCGCTGGCTCGAGCAGCATCGATGACTTGCTTGCCCTGCTTGAGCTCGGAGTCGTCGCCGTGTTCCCAGAAGTTGGTGACGAGCTAATCAAACGACGTTGGGAGGAGTCAGTTGGTTGCTGATGTTTCCCTCAGTCCATCATCATTACGGTAGCTGTGGATGATCAACCTACGAATATGAAATCTGCGCCTTTGATGGTCTTAACGATTGACTCGATGTCGCCGAGCTCGCCCGGTACGACCTCGACTCCCTTGGCAGCAATCTGATGGGCCTCCTTCTTCTTGGGATCACGAGTGACTGCTCGAAGCCGGTATGGTTGGTCGGACTTGAGGAGATGGCTAAGGACGGATCCACCCTGGATGCCGGTGGCACCGAAGATGGTGATGAGTGGGGCAGATGAGTCTTGAGATGCGACCATTTTTGGATGGGAAAAGGAGTGGGCGTTTGTGGAGGTGATTGAGTGAGGGATGGGAAAGGTAGCCGACTTTAGCTGTCAATAGAGGATAGTAGATGGCGGTTGGGGAGGAGTGAGATCCAGCGGGAAAGGGGATCTTGAAGGAGCCGGTCTCGTTTGACTCTAAGCCGGATCGCCGATCTTCTACCCCGCATCGAAGCCTTACACATCGAGGTCATCACCGAAGCCTTGGTCATCGACACCAAGTAGGATGACAACCGAGCAGATACTGGAAATTGGGGAATGACTCAGACTCGACCGAGTGGGGTCATCTCGTCGAGGATTCTGACCCGTGCTGGCGAATCGATCTCGTCTGTCTTGCGTCATCATCGGCATCGTGTGGTCCAAATGGTGAAGCATTCTGCTTTCTTTCTGGCCCATCGGTCGCTCTGCACTTCGGCCAATGTACGGCATGTGATGCGATCACGTATCATGGTTGTACAGGAGAGATGACGGACAAGAAAATTGGGAGTCAAGTAGATAAGGAGTCAAGAAAGGTGAGAAAAACGAGAGTTCATCTCCTCCCCCCTCTCTGACCTCCTTTAGCTGACAATCGAGCTCCAGTCGGTCGCCTTGCAAAAGTCCATCCAGCTCGAGCACTTGTAATTCTCGGGGAGCATCTTGAGGCTGGAAGTGCAGTCTTTGCCACCGTAGTCTTATGGAGGGGTGGTATGATAAGATGAAAGTGAAAGTGAGCATCGTCAGATCGCAGTAGCGTGAGGAGTCGAGGGTCGAGCGACATCCACTAGTAGCAGTATGAAGACACGTCCAAATGGAGAGAAACAAAGACGGAAAGGGGGCATGAGCAGAAAGGGCATCAAAGCAGTCTTGCCGACACTCACAGCCAAAGTCGGCAAAGACTAGAAGTCGATATGGCGATGCGAGAGATGATGAAGGGGGCACGAGGAGAGACAGGATTCAGTCACTGTGAGCCATTGCCAACGCCGAGGAACGGGATCACGAACACATGTGCATCTGAGCCATCTCTTCGCTCGCCATGCTCGCATAGGTCGAGCCATCGACCTGCTCGAGTGTCGCTTTCTTGCCGGTGGCTGTACGGAGGCAGCAGGAATGGAGAAGAAGAGGAAAGCGTGTGTCAGCGAGGGTCGATGTGGCGATCAAGGACAGGACAACGAGCCATGGTGACCGACTGTACGCCACTCACCCTCGCTCCACTGCTGAATCATCTCGCCGACAGTTGGCACGTCTCCGCAAGCCATCACCTCTGTTCCATCAACCGTATCGTTGTCCTCAATCTCGTACTCAATCGCGCCTCGGACAAAGGCCCCATAGTCCCTGGAGGCATCGATGAGATTGTATCTGGTCGACGCGCTGATGGGGAGAACAAAGGCGAACGATCCATCTTGTTGCTGGCGGAGTTGGAGAGGTAGGACGAGGAAGAACGAGAAAAGGATGAGAAAAGAACGAGGGTAACGAGAAAAACAAAATGACGGTTCGTCGAGGGCACAGTGATTGTGCAAGGAACAAGAAGCAGGACGGTATGCATCACATCAGCCTATCTCAGTCTCAACGGTAGATCGAATCGGACTCGGCGCGACGACTCACCTTCTTGGGCGCAAGGATTGTCTGGAAATTGGACATATATCCTGCCGCCATCACGTTGCAGATAGGTACCTTCTTGGATTGACCGTACGCGAGGATTCTGGCCTTTGTATCAAAGTGGTGGACCTTGTCGTAAATGCCCTTGGATGCAGTCGAGACGTCCACGAGGCCCGACCAGAACAGGCATTTAACCTTGCACTCGAGGGCGCAGTCCATCAATCGCTTGCCGTCGGCGAGCTCTCGTTCGGCCCCATGCTCCCAGAAGTTGGTGACGGCCTGGGAAGGGTAGGTGTAGATGAGATGGAGATGAAGGTGGAGCAGGTGAGGAAGATCCGATCAAGAGGAAGAGAAAGAAGCGGGAAGAAAACGGAAGAGAACGGAAGGCAACGAAAGAATTGGAGGAAGAGATAAAGTAGAAGGGAAGAGAAGAGAAGGGAAAGGAGACCAGAGTTAGTCACCCCCATCGAACAGAAGACCAAAGGAAACAGTATGCGCCAAAGTCCTCAACAGGATGAAGGAGGACTTCCAGAGCACACTCCTCATCCGTGATCATGAGACAATACGATGACATGATGTCCACTCACGAAGCAGTAGTCCATTCCGTCGAGCGCCTTACACATATCGTCGGAGCTTGCCATGTCGGCCTTGACGACCTCGATGCCTTTGGATGCCATCTCCCTCGACTGGGCCTTGAGCGGATCTCGGGTGACTGCTCGGATTCGATACGCCTTGGGGCTGGCGAGCAGATGGGCGAGGACGGAACCGCCTTGGATGCCGCTGGCACCAAAGATGCAGATCGAAGGGCAGGTTGTGGTTTGGGAGCAGACCATGTTGAGTGTGTTCGTGTGTGAGTTGGGTCTTGAGTTTGGAGAGTGTGAGCGTGAGTGTAGGTGTGAGTGAGGATGTGGGGGTGGGTGTGGGTTTGAGTGGATGTTGGGAAAGAAGGAAGGGAAGAAGAGAACCGGGAAATAATCAAACCGGAGGTCTGCTACGAAACGCTCAGTCACATGTCGCCTGACGTTCGAACGCAGGTGGAAGACAAGAAGACGCCAAGAAGACCGCGTCGATGCAGCATCGACAACAGGCAGCCCGATAAGGTTGAGTGTACGTTGACGGGTCGAAAGGCAGACTGGCAGCTGCATATCGATGGGCAACTACCCGGATTTCGCTACCTAAGCAGCACACCAGACCTTTCGTTGAGAATCGAACCAACTTCCCCGCAAACCTGCACAATCCTAACCGCATCTTGTCCTCAACGAGCACTTGTGCCCCAACGTCGATTGGCTTCGCTTCACCTTCCTTCGCCTAGATCTCCAACATCCATCCCCTACAATACCTGTTCACAGCCTAAACAGACAAACTCTCCAGTAAAATGACCTTTTGAGTTCCTGATACACTGAGAGCGTGAAAAAGGGCTTGGATGGTGTTAGTAAGTCAATCCGCTATGCTATTGTGATATTGGGCCAAGACAAGATGCTATGTAACCTCGAAGGTCAGTTCATGCAACAGGATACAGCTACACGTGCATAGCCACACATGCATGTTGATCAGCCTGATGCGTCGTGAATGGAGGAGGGGAGAGGAAGAGGTCAAAGGAAACAGACAGCTAGGGCAGATGTTGACTTCGGCATCGAGCTTGACCTGAGCGAGGGAGAGAGGCGTCGATGAGAGTCAGCTGTCTGGTTACGTGATGCAGACAGGAGCACATTCAGCTAGCGGTTGATGAATCCACCAGAGTGACAGGCGACTCATGTCGAGTGAAGCACCCGGAACTACTCGCGACGACAACGCCTCGACGAGTGTGAGCTGTGTACCTGTGACACGGAAGGTACAATCGACCTCGGACCACGACCTACGTTAATTGCCATCTCATTTCCTGACTTGCCAGATCGTGAAGTTGCTAAGCTGTCCAGCGACGTCTTCCTGACTGAGTGCAGCATGGCAAGGGAATGAAATGAAATGAAACAAGGAGAGACATGGTACGAGAATGGGAATGGCAATGGGAAAGGGAAAGGATCAAGAACAGCCCTCCCCTCACGTGAGACACAGCCCTAACGTCGTCCTCGCTCGACTCTCTCTCCGAAGTTCACCGGTCCGTTCTCTCGCCGAACGACCATCATCACCACCTCGTCGCATCGCTTGTTCGTGTTCATCTATCGAACGACAGTCAGCCACTGCAGTCATCCGTAATTATAGTCATTTACTACTCAGCAGACATCACTCATCAGACGTCATTCACCACTAATCATTCACCACTCATCAGACATCACTCAGCAGACATCACTCAGCAGACATCACTTACCAGACATCACTCATCAGACATCACTCGTCACTCATCACTCGTCACACCGCCCACCGACATGACTCCCCCCACCTCCTCATCTCTCCCAATGAACCCGCTCTCCCCTCTGCACCTGCTCTCGCTCCTCCCGACGCTCCTTCCCGCAGGCACGACGTCGATCGACTCGGCACCAGACCTGCTCGTCGCCCTCGTCCACTCGATCCACGTCTCGCTCGGCTTCCGGCAGACGGCGACGCTCCACCCGTCGTCGTCGAGAGGGGTGCTGCCGAAGCGATGGAGCGTGGGAGGGCCGGACAGCTACAAGATCGAGTACAAGCACGAGCAGAGCAGCCTGACGTATCTCGTGAGGGTCGGGCTGCTTGGCGAGAAGCGGGCGATGGTGGATGTGATGGCGATCGAGGTGAGTCGATGCGAGAGGTCAGAGTGGGGTAGTCGACGACGAGCGAGAGGTCAGAGTAAGGCGCAGTGGGTGAGGGCAGGCAGGGGTCGTACAGGGCAGGAGGATGGCAGGCGGAAGGAAGGGTAGACAAAGCGGGGATGACGTTCGAGGATGACGTTCGAGGATGACGCTCGAGGACAGACGATAGCGACTGTGCTCTGCTCTGCTAGGAGACCTGACACCTGACTGACATGGACGGATTTGTCTTACTATCACATCGTCATATCGTCATATCGTCATATCGTCATATCGTCATAACCTCACATCCTCACATCCTCACATCCTTGCTCGACGACAAACAGGACGACAAGCCGCATACCTTCCACGTCTCACTGCCGACATACTTTTCTCCGGCCAGCTCGTTCCCGATCGAGCTTGGCACGACTACATCTACSTTGACAGGGTCAGGCATCGAGAACAGCACGAATAGCGCCAACAGCGCCAGCAGCGCCGACAGCGAAGCCAGCGCGACGACCAAGTCAGCCGACTCGAAGCCAGCAGGAGCAGAGTCGGACCAGAGCCAGGACGCAAGGCAGGAGCCTGGCGCTTCCTCTATCTCTGACATCACTCCTGACGATAGCACTACGAATTCTTCATCGACGACGACCGCTCCATCGACTACGACGACGACGACGACGACAAGCGCGACGTCCGACTCTGTCCTTCTCGACGGCTTTGTCTCGCTCAACCAGGTCCAGGAGCTCGTCAGCCTGTACAAGCGGGAGTGCATCATGCGACTGATCCCGAAGCTTGTCAAGGAGGGATACGAAGAAGGGTGAGTGGTACTGGGTGTGGATGTACAGTACGGTCCAGCGTGTTCCCAGACTGACACTAGATACCATGACCTCTTGTATCTCTCCATTGACCTCTCATGACCTCGTATAACCTCGTATGGCCTCTTATGGCCTTCTGCCACTCCCCTCGGATGACACCATGCCATCCACCACACTCACTCCACCCAGACCCGTCGAAGGCACGTCGACGGAGCAACGAGAGATCCGACAGATCCGACAGATCAACCCGCCTGGCCTTCGAGACCCGTCATCATCGTCGCAACGAGATCGAAGCCAGTCACCACCTCGAGCGGGAGGCGGCGGTGTGCCGAGGATCCCGCCGTTCGTAGGTGGTGGTGTTGGTGGTGGTGTTGGTGGTGGTGGTGGTAGCGGTGGCTCGGCTAGCGCGTACGTAGTGTCGATTTTTTTCCCTACTCTAAGAGGGAGGGGCGTCTGATGGTGGGCTGGAGGAGTGGTGGACCGACGGTGGCCGAACGGTGGCCGAACGACCGACCGTTCTGCCGTATCTTGTTCTGACGGTGCCTTCTTACCCTTTCTTTGGCCATCGTCCCTGTCATTCTGTCATTTCTTCGTTTCTTCGTTTCGTCATTCCATCGTTTCGTCATTCCATC
>BCKM01000020.1:2816-47494 GCA_039545415.1 Udeniomyces megalosporus | reverse complement strand
TCATCTCATCACCGCTCGACAGTTACCGACCGCCTTCGCTTTTCCCAGCTCCCTCGATCGGCCGGAACGATCTCGATCCGCTGTCTGCCTCGCCGAACGCGTTTGGACCGCCGCCATCTTTCAGGAACCCGACGAACCCTGGTGCGGCAGGAGGAGGAGGAGGAGGAGGAGGAGGAGGAGGAGGAGGAGGAGGAATGTACATGGACCCAAGCCATCCTCTCTTCCATCCTGGCGGTAGCGGTGACGGGTCGAGGTACGAGCCTCCGTCGGCGTTCCCTGGCCATCCGGCTGGGGCTCGGTTCGATCCGACGACGCCGTTTGGTGGGCCTAGCGGAGGCGGGATGGGAGGTGGCATGGGAGGAGGAACAGGAGGAAGGTACAATGGCGAGCCAGACAACGACGAGTTCATGCCGCCAGGGATGGAGAATGACGGGCCAGGAAGGGGCAGAGGTGGAGGGTTCGGAGGACTCGGAGGGATGGGAGGTGGCGACGAGATCGATCGGGGCATCATGTTCCCAGGCCAAGGCGGGATGGGTCTGGGTGGGCTGCCTGGTATGGGTGGTCCAGGAGGGAGTGGTGGTATGGGTGGTTCAGGAGGGAGAGGTGGAAGAGGTGGGTCTGGAATGATGGGTGGGCTGGGAGGCGGAATAGGAGAACTGGGAGGAACTGGTCGCGGCGGATTTGGGAGGGGCGGATTCGGCGGTGGATTTGTGAGTGTGGGTCCAGTGCCGTCTGCCCTTTGCCTTTGTCCTTTGTGTGACGCGTTGTGTGTTCGTGTCGGCGCACTCATCGCATGCTGACTCATGTACCCTGTCCATCGAACGATGCTTCGCAGGGAGGAGGGTTCGCTTGAGAGTACCGACGATGACGTTGACGATAATGACGACGACGGCGACGACGACACCTTCGCTCTGCTTCTGGTCCCACCCCATCTGTATCGTTTGACGGACATCTCCTCGGTCATCAGTCTTTCATCATTCATCATCCATCTGATCATTCAGCTTATCAATTATCTCATCATTCATCTTATCATTCATCTCATCATTCATCGTCCTTTCCTCACCGTAGCTATAGCTGTATTCAAGATGTGTACAAGTGTGTATGATTGCCCGCCAGCTTGTGCTGACTTGGATAGGCGTCGGCAGGAAAGGAGGGGAAGGGAGGGAAGGAAGGAGAGAGAGCTTGCCAGATCAATCGATCGATCAAGTTCCCCTCTGCCTTCCGCCTGTGTCCCTCTGCCCTTGTGTCCCTGGTGTCCCTGGTGTTTGGTCTCTGGAACTGACCCACGTGCTTCGCTGACAACGCTCACCCTGACCTTTGTCTGCCACCACCTGCTCGGATCCAGGAATGCTTTCCCTTCCCTAACGTTCTCTTTCCCTCTCCATCTCGGGGGCGTTTCGATCTCGACTGGACTTCTTTCGCTTTGTTGTTGACCCCTGACTGGACTCGCCGTCTCGCCACCTCTTCTGACTGTCTCAGAATAGGTCCCCCCCTATCTTTTCGTCCTCGCTCAAAAGCCGAGAGAATGGGCTCTTTTCGTTCTGACTCCCAACGACTACCATCGAAACCCTCTCACTCGCACTTGCACTCACTCACTCACCCACTCACTCTCACTCTCTCACCCACTCACTCACTCTCACACACACCTCATCATCATCACTGTCATCGCTACCATGCCCTCCGTCAAGTTCACCACCGTTCTCAAGAGCCTCTTCGCACGACGCGACAAGAAGGCGTCCAAGGTGAGCAGTCCATCCTTCACTCGAGCGTCTGAGTCATCCAGTGCCAGTACATGGTGGACCATCGACTGACGCGTCAACTACTCGCCTTTCGACTCTCTCGACTCACCAGGCATCATCGTCGTCCCACTCCAGCCCTCAGTCCCCCATGCCCTTCCCCTTCGTCACGCGTCAGTGGTCTCCCCACCCTACCTTCACGCTCGACCACCTGCTCTACATCGAAGAGACGAACAAGATGAAGTACAACCCGGGCGAGAACACGTTCATCCCGATCGAGTTCGTGCCAGAGTACGTCGAGCTCTCGGCCAGCAAGTTTGGTGGGCCGTACGCGATGCCGAGCTGGTGGAGCCTTGTTGTGGACCAGGGCGAGGTGGGCGACTACGAGGAGGAAGGGGAGTGCGGCGGGCAGGGAGGGGAGCGACAGGAAGGGGAGGAAGCCGACACCACTGCCGACAGCTCTTTCGCCACGATTGGCAGCAACACTAGCAACGTCATCAGCGACGACAACAACGACATCATCAGCGACGACAACAACAACAACATCAGCAACGACAACACTGTTAGAACACACAGCAGCAGCATCACTAGCAACAGCAACACCGACGACGTCGACGAAGCCAACCCATTCAGCTCTCCGACCTGGCTGCCCCTCGCTCCTCTTCGCAAGCTTCGAGGTCCGATGAACRTGGGTCGGGGCGAGCCTGGCTGGCGGTTGACTGCCGTGCGACACCGAAGGGAAGCAGCAAGCTACGAGTCGTCGAGCGAGGAGGAGAGCGAGAGTGATGATGGGGAGGAGAAGGACGAGGCGAGTGCGACCGAGTGGAGGMTGTACGGGGCGTGGCCGGCCAAAATTGAGTTGGGCGAGACGGATGAGATAAACGAGGTAGCAAGGATGTCGCCCATCGTTGTTGGCTGGACCAACTGAGGAGATGGAGCGTCATATCTGGAGCAGTGGGTCGAGTCACTCGTGAGTTCCGACCTTCTCTTCCTGGTCTTGCCTACGACATCATCTGACCTTGCCATCACCTTCGATATCGTCTAGGCTCCGACTTCATCTCCGCTCGATTCTGTCGAGCGTTCGAGTCACCAAAAATCGCATCGGAAACTATCGTTTCACGTCTCGAATGGTCCAAGGTTTTACCAGAACGTCTTGTTCGCTACGGAAACGGTGTCGGCTCTTCATCGCTTTTTTTTCTTCGTTTTTCTTGCTTTGAGTTTTCGGCTTTGGTACTATCTGTTGTCGCCTAGTTGCGATATTGCTTTTGTTCTGTAGTTCTGAGTTATCGCTCTATCCTTGCCCTTTGTCATGTTGAACCATTTGCGTTGGCGATTTCCCAGCCTGCTTTGGTTTGTCTCCTATATTCCACAACATCAGGACCGAAATCATGATATTTAAATGAGCATCCAGATCAGTTGATCGTAATACGAACTTGTCTTTTTCCTCTAGGTTTGTGTCCTTTGAAAAACATAAGTAGCAAAAATGCCAAAAGGAGGAAGCTCGGGTCAAGAGAACCCCAACCGGTTTCGGTCTCTCCTTCGCTCCCTCGTCCCTCTCCCTATACCCCCTACACCAATATCATTCTTCACCAACCTACTAGGGGCGTGCAGTGCTCTTGTCAACCTTCAGAGCTGCTCTCGCTCGGTTGCGTCCATCCAACATCTTCGGATACAAGCGCCCATCATCCTCGTGATCCACACTCCCTTGGTGCTCTCTCTCTTCGCCCGCAATGAATACTCTCAGAATCTTTGATCGATTCCTCACCCGATCAATTTCTCCATTTCACGTATCACTATCTGGTTCGGCTCAGGATCCAACTACTACACGCAGCGACTCGAAACTCGGATATCGATCCCTCCCATCATCCCCAACCAAATCATTACTCTCAACACCCTTGCCTTCGACCGACTCGTCGCTCGTTTCCACCTTCCCTCTTGGTTCAGCTTCACTTTCATCCCAGCAGAGGAGAGCTTCTAGTAGTCCTAACGATCGTCCAAGGAAACGTCCCTCGAACCCATCACTCTTGGCATCGTCATCTCCCGCTCTGTCGTTTGACTCCCTGACCTCTTCCCCGGTTGATACACCGATTCGTCCACTTCCCCTTCTCATTCGACTCTGGTCTCTCGTTCTCACTACCCTCGCTTTTCTTGGTCTCCTCGGTCGCAAAGCCGGGTCGGGCGGCCGCGGTTCTTCCCGACGAGCCTCACGTTCGCCTTCTTCTTCGCCTTCGATGCGAACTCGTTCGCTCTCTACGAAACGTAGGATGGGATCCACGACTCTGGGTCATCTGCCTCCTAGCAATGGATTGCCGTTCGGGGAGTCGGAGCCAGAGAATCTGGACCTCGTCATGAGTGTTGGTGGTTCGGCTAGGAGACGAGGAAGGTCACCATCATTGAGCAGTGATAGTGGAGGAAGTGGTGCCGATAGCGAGGGTGGAGTGAGCGAGGTAGAAGATGGAGCGTCCTCCGTAGGAGGTAGCAGTCGTCGAGGTAGTAATGCTGGGGACGATGATGCACCTGATCCTCGTACTCAAGCTCTTGATCCACGCACTCAAGCCATCAAAACAACTGCTCTCAAATCTTCAACTTCTGTTCAAAATACTCTCGACTCGCCGACAGCTGATACCAGCTCGGAAACTAGCACAGATCAGACGAACCCGCTCATCTCCTTCTCTCCTCCAGCACCTCCAACATCAATATCTTCCCGACCACCTTCGCAGCCACTTTCAACATCGTTACTCCTTCCCAACCCTCTCTCATCCTCCCGCCTCCTATCACCGTCTTCCCCCCATTCTCTCAGCTCTCTCGGTAGTTCAAGCGATTATCCCACCCCCCCTGTGACGAATCGACCGAAACGACCGACGCCATTCCACAAGCCAAAGACGCTCATCTTAGATCTCGACGAGACGCTGATCCATAGTACATCTCGTGCTCGGGATATTGGAGGAAAGGGCGGTCGAGGGACCGAGAGCCATATGGTCGAGGTCTTTCTGGGTGGACGGAGTACAGTCTATCATGTATACAAGCGACCATTCGTTGATTACTTCCTGAAGAAGGTGAGTTTCACGTTCAACGTCACGAGTGGGAACCGCCAGTCCGGACAATTGTCCAAGATCATGGCGATCACAGACACTAGTGACCTGACGCTTGGCCTCTGTCGGATGTTACAGGTCTCGGGATGGTACACACTGGTCATCTTCACCGCTTCTATGCAAGAGTACGCCGATCCAGTAATCGACTGGCTCGATGGAGGGCGAGGCATGTTCACCAAGCGTCTGTTCAGAGAAGTTCGCCTTTGTCCATTCCGCTTAAGATCGTTATCGTCTTCTCGGGTCTAACTCGGTTTTGACATCACACATTGCACCACGAACTTTTGGTTCTCCGCAGTCTTGTGTTCAACATCAAAACGGAGCCTACATCAAGGACCTCTCAGTCATGAACGAAGATCTTGACGGACTTTGCCTTATCGACAATTCACCTATATCTTATTCCTTCCACCAATGTACGTCTTTCTTTTCTCCAACGTTTTTGGTCCGCTGATGGGAGACCAAGACGTTGACACATTGCCTCGATTTGCCTCCCCCCCCACTCGTTCATGTAGCAAACGGAATCCCAATTGACGGTTGGTTTTCTGACCCAAACGATCAAGCCCTACTGGATCTCCTCCCGGTGCTCGATAGCTTGCGCTTTACGGGAGATGTCAGACATGTTTTGGGGTTGAGGGGGTTCTGACCTCTCCAGGTTCGAGCGAGCGTACCTCTTAACCTTTTTTTTTCGTATTGCATGATGAATAAACGAATTTCAATTCCGGCTCCTTTCCGCTCGCGATGCTCAACTCGCAGGCAGTTATGACTATGTTTTTTTTTTTTTTTTTTTTTTTTTTCGCGTGAAAGATGGTGGCCTGCAGGTTTGATGGCAGGTACTGCATGTCCATACCTGATCTTTGTGGGGTTGAAAAGTCGGCTATACAAGACGATGCCAGGCTCGTCTTTTTTTTAGACGTTCTCAAGTGCAGTATCCTCCCCTCCAGTTCCTGATCCGACCATCTGATCACGACCGAAGGTTGCGATGCACAAGGAGGAATATAAGTGAGCTGAACGGTCTACCTCACCTTCGAGGGAAGATGATCGAATGAGAACAATGACAGTCCTCCTCCATGCCTTGTGCAACGAGAAAGACGAAGCGAAACTCGACCAAGCGTCACTTCGTTATTCACATCGTTAGCATAACCGACCGATAAAAGCGATCGACAAAAGCACCAAGTCAGTCGTTTGATGCGGACGATCTGGGATCAGCGACTTGAACAAGGAAGAACGATCTTCATTTCAGTTTTCGTTCAGGTGGTTGATTTCGAGGTGAGTTCGTTAAGAAGCAGCATCAAGATCCAAGCGGGCGAACTAAAGAGAGCAACCGAAGGGAAGGATTACTCCTCCGATCGGAGCTTGCCGGCGGGGTTGGTGATCCTGCGAGGGAGAGGAGAGTGAAATGAAGAGGAAGAAAAAAAAGTCAGCTTGTGCGCGATTGGATGCATGGGGTATCTCTTTTGGTTGCGAAGCGTGTCTGCTGTTGATGCAAGATTCTCCAGTCACCCTCCCTCGAATGAAATCGCTCAAAGAACTCGACGTCCCTCGCCTGACCGACTCGGATCACCTCTCGGAATCGGGTTTCTTCTCCGCCCACTTTACCAGCCAAGGAATCGTCTTGATCCTTCTTCCTGTATGTATGGATCAACACTCACTTGACGTTAAGAACCTTAGCCCTGGCGATGATGTCAACCCTCTTCTTGGAGGAGACAGCGTGAGCGATCTCTCCGGCGAACTTTCCGGCGTGCATCATGAGGAGGTCGACCTCTCGAGCGTTGTGGATGAGCATGACCTTGTGTCCGGAGGGGATCATGTGTCGGGTAAGGTGGTTGGATCCGTAACTAAAGGATGAGTAGACGAGGTTGAGAAGCAGGAGTAGATAGATAGGTGAATAGAGAGCGAGATTGGCGACGTGGTATGCAGGCGGGGGAGTGCAAGGTAAAAGTAGAGTCGAATTGAGGAGGGTGACGAGGAGCGGAAATGAGCAGGCGGCGAAACAAAGTAGGCGGTGTCAGGACGGCGTGTCAAGATGAATACGGAAATGCTCCATCAGGATTAGAAGCGAGACGAACCCGATCTTGGGCATGGGGGTCTGTCCCTTGAATCGTCGTCGGACCCTGTTATCAATACCTGATCATCCCGAGCAACGAGAGCATGGACCAAAAGAGGAACGGTGACGATGAGAGAAGGAAGTCAGCTTCGCAAACTCCAAATTCCCAGAGCCCATGTCCCTCTCAGACTGCACGCCTGCTCTAGGTCCCTCTGTTCCTCCATCTGTCCTTTGCCATCCGGACGTCCGTAGATCCAACATGACCTTCCGTCTGAACACGAGAGACCTAAAACGCACCCTTGGGCTTCCTCCATGACTCCTTGACACCGGCGTATCGGTCAGACTGATGCCTCTTGAACTTGAGGGTTCGCTTCTTGACGATGGGGACGTGGGCGGGCATGGCCTATGGTTGATGAGGGGGGGTGGAGAAGAAGTGCGTCGAGGGTTGGTGATCGAGGAGGGCGGCGAGTGGTTTGAGGGAAGCGGGGAGAAGAGCGAAGAGTTGAGTGCGGGAGGGGTTTTTTGAGAGGAGAGACGAGGAAAGGAGAAGATCAAAGTTTGGGTTCGAATGGGCAAAAGAAAGGATGGATGGTGATGTGATGAGCAATGTAGCATGATATATGTGTCTTGCTGATGTCTAGCACCAAGCTGGCGAGCGAGGGAGGGACGAGGACGAGACGACGTACGAAGAGTTCTTGCTTGCTGGAGGATCCGACGGAACACAAAACTTTGTCTTCTCGCCTCTCTCGACCAAGCGCCCGCCACAGTAGAGTCCCGATTCGGGTTACCCTTTTTATTACTCCCCTCGACACCGTCAATTCTCATCTCCTGCTCTGTCCCCTTGAGACGTTGGTTCAATCTCACTTCCCAATCCATTTATTTCTTCTGCCGAACCTTCTACAATCTTGCAAAGTCATCTTCCGACCTCGAATCTCGCCTTTTGCTTCATTCGCACATCACTTCGTCCAGATTCATCTCATGTCATCTTCACATTCATCTTATATCACTCTGATAGCAGGAAACCATCTATGCTAGATCTTACTTGGGGTCTGAAAATTTCGTGGTAACCACCTCGTCAGCAGGCCAACCGGATCGGATGGTTCCATCTCAAGATTTGGTCCGTGCGAGTGCCTACTTACTGGTGTACCAGTTGACACCCAGGACCGCTAGAGTGAGAGACTTCGTCAGCTACATACTCAAAAGAGTCATTGAACCAGTTTGAAAACTTACAAGGCTCCTTGAGAGTCTAGGGAGGAGGTTGAAAAGGCAACGTTTCGAGTTAGCAACCCAGGATGGCAGACGTCAAGAGATCAGAGTGAATACGCACTCCATGCTGGTATCCGAGCAGGGTCAATCCTCCCTGTGATATCATAGCAAGGCGATTCGGAGAGACAGAGAACGAGTGAGCGAGGGGAAATCCCCGAGAGGATGGGAAGAGGTCGACTCGACGTACAGCATCAGTAGCAAAGTTGGTTCCAGCGGCCAAAGGGAATCCACACCATCGGCTACATGGAATCATATCCGCTCGAAGTAAGCGAACAACACTCGATATCGATCGTTGAAAGAAACGACTCACGCGATGAAGCACCTCGAGAAGTGACCGTGCGAGACGAGGACGACATCAGCCGACTCGGCCAACTCCCTTCTCCTCTTCTGGGTGAGCTCGGGGGTTTCTCCCTCCACCTTTGTGCATCCTCGGTCCTCAGCAGCTTGGTGGATAGCTCGGATCTTTGCGATGACGGCATCTACTCGAGCTTCCATCTCGGCAGCCGTCTCTCCATCGTGCTTATCATCAGAGGGGCAGCTGAGATTTCGGTGGATATGGTCCAAGATGGCGCAGGTAAGCGTCGACAACGAGAAGATAGCAAAACGTCAGCGATCATCAAGACTGGAATCCAGTCGGTTGACGGCCTCGAGACAATCGACGCACCCATCGGTCCAGATCTTCCATCCTGGTCGTTGCTTGTGGATCTCAGCAGTCTACATGTGGATAGGTGTATCAAGATATCAGCTACTGAACCCTAGGTTTGACCCAGGTGCAGACAAGATAGGATCCCTCCAAGCCCAAGTCTTCGACGCGTCCTCGTGCTGACTTACGAGAAGACCCTCATAAGCTCCGTACTTCCACTCTCCAACATCCTCAGTCGTCTCCCACTCGAGCTTGTCTTTGGCCTCAGCACATGGCTCAAAGAGAAGCTCGGCCGTTCGTTGAGCTCGAAGACGAGGGGAAACGATGACGTGGGTGAGGTGGTCTGGGTCGATGAGCTCTGCGAAGCGAGAGGGCCACCGATAAGTGAGCAGAGATTCATGGATATCGATCCGATTGGTCAACGCCAGCTGAAGGAAAGAACGTACTTCCAGCACCAACGACACGAGGAGCAGTCTCCTTCATGACCTTTTCTCCGTTGGCAGTGAGAGGAATATCGGAAACTCCAGTCTGCAGCCGCGAGTGAAGAACAGGTCAGGTTCCTGACAGAATGATAAGTCACAGATTCAACTCACGTGTCGACCTGAGGAGACGATAGAACGAGAGATGAGCTCAGTCTTTCATGAACAGAATGCAACAAACGGGGTGCGGAGAGGCTTTACCGTTGATGGACCACTCCGTCTCTCCTGATGAACACGAGACATAGGTGCGAATGATAAGATACGGTCAAGCTTGGCGGACATTCCGAAGAAGAAGGGATGGGTGATGCAGGACGAACCGTGACCTGTAAACGAAAAGCCAGAGGAGTGAGGTCAGTGAGACTCATTCAAGCCGATCCAACTTGCGATTAGTGTGACTGACGGAAGACGTAGACTCTGGGCATTCGGGGAGCCATGGTTGATTACTATGGGTAAGAAGAGGAAGGAGGGAAGGAGATGGAGGACGAGGGAAGCAAGGAAAGCGAAGTCCGTTCTGCTTTGGGCGACCACCGCATTTGGCCGACAGTCGGCATGAGGATTCCCAAGGTCGGAGACATCGAGCTGGATGGAAGAACTGCAGGAGCAAAGGCACACATGAGGTGTGAAAGATTGGGCCATTGTGCATAGAAAAGAAAAAAAACAAGAAAAAAAAAACAAGAAGCAAGAAATTAGCCCCTTTTGGAGGAGCGACCCCGGCCCTCTGGACTTCTTGTTTCAGGTTCACTTTCGCCCTTGTTTCCCTCAACTACAACCTTCTTCCCAGATCCATCATCTGCTCCGCTCATCCTCAATGACATCGCCCATTTCTCCAACCCTGCCCGCTAAGACACTACGTATAACACCCACCTTCACCATTAGGCCACCTCCCGCCGACCCTCGTCTAAAGCGCCGTCGCCCTGAACAACACTCTTCCCAACCCCCTCATTCCCTTCCTCCCACTCTTCGACCTTCTACGACCGCTCCTTCATCGAGGAGGAATCAAGCCAGACTACTTACCCCACCCGACTCCGAGACCTCAGGTTCTCCTCCAACCTCATCACTCTTTCCCACATCTCATCCCGCTCCTACCGCTGTATCAACACCAGCACGTCAGACCACTCCCTCGCTCGTATCTTCTGTCCCAAATCCTCTCGACGTTCGAGATATTTCACCCCTTTCAAGCCCTGATCTCCACGCTCGCCCCTTCACCCGACTCCCAGTTTCGTCAGGTCACAGACCCTCATCTAGACCGGCACGACCATCTCAACCTATGCCCCCACCACCCCCGTCTCTCATCTACAACGGGCCTTCGTCTCGGAACTCGACTATCGTGGCCTATGTCCGTGACCCCCGTCACAGGCCTTCGACGAGGCGTCCCGCACCAAAGATAGAGGTCACGAACGCTACAAACCATGTAGTATACGGTCGGGCTCCAACTTTTGCTCCTTTCCACCCCAGGACTCATGCTCGACCCTCTCGACCCCCTGCAAGCCAGGCATTCATCCCTACGGACGCCTCGATGGACCACCAGGAGCTCATCCCTGGTATCCGTCGGAACGAACGCGAAGTTTACACGAAACGTCGCGAAATTCTCCTGTGCGTCTCGGACTCTAGTCATGTGCTCCTCTTATGCCGTCGACATGCTGACAAGTTTTCTATCTTGATCAGCGCCAAGGGTCCCTCCTCGCTCCACCCCGAGGAGCTCCTTCACCTTTCCGACTTAAGCAACGCCTTAAGTCACAACAAAACCCTCGAGACTTGGTACACTCCAAGTCTCACTCCTCGAGTAAGAATGCTCTTCAGCGAGTCTGATGGCTCCCTCAAAGCTTGGCTAAAGGAATTTACTGGTACGATCGATAATCCATGTTTGTCTTTTTTCACAATCTAATCATTGACAACCTTCGTCGTTCTCCCTTTGACAGCTGCGGAGCGGAGTGAAAGGGTTTATTACAAGAACGAACAAGACTTCTTGCTCAATTTGTACAACGACCCCAAGTACCCTCGAGATTGCCAGATTGGTCTGGCAATCAAATTCGTGCGTCTTCCCTTCTCTCTGCGACGATCTTCCTTGGATCCCTCTCTTCGATAATGATCCTGATGAACGTCGCCTTTTCTGGATTTTGGATGCCTATCTACAGCGACTCTCCCAAGTCCATAAGGCTCTTCATCACACCCGCTGGCTTCCTCCACTCAACGTTTCAGTGGACAGCCCTCTCTGGTTACTTCCTTGGTACAGGAAGCAGCTTTCGGGAGAATTAACTACCCCCTAATCAAGAAGAGCCTTCGGATCCTTACATCATCTCCATCCTATCTCTCCCCTCCATCTTCACTACATACCCCATCTCCTCTTATATCTCTCTTATCGTTCGACTTCATCTCTTCATACCCTGTGGACCATCACCATTTCTTGCTTTGTTTCGCTTTACAGTTGGACCAGAGATCTGCTACATCATACCTTGTCGAGCTTCACCTCGTTTCGCGATCTCTCTTGCTTCTTACCGGTTCCTTTGCTTGTTTCGTGCTTCCTCACGCTGGATACCACTCATTCTTCTCTCTCGAAGCCCAGCGAACGAAAGGATACAAATCAATCGAGACACTTGGAAACAGGCTAGGGATGAAGATGGTATGTACAGACAGACAGGAAACGGAACAAGACACGGAAACAAAAGCTACATCCTCAACGACAGTCAATACATCCTCCTGGGTTCTCTCATCGCCTAGGGAACGAGTTTCCCTCTCCATCGAGAAGCCTCTGCTGCTCTGAACCGACACCTCCCAGCTCTCGCTTGGAGATCAACCTCTTTTCGTGACAGGAAGAGAGATGAGACTCAGCAAAGCGATCTTTGTCGGACGAGTCGAGGGAAGAAGACCATGGCCTCACCAGTTGGTTCCGATTCGAGCTGCGACTGCAGCAACGGTAGCGATGAAGGTTCCACCGAGGATGTTGGTCCACTGGGAACCGCCAACGTTGTACGAATACTGACCAACTGTCAAGGCGAGAGCGCAGTACGCGTGACAAGCTCCCAAGACGGGTGGCGAAAAGTACGAGACGAGGGGGAACAGGATCGGAGTAAGAACCTTGACGAGTAGGTTGGGGGGAACTTCTTGGAAGTAAGCGATACACGAGTTCTGGAGGAAGTCGAGGAGACCGATGCCGGCGAAGGTTTGGGCAGTGAGTCGAGTGATCCTGTTCTCAGGGGTGGAGGGAGCGAGGGAAGTAATACAGTAGTAGTACTGGAAGCGGATGAGAAAGCGATGAGATGGGTCAGCCAGGGTAGGGATTGGTTTAGAGATGAGATGATCCTGACCTGGGCAAAAGAGTTGATGATGACGAAGATGTTGGCACCCTTCATGTCCTCAGCGTCCCACCACAGGACCCAAGTGCCAATGCAAGCGTTTCCCAGGCAGTAGAACCAAGCATACTTGAGCTGCTCCTTGTTCTGATAAAACATGTGGAAACGAGGGGACAGATCAGCGTTGAGTCTGATGCAGATCGTAGATCGGCGGCACACATACAGTCTGGTCCTTTCTGTATAGCTTGCTGATCCAGTACATGTGAAGGAACTGCTGGCCAGCGAAGAAGAGTCCGATCGCCTTGGGGCTGTGGCAAGTGGAGAGGGGAAGGGCGTCGTCAGTGTGACCGATCGGCGATATACACTCGTCCCCTCTGACTACTGATATGATTGCAGGGAAAAGATCTTCCGTCTAGCCGCTGATAGAGCTATAAGGATGATATACTTACGCTGGAGAGAACGCTCCGATGTACTTGTTGCTGATCTTCTCCATGCCAGGCTATTGAGAAAGGGAGATCAAAGGAATGTAGACATCAGCTGCTGGGTCGAATTTGATCATGGCTCGAGAGATTACGTACAGAATCAAAGTTGAGACCCTTCTGCTGCATGCCGAAGTTGTAGATGGCAAACATGGGGACGACCCATTTGGCGAGGTTGTGGTTCATAGGAGGAATTGACATGATGAAGCTGACTACGGGAGGTAAGATGTTCGTCAGGTTTCGCTGATGTGCCAGTGAGAAGGGAACGACGTCGATCGTACGTTGGAGAGTGTCGATGTGGGTTGAGGATAAGGGTGCGTCGTCAATAATAGGGAAGGGTATTGGAGAGAAGTGAAGTCCTCTTGGGCAAGATCGAAGGGGGATCGGGAATGGAGCCGGCGGTTACGTCATGCTTCTTCCTTCTTCTCTCGCTAACCTGGTTTTCGCCGTCCAAATCGTGGACAAGGGATAGAGATAGCACTCACTCAGCTTTTCTTAACCTGTTAGTTTTCGATCTTGCCGCAAATGCGAGATCCAACCTTGCCTTTCCAAGTGAACGTGCTTCGGTCACGATTGATCTCGACCGAAGCTCTCTTATTCCTACATTTTTGTCCGCTTCCTTCTCCAACTGCCACCAAGTTAAAGATTTATGTAAACTCCCCGATCGTCATTCGGACCTTTTGTTAGAGGAGCTGGCTTTGTCACACCTCTCGATGCCGCTGACGAAACCCTTCGCTTTCAACTCCTAGATCTCCTCGGAACCCATATATATATGCGTCTTCGTTCACTCTCTGTTCACCGATCTTACCAGTGCTTTCGATCTGGATCAGCAGTAGAAGACTGGACTGTGCGACCACGAGGCCTGATGCAGCTCATTCACAAAATACCTTGATTCTGTTAGCCCCTTTTCCTATCATCACTTCGACATGTGTGGACATCACGTCACGTTCTCGCAGTCTCTCCAGTAAATCAATCCTACCACTTGATCTCCTGACTCAAGGGTGAGTATCGGAAGCTTCCGGCACATACTGAGGGACGACCGAGTAATGGGCTCTCGATTCTCGTCGTTCGATATCTCATTCGATTCTTCATCTTCCTCCAGTACTCGGCTCTAGATTCTCATTGTATGCTTATGATATAGTTCTCCCTTTACCACAGCTGTCACACTCAGGTCCTTCCATAGTAAGATGAGGTATGGAGTGCCAGGGAATTTAGCTCGGCAAGATTGTATGTAGCAGAAGAGATTCTGGTGAAGACGACATGAGTTACACAGGCACCGAACTCACTTTGATACAGACAGACGCAAGATGATGCGTCCGTGTGGGCTCAAAAACCCCGGGTGGGACTCTAAACAGGGGAAAGAGGAGAAGACGAGGAGTCCCCTCTCCTGCATTCTTCTTGGGAAAGGTTTGGCATACGTCATCGCGTTACATCCAACAATCCTTCCTCCTGTTTGATATACGTCGCAGACTAGCTACCGATCCCACCAAATCCCCTGAGGTGTGTACAGATGTATCATTGCTAGCGCCTAAGATCGATCCATGAGGCAAGGAAAAAGCGGCAGAAGAAAATTAGATTTCCGGCCGCGGAATTCTCTTTTCGACCTCTTCCTTCCCGGGACTCTTTCATCAGCAACCTCTCCTCCCCGCTTCTTATCCCCTTCGACCTCTCGTCTCGTTCTCTCCATCATGTCTCTTCGACAAGCCCTTCGACCTCTTTCGGCATCGCTTCGCCAACCCACCGTCGCTGCTCGACCCGTTCGACTCCTTGCTTCGTCCGCCCCGGTTTCGTCATCAATCCAGTCCGCGTCCCGTCGAGCTTTCAGCGTCTCTCCTCGATGGAGGGAAGCCCAGCACCCCGATAACGCTGAGAACACTATCGACCCTGACGCTATCAGGCCCATGCACAAGTTCGTGTCATCAGATGGAGCCTTTCAAGGCCTTGCTTTGTTTAGCTGACAATTGCCTCCTTCCTGCGACATCTCGTTTCGACTGCATAGGCACCCTGCTCCTGCGTCTGGAGAGGACTTTAACGTTGTCATGGTCGGTGCCGGAAGTGAGTGCAACGATGATCGCTTGGTCGACTTGAATGTAAGACTGATGAGGTCCCGGCCATCTACCTCCTTTCAGACATCATGTTCGGATCTGGTTCGTTACTCTCGACTCTTGGCAATTGATCCTGCCCATACTCAAGAGATCTCAACATTACTACTCTTCCAGACGAAGGACCTTGGAACCACTCCTTCAGGCTCGAGCACAAGCTCGGTCCAAGACTCAAAGTCGTCGCTCTCATTGACCCCTCGCAAGCTCGAGCCGAGTCCGCCCTTCAGGCCAAGCGAGACTCGTTCGTCAAGAGCGCATACGAGGCTACTGTCACCTACAACAATGTTTCTGAGTACTCCAAAGCTGTCGAGCAGGGAATTGCCAAGGAGCCTCAGTACGTTCCATTCTTGATCCTTTCCTGTCTTCTGGTCTAGGGAAGCACGACGATGTACACAACTCAAAGCTGATCCTTCTCTATCTTTCCCTTTCTCAGCGCTATCGTTATCGGTTCCCCACCCCTCTTCCGAGGTGGTTTCGCTCCTCCTCAGGACCTCGAGCTTCAGCTCCTCAAGCACTTCCCCGATATCTCCATGTTCGTCGAGAAGCCCGTCGCGACTGGTCAGCCGTACGAGAAGTCAATCGCTGGAGCCAAGGGAATCTCCCGGGTTCTTGAGAAGCGAGGAAACGTCGTCAGTGTTGGTTACATGCTCAGGTACCTCCGAGTCGTCCAGGAGATGAAGAAGGTGAGTTGCGGTAGTTTCGACTCGGCACGTATCTCAATGCTGTGAAGCTGATCTCAACGCCCTTATGCTTCCTTAGATCCTCAAAGACAACAACCTGACCGTCATGGCCACTGTCGCTCGATACTGCTGTGCTTACGAGGCTATTGCCAAATCTGTTCGTCTCGCTTCTTTCCTCAGTCTTTTACTTTCGTGGCTGACATTGATCACTCTTTCACAGGATTGGTGGACCAAGTCTATCTCGATGGGACCGGTCATTGAGCAGGGAACCCACTTCTGTAAGTTCGCTGTCGCCCTTGCGTTGGCACAATTGAAACCCCACTTACCCAATTTGTCAATCCTATCTCCAGGTGACCTGTCGCGATACTTCGGTGGTGACGTTGATATCTCAACCGTCTTCGCTCACGCCGTTGAGCACAATGAGGCTCCCGGAAAGCTCTCCAAGATCCCCATCGACGAGAGCAAGATCCCCGAAGAGGAAAGGATCCCCAGAATCACTACGGCCTCTTGGTGAGCAATCGTGTCTCCTACGAGCATCTCTCATGATCCCATCTGACTCTGGATGCAACCCGCAGGAAATACGAGAACGGTGCCGTCGGCCAATTCACCCACGCCGTCGCTCTTCAGGGAACCGCTTACTCTTGCGAGCTCGAGGTTTATGCTGATGGTTACCAGCTTCGGTTAGTCAGAGTCGTTACATCGTCTTTTTTTTTCTTCAGTTTTACTGCTGACCGCTACGTGACTTTTCTGTTTCCAATTCCTCTCTGTGTCCGCAGATTGGTCGACCCATACAACAACCCTACGCTTCTCGTTCGACGACCCGGAGACGACCACGAGGAGGTTCACAAGTTCACCGACGACGACCCCTTCTTCTCTGAGATCTCCAACTTCATTGACGCAATCGAAGGTGGACCTGAGCCTCACATCCTCTCGTCATACGAGGACGCTACCAAGACTTATGAGCTTACTTGGGGTACGTGCCTTACTCCTCTCTCTTTCCTTGGTAGCTTAGTTGCTGATGGATAAACGGTCCTCCTCATCAGCCATCCGAAACGCTTCTGAGAAGTCTTCGGCTAAGGTCAACAAGCCTGCCTCTGAATAAGCTTCAGCATCTTGACTACCTTTTCTCCTCCCTCTCCCCCTTCACTCTGTCTCGTATCCCAAACAACATCACGGACTTGAATTGCCCCACTCGTTGCTCCTTTTTCTTGTTTCCTCTTCTCTCCTTCTGCCTGGATACTCTTCTCGGTCCTTTCTCGTAATCTGTAGCGCTAGACGGATGTCATACTTGCTCGTTGGTCAATCACATTGGTGAGAAATCTGAGGTTGTTTCGAGGGTCGAACATGAGGCACACTGGAACAACGAAAACCTTTCGGATCCCCCTCCACACGATCATCAAGGGCGTTCTCAGAACGCTACGCATATACTGGGACTTGCGAAGGGATCAATTTCATCCGCCACCTCACAGGCATTCTCCCCTGCGCATGTAAGAATCAGAGTAACGCATGATGATTGACTCCCTGAAATTTCCATTCTAACCACCCATCCCATCCCTTCCAAGCGTGAAACGTCTGACAGGCGTTCGCTTCTTACCCAAAGCCCTCTGAGCCAACTCGTATGGAGTCCTACCCAATGGGAACTCCGCGTTTCCACCATCCTTCCAAGCTCGCTTATCGTCCGCAGGAACGCCGTCGACGCCAGCCACTCTACCCGTTTCACCAAACTTGACACCCTGTTCCTCGATACCCTTCTTGACGTCACCAAGGATGTAACCACCTCGACCTCCATGATCGATCGGTAATCTAGCCCAGTTGTGTCGATCGGCAAAGGGAACGGATTTTCTAGGGGTTTCAATGGCCATCGCTGGAAGGAGTTCACCAGCTTCGACGATTCGGCCTTTCGAGTTGGGTACGCTCTCATCTCGAACGGTGTTACCAAAGAGATCAGGTTCGGCTCGAAGAATGGCCTAGGTGAGAGTGAAAGAACGTAAAGGAGGGATATCGAGCAGGAGAACAAGATGGAAGGGTCATGACAGGCGACACGTCAAGATTAGCTCGTGTTCAGACCCATCACAACTACGTAGAGGTTGACCAAACGACAGGGAAGAAGATCAAAAGCTTACCCTCCAAGCATCAGCCTTTGCCTCAATCTCAGCTCGTCGTTCGGGTCGGAAAGCACAGCACTTGTCGATGTTCATTTTTAGTTGCCAGTTTCGATCGTTGGCAAAGATGGATTGTGAACTGATGGGGATTTGACTACCAGTCCGACTGTAAAGATCAACGACCATCCAAAGAAGATCTATCAGTATACCCTGACTGAAGAGAGAGACAAGAGAAACTCGATATCTCTCGACCATCCCCCCCCCCCCCCCCCCCCCCCCCCCYMCCCTTCCTCACTTGAGTTGAGAAACGCAAACAACCAAGAACGACCCTAACTCACAGTTCCTCCTCATAGATTTTTCTTCCCAACTCCCTAGCCTGCATTTCCGTCTTAGTATCCCTCTCTCCGTCAACGAACTCGAGGATAGCCATTTCAGCGTGATCCTGTTTACCCAAGTCCTTCTTAAGTTCGATCCCATCCTTGGACCAATCCCTAACCATCCTAGGGTTTTGTCCATCTCGATGACCATTTCGGATGATTCTAGTGTAACCACCATTTCGATTAACGAATCGATCACGAAGAGTGGTGAAGAGAACGGGAAGGGTTTGATCATGTTCGAATAGTTTGAGTCGGGTTGAAGCGAGTGAAGCGGGAGTACCTCGTTTGGCGAGGGTGATGAGCTGTTTTGGTAGGTGGAGAGTCAGTTCGAAGACGTTCGTTTTGATGACGATGAGAGGGATCAGAGAGTAAGGGAGAGTCAGAAGCGCATTTAGCGAGAACGAGAGGATGATCAAAGTAAACTGACCTTGTCTGCTAGGACTTTTGTATCTTTGGCTTTTGGTAAGGTTGTCTCGATTCGGTTATGTCTAACGAGAGCCGTCAGGAGTAATCTGATAGAGGCAAGAACGAAGAAGAGAGAAAGAGTTGAGCGAGGTAAATGAAGTTGGGACTTTTGGGTTTCGTCTGCCTTCGTTCCGAGTGGAGAGGGAAGAGGGGAAGTTTGACATACTTGAACATGTCCTTCCTGTGACCGGAATCACGTCCGAACTTTCGTTGGATAGGCCCGTGAACCATGACTGAAGAGAATTGGGTAGTCGAGAAGGAGGGAAGATGGTCGGTTCAGAGGATCGAGCCGATTACCCCCTCCTCCTCCCAGGATCTGAGCGAAAGCCCCTACACCTGACCGAGTTTTTTTCTTCTTCTTCTTCTCTCAATTCGGCTAGCGTCGGCTGGGACTAGAAGTCGCGTTAGATAAGAGAATCCAAATTCATGTTCATCAATCGCTCCTGAAGAGAAAGTTGCAGCAAGATCTCAGAGTTGAGCAAGCTTGACGGGGAGTATTTATTTCTTTTCTCTTTTCTTACGAGCCAAGTACAATCGGCTAGCTTGATCTACCGAATCTTGCATCTTCATATAGCTCAGGGAGGGAAATTTGATATGGGGGAGATGTTCGAAATTTCAACGGGCGAGTGAGTCGTCTTGATGGAGCTCCGAGATGATGGAGCAACTGGTCATCACTTTAGGTAGGTTTGGGCGATCTTCCCGACAGAAGGAAAGATTGGATCGATAGAAGGGCGAGGACAATGTAAAAGAGTTTCGAAGAATGATGAGAAGAATAGTCCCGCAGTTAAGGTGTCCTATCCTCTTCGTTCTTAAAAGATACCGATTTTTGCGCGTTGAGCACCGTCCTCAGACTCATATATCAGAGACCAGATAGATACGACGGTTCAATGGATACAAATTTATCTATGAATCTTTGATTTTTTCTTTTCTTTTTTTTGGTTAAAAATCCCCTGCTCTTTCGCCACCTTTCTCAATCCAACTTTGCTTTCGACAGCTTTGTTTTGGAGGGAGAAAAAAAAGACCTATGGCTCCAATCGCTGGGGGTCTCTAGGGAAGAGAGAAGCCCGTCGAATGTTACCAAGGTTGAGGTAGAACTGAACGATTCGCTCGAGACCTGGTACATCAGAGAGTAGAAAGGAAGAGGGAACAAAAAAAAAGTCAGTTGAGCGGTTTTGTTCCACGAGTTGGGATGAAGCATGAGCATGGGTAAGACCTCTCTCTCTCTCTCTTCTTTTCGGGTGAATGTTTTGAGGGAGGTGAAGAAGGAGTACGTACCGAAACCAGCACCGGCGTGAGGAGGGGCACCGAATCTGAATGCATCGACGTAAGACTTCATCGAGTCTGGTTCGACGCCCTTTTCCTTCATCTTCTTGCAGAGAAGTTCAGCGTCGTGAATTCGTTGAGCACCCGAGAGAATCTCCTCTCCTCGCATAAAGAAGTCGTAAGAGTTGGAGAAGTTCTTGTTGTGAGAGGCGAACGAAGGAGAAGAAAGAAGCAGAAGGAGTCAGTTTCGTGAGGCAGTAGGTTGTTTCGGATATAAACGGTTGGTTTCAAAACACGAACTGGGTCTTTCGCGTCGGGCATAGTGTAGAAAGGTCGGATGGCGAGAGGGAACTTGTCGAGGATGAAGTAGTCGGTCTGGTACTTTTCCCTAACGAGACCTCCAAGCATCTTCTCGTGGGCAGTGCTGTAAGAATCGGGTGCGAGGATTCAAAGAAAAGTCAAGGTCAGTAAAGTTGACGTGCTTCTGGTTCAAAGGAAGGCGAGATGATCCTTCGACAGAGTCATTACCTCAGATCCTCAAACTCGCTCAGCTTCGCTCCGTCATCTCCCTTAGCTCCCGCTTCATTGAGCATCCTGACTCCCTCCTTGAACTCGAGCTTGACCGTCTTGTCGGGGATGAGGAACTCCTCGGTTGGGAATTGCTTCCTAACGATGGCGACATCCTTGGCGTAAGTCGTCTGAAGAGCCTTGAAGATGTGGAGGAGAAGGGCATCGATGAGGTCGACGACCTCATGGTAGTGTGATTCGAAAGCCATCTCGAGGTCGAGACCCATGAACTCGGTCATGTGTCGATGGGTGTTTGAGTTCTCGGCTCGGAAGACTGAGAGGTTGTGAAAGAACCGGGGGGTCAGATCTTTTGTAGACAAGCCACAGGACATGGATTCTCGGAGATAATGACGACGAACCAGGGGCGATCTCGTAGACTCGGTCCATGTCACCGGCGATGCACATCTGCTTGGCCAACTGAGGTGACTGAGCCAAAAACGCAGGTCCTATGACGTGGCAGCGATCACGACATCAGTACGCTGGGCCAGATTAGAAACGCAAGTGACGAGAACTTACGGTCAAAGTAGGAGACCTTGAAGACGGATGCTCCAGATTCAGTAGCCGCGCCCTGAAGCTTAGCGGTGTGGATCTCGAGGAAGTTCTGGCTGTGGAGGAACTCTCGGAAGAGGTGCCCAACAGCAGATTGGATTCGGAAGATGGAAAGGTTGGTGTCGGTCTGAGGTAATCCGTTCCGGTCCAGTACATTTGCAGTAAGTGACTTGAACTCTTCAACGAGAGGCCGATGGCTTGAATAGAAGATGTGCCACCGAAAAGCAAGAACAGAAGGTGATACGTACCCTGAGGTCAACGACTCGGTTATCGAGTCGAGTCTTGAGAGAGACACTGGCGTAGGTCTCTCCCTCCTTCTCGAGATCGGCAGCGGGTCGAGAAGCGTCGGCGTAAAGCATGGGAAGGGTTGCGTTGACCTCAACCTCGGTGAAGATCTGAAAGGGAACAAATACAAGATCAGCATGTCTGCTGACGTCCTTCGATTCCGATGTGTGCCCCAATATCTGTCCCACACCACATCAATCTCTAACCAGAGTAGGAGAAAGCTGCCTCTCACCTTCCTGATGACAACCTCAGCATCGCTGACACTGGCACTCTTGACTTCCTCGAAAGGAGCCTTGACCTCGCCCTCAACGAGGACGATGGACTCCATGGGGATGGCAGCAGCGTACTTGAGCATCTGCTTCGAGACCTGATGAGGGTTGGATTCGTCCTTAGAAAGCTCCATGAGGGCTTGGATAGATGATTGCTGCTGTCGAAGGGAGAAGAAGACCATCTTGGATCCTGGGTTGAGCAAGTGATGTCAGTGAGCTGATCCTACTGGCGAAATTCAATGTGTCTCCTTTCTCAGGCTTCCAGATGTCAAGGTGGATTCGATCGACTTACCCTGCGCTCGGGACTTCGTGACTCGGGCTCGGAAGTACACGGTTTCGCCGATGTTTGCCTTCGAAAGCTCTCCCAACTTGGTTCGCTTTCGCTCGTCTCGCTCTCCGGACTGGTTCAATGGGAGCTTGCCGTAGTTTTGCTTTGCCGAGTCCTGTATACCAGAAGCAAGGTACAGTAAGGAACGGAAATAGACGAAGATAGAAGTCCGGAAAGTGGCGCAGACAGGAATTTCGACGGTGTGATCTCAGGACCTGAAAACAAGGTAGCCGCGAGAGCTTTGTCCACGTCCCAGGTCGAGACCAAGCTAGCAGCAGCAGAAGATTGGCAGCGGTATGACCCCCGAAAGTCCAACCCAGCCAGTTTCATCAGGTGATGTCCGCCCAACGTTTTTGGGTACCCGTCCTGGGACAACGAGAAGCAACTGGCCCAGGTGGTATACCGAAAGCCGTACGTTCCTGAGAGCGATGAAGCAAGTACTGACCTGGTCGTCCTTGGCCTTCTTAGCAGCGGCCTCCTCGGCCTCCCTCTGCTGTCGAGCAGCGGCTTTGGCAGCCTTCTCTGCCTCCTTGGCTCGCTTCTTGATCTCGTTCTTGGAAAGGGGCTGTCCGTCAGCACTATTGAAGGTCCGATGAGGAATGACCGGCGTGCAAGAGGGAAACAGAACAGGAGGAGAGTACAAGCGCAAAGTCAACCAAAAGTCATCCTCGCATGGAGCGCAGAGCGATCTAAAAAGCCATTGACGAACCCAAGAGGGACGTCAGCCTTTGGAGCGTCGGTAGTAGGTGCGGGAGGGGGCTGAGATGGAGTAGGTTCAGACATGTTCGGTCGTCGACGGTCGTGCAAGATCAGACCACTTGGAGCGTTTCGAAGGTAGATTGACTCGAAGATGACAAGGCTTTTTTCTCTTTTTCTCTTCTTCTCTCCATCATCGTGTACCTTTGATCCAAGACGATCTTCGCATTTCACCTTGCATACATACAACACCAGATCATCCTCCAATGGCATCAGTCACCAGTGGTTCTCTCTGCTATCCTTGCTTAAAACCATCCTCTGAATCCACCAGCAAACGCCCCAAACGACGCTGCGACGATGATGAGTGCGATTTTCTGAACGGCAGTCAGCTTCGAGGGACCCTTAGCTCCAGCCTTCTCAAGGGCGTGGATCTCGTCGTCGGTGAGTTTGATATTATCGACCGCCAAGTATCGCTCGAGTCGGTCTCGCTTTGATGACGTGGTGACGATGACGGCATTTTTGGTACGGACCCAAGCGACTGAAGGCATGTTGAGTTTTGAACGATGGTACAACGTCGAGGTAATTCAGTCATCTAGGACCATGGAGTCGGCTAGGATGGACGCGATACTGACGGAGGATCTGCTCGGGAGCGAGTTTGTGTGCCTGTGCGATCTTGTTCAAGGGAGCATCGAGAGGTCCTCCAGGCTGCTTGGTGAGGGGACTGGATGACGACACATCGAACAAAAGACACAGTTAGCAACTGAGATTGATGATTCAGAAGACAAGACCGCTTGCTTACATCTGGATGTAAAAGGTGGTCAAGTTGGATCTCAGGGTCAGCCAAAGCAGTGATCAGAAGATTTCAAGACCAAATGAGAGAATGAACGCTCACAAGAGCAGAGTAGGCCTCGGGTACAATCTTGTTCTCGGCCATGAATTCGAGCAGGTCCTTGGTCTGCTCGTAAACATAAGGATGAAGCAAGATTTGGTTGACAGCGGGGACTGAAGACCGAAGCGGACCGAATGAATGTCAGAGCCATGTGAAATGAGTCCAGCTACCTGCTCGAGAACAGTCAGGGAGCTCGAAGAGAAAGGCTACGTACCGACTTTGGCCTTGCTAAGCAAAACCTTGAGATTCTCAACATTGAAGTTGCTGACACCGATGCTCTTGACGAGACCCTGTGCCTGAAGCGACTCCATCTCGGCCCAAGCCTCATTGATTCTGCCTTGCACGAGCGAAGGATGCTAGATAGAACACGTCGGATGGATCAGCATGTCGCTGCGGGTGGTCGCACTGAGACCGATCAAGAGAGTTACCAACATGGATCCTGAAGCAGGTAGGATGGTGCATATGATTAGCACAAGTCGCCGAAGGTCCAGATCTCACTTCGGTATATCATTTGACTGACAGGTAGAGATCAAGATATTCGACTCCGATCTTGCTCAAGCTCGCCTTAAGCGAGTCAGTGATGGAAAGCTGCTTCTCCCCCATCCACGCACCGGACCACTTGGAGGTGATCCTGTACATCAATCGAACAGAATAGCATGAGCTGTGATCAGCGATCGAACTGGAGAGGAGTCACGGGACCAGAGGCGAGAAGCATCAGTCACCAGACATCGTCCCGAGCGAGACCGCTTTCCTTGAGAGCGACACCGACTTCTTCTTCATTCCTGTCTTGAGTCCACGAGTGTAGCGGTGGCTATGTTAGTAGCGAATGATCGGATCCAGAACGACGAGGGAATCGAATACTCACAAACCTGTCAGAGTGGTGAATGAGATGGGACGGACAGCATGTAGAGATCTGAATCAGTATAGAATCTCACTAGCGGCCCAAGTGGTATAGGATGGGTGGAGAGACCTGAGCGGTGTCAAGATGGTCGAATCCAACGTCGAGTCCTTGCTCGACCTGGTCAATGACCTGACGACCGTTTCCGAGAGTCCAGCTTCCGTAGGCGATGGCGGGAATGTGACGTCCATCGTTGAGAGTGATGGTAGAGAAAGGCATGGCTTGTGATCTGCTGTTGATGGTGGAGTGTTGTTGGCGTTGGGATGGAAGTCGGAGGAAGGGGAGAAGAGACCGGAGAAAGGTTCCCGACTCTCATCCGGAGCTCGCCGTCATGACGTCTGAGGTTTTCGCTCTTGACCTCATCCCGTCAACTCAGATACAGCTGACTCTTTAAGTCTCGAAATGTCCACATTGTCATCACTCCTTGAATCACATCCACCGTCGCATTGACCCCCAATCTATCCCCTTTCACATCGAGATCCTTCCGCCTCTCGATCCCATCATCAACCTTATGTGTCCTCGGTCGAGGGCAGGTTCTTTCCGAGACCCATCAACAAGTGTAAGGGGTACAGGACGAGATGGCAAGCTGGCTTCACCTCGTAAATAGAGCTCGGCCGCGCCAAAGGTATATGTTCCCCTTAACGTCTCCAGACTTTGATTTTACCATCTGTGGGGAAGGCGAGGAACGTGTAAATTGATGGCTAGCCCATATCTGACCTAACAGACTAAGAGGAGCTTACCATGACTAGCAGTCAACATCTCATCCCCGTGATTTGGATTCGTCTCTATCCAGCTGATAGCTTTAGCGTGCCTCTTTGATGGTTTGCCCTCGCTGTCTGTTGTGCCAATGACCTTCGACTGAAGTAACGAAAGAACAGATAAAAGTCAGAACTCAGTCTTTATCATGGTGTACAGCTGTTGAACTTACGTCCATCACACCGAAACCCCAAACACGACCTTCAACGTCGCCGACAATGACTCCTCCTTCGCCGTAAGAAAAGGCAGCCTGACTGCGATACTCCCCAGCATCGTGTCCGGTGAATGAAGTGAGGACTTTACCCGTTGAACGATCGAGAAGTCTGAGCGTGGAGTCGAGAGAAGAGACGAGGACAGTCGATGGAGAAGTAGGTGATGGACAGAGGGATGTGACAGGATCTGCGTTGGGCGAAGCAACATAGGGACCGTTAAGCCAGACGTGACCAGTTCCAAATCGAAGCGATGGGCATCGAACAACACTTACAGCCTATGTAATCCTCTTTCAGTTGACCCATACGCAGATCATACTCTCGGACAAACCCGTCAACGGAACCGGATAAGATTGTAGGGCCAGAGACGACGAGTGTAGTGATGGCATCTTTAGCATCAGAAAGCGTTTGGATAGGTGAACGAGATTGAGATCTGCGATAGAGTGAGAATAAGACGATATCAACGTGTCAGCGCGAAGCTCCCTGTGTGGTGACCGGAAAGGCTCTTAACTGACTTCAAATCCCATAGTGCTATCGTTGAGTCATATGAACCTGACAATCGCCATTAGGGATGAAGGCGGGATATCGGATCAGAATGACAAAACAGCAAGCCGTGGTCACTGTCTCCAAACGAGGACCCACCCGAAGCCAATATACTGGCATCGTCGTTGAACTCGACTGAGTTCACACGACTCGAGTGAGCACTCATACGCTTGATGACGCTTCCGGTTGTGACATCCCAGAGAAAGACCGATTTATCTCCTCCGCAACTGCCGAATCTCGAGTTGTCTGGAGATCTATATATGTTGGGCCATGCCATAGGTTCGGAGTGACATCCAGGCAGAAAAATCCATGAGCTATCAAGATCCTAAAGACATAGCAAAAAGAAAGAAAAGAAAAAACCCGGCGATAATGACACGTACACACATATCCCGAGAACCTCATATCCGTGGCCCTTGTAGGCTTTGACTTCCTTGCCGGAGCTCGGGTTCCATAACCTGATGGATCGATCTTGGCCTCCAGACAAGCAGTATTTGGCTCCAATCTGTCAAGTGGGAAGAAATCATTCAGTCAATCGAGAGACGCAGCTCGAGATGAGGTCTGGACGACGTAGCTCAACGACAAGGACGGGACCACTACGGACGTTGTATTTGACGATATGAACTGGGCCAACATGAGCGTCTAGTCTGACGAAGTCAATTCGCCGATTGCCGAACCAAGATGAGCTCGTGACTGAAATGCGAAGGGCAAGGTAAGACGAAACGACTGACGTATGAGCCAAGATGGATGGGGGCGGCTTTGGTGGTGACAAGTCAATGGTAGATTTTGACGACATGATAAGAAGGGAAAAAACGTTGGCCGTAAAAGGGTTTGAGCGTGAAGAAAAGTAGGAAGGATGAGGCTCCAGGCCAAGTCCGAAGGTGAGATGAAGATCAAACGGGCAATTGTGTGTTGGTGTTTTGAAGGTGAAGCTGGATAAGTAGTGCTAGTCTGTGTTGAGTGCTGAGCTGACTCGATGGAGATGATGAGAGATCAAGTAGGGGGATGTGGATAGGATCGAACCAAGCTTCCTTCCCGAGTCGAAAGCTCTTGCAGTTCCCGACCCCGACCTTGATTCTACGCCTATCCTTACCTTCCCTCATGGACCCAGAATTTGACTTGGTAGCAGTAAGCTCACTGAGCTCTCTCTTCCACTTGGTTCGCCATATCCTCTCCAATTAACACCCTCTACTTGTAGGCCGAGCTGAGGGAAGACGAGGGGACGCCCTTCTACCGAGGTTATTCGACCGTGCAGGTATGAACCCTCAACCCCTACGAAATGATTGCGTACCATATGTAATCCCATGCCGTTTCCCTAGAATCGCTCAACGAGCGCGGCCAAGTCTAGCTCACGCCACATTCACGCGTTCGATCGAGGTCTGTTGGCATATCCAGCCTCGATTCAGCATCAGATATCATGTATGCTGATCGGTGAACACGATCAAAGACATGCCATCCCCCACACCTGCATTTCGGTTCCAACCGACTCAAGAACCAGCATTCAACCAACCTTCACAACGTCTCGCAGCACCTACCTCATCACGATCGATTCTCGACGCGTCTTGGCTTTCTCAGCAGCCCTACTCACATTTTCATGAAGCAGACTTAGCTTCCAATCACTCTCAACCGATGATAGGCAACTCTGGAAGCTGTGGCCAGCCTCAACCCTTCAACATGCGTTCAAATCCAACCTCGCTTAAACACGTTCAACGAACCCCCATGTCCAGCAGATTTTCCTCGGCCCTACCGGGACCTTTCCCGCCGTTCGGCAGCCATAATGATGTTCCCATCCTAGAACATGGTTCCTTACAAACACACGACGAAGACGAGTTCGACGAGGCCTTCGGAGACGGATCAGCGTTAGCATCTGTCAGGGTCGGATCAGACCAGCGGGGCTGTATGCCAGCTTCTTCATTTACCAGCTACACTAAAAGAGCAGATTCTGATAGAGATCTTGGTGATTTTCTCACTCAGCCATCGAACGTGCTCGCAATAGTCAACCTATCCTATACGAACCTCATCCTCGCTCGCTGATCCAAACTCAGGTCGCCGCGACTTCCTCATCCAGCCATCTTCCTGACCCCCAAGGCACCGAAGCATATCCTCGTAGCAGGCATCTTGTGCCTGTCAGCTCACTACGTGAGCCATCAGCCTGCCATGAGCTTTGTTCGAGATGGCTAATAAACGATTCGTCGATCGTTCAGCGGATCGATACAGGTCCCTATTCAAGTATGCCATCGCTATAAGATGGTATCGCTTTCTCAGAGAAACTGATCCAACTTGAATGTTAAACAGATTCGGAGTCTTCAACGCGGTTCAAAGCCAATGCTTCGATGCTGTAAGCGTCGAGACACGCCCATCTCAGTCTGATCTATGGCGTCTAATTATCTGTCCTTTGGCCGAAAGGCTCTAAAGTCGGGCCAAAATTTGGTCATATCTTCACCTACCGGCTCCGGAAAGACTGGTAAGTCGATCTTCTTCGTTAAGAGTCATGCATCAAGGGCTGACCGTCTTCGTGGCCGGATTAGTCCTCTTTGAACTTGCCATCGTGCGAATGTTAGAGGAAAGTCATGAAGCAAAAGCCGTATATATCGCTCCAACTAAGGCACTCTGCGGTGAACGTACAAAGGACTGGAGTACCAAGTTTGCTGGACTCGGCGTTAAGTGTGCTCAGTTGACGGGAGACACCGAATGGTCGGCTGCTGGGTTCAAAGAGATCAACGATGCCAGAATCATCGTGACGACACCGGAAAAATTCGACTCTGTCACTCGATGGTCAGTGGGCGGGCATGCTTGCTTCGCCGTTCGACCGGGACGAGGTTGGACTGAGTCTCGTTTCTGATCCGCAGGAAGACTCAGAAGCAGGAAACCAAGCTGCTCAACGATCTTGTGGGTTGTTCTCTAAAGAACATGCTAAGGTCAGGCGACTAAAGACTAAAACATTCACAGACGTTGTTCCTCGTCGACGAGGTTCATATTTTGCACGAAAAGAGAGGAGCTACCCTCGAGGTCCTCGTGTCCAGGATGAAGGGCCTAGGAACTCGTATTCGATTCATAGCTCTCAGCGCGACGGTTCGCCCCTACTCTCATCTTTCTCCGTCGTGATAGACGACCATCGCATCAACAAATTGATGGTTCGTTTCGTCATCTTGGTTCCTAGGCTCCTAACATCGACGATGTCGGTAGATGGCTTCGAACGAACGTACCCCAAACTTCCGCATCAAATACTCAAGCTGATCGTCCAGCATCAGCCAAGGTCTTCAAGGTGAGCATCAAGTTACTGCATCCTGTCACAGCCCTTGTATACAGAGATATCGACGCCGGACCTTCTTACCGTCAGTTTGACGATTCATATCGACCTTGCATCCTCAAGAGAGTCATCATCCCAGTACCCAAAAAAGGACCCAACGATTGGGTTTGGATCAAAGGTTCATCCAATTCCAGTTGACGTCGAAGCAAACGATCGGCCCTCATCATCGACTTTTGAGAAACTTTAGGTCTCGAGTTTCGAGTATTCGAGCTCCTCACGACTCATGGAGAAAACGGACCGAGTCTTGTCTTTTGTCCGTAAGCATTGGATCTTAGAAAGACCAGCTGTTCGATTACCGAATCAAACCACTTTTCTTTTTTAGTACTCGAAAAGGAGCCGTATCGTGCGCGGAGCAATTGGCAAAGCAGTATCAAGCAGCTTCGGACCGAAGAGACAGGCTTCCATGGATGAATACCAAGCAGTAGGCAAACCCCCCGAACAGATCAAACTCTACATGTCTACCGCTTACTCTCCTGTCCATGGCACATAGACTTGGAGGAACGTTCGCCGACAAGACGCTTCAACGACTGGCTGGCCTTGGTATCTCTTTCCATCATGGAGGTCTGAGTCTCGACGACCGTCAGCTGGTCGAGCGATCTTTCTTGTCTGGATCCATCAAAGTCATCTGCTCTACCTCAACCCTGGCAGTCGGTGTCAACCTCCCAGCTCATACGGTCTGTTACCCATGCGCCGGAATGCGACTGGGCCGAAGTTTTTCTCTGACCCATCCGCTACCTTCAGGTCGTCGTTCTCGGAACGAAATGCTTTACAGGATCGAAGATTGAGGACAGCTCTGACCTAGATATGATCCAGATGATCGGACGAGCGGGTAGACCTCAGTTCGACAGGACCGGTGTAGCCATCATTGTGACCGAGCCGAGTCATCAGCAAAGAGTATGCCAGCCGAATCATCATCTTGTTGTCGCACATGGCTCACTTCTCCATGAACACAACGCTTCATCGGGCTTCGTCGATCACCACAGTACGAACAGCTTGCATCCGGCGGAACGATACTCGAGTCCAAACTGCACGAGGTATAGCTCTCTTCCTTATCCATTTGATGAAGACAAGCCTCGACTGATATGGATGACCTGAAAAAAAAAAACAGAACCTCGTCGAGCACATTAATTCAGAAATCGCTCTGGGTACTATCGGCAGCTTGGACGAGGCTCAAACCTGGCTCAAGAAGTAATCTACGATCCTCACTGTTCCATGCTGCGACCATGTCTTGAATACGACTTAGCTGACAGTCAACGTCTACCTGTACAGCTCTTTCCTCTACATCAGAATCATGCAAAACCCTCGTCACTATGTTACCTCTCTCCAAGATGCTGACAACGCCAACGCTTCGCCTTCCGAGATCTTGGACTCTTTCGTCCAACGAGCGATGAAAAAACTTGAAGAAGCCGGTCTAATCGCGCATGGCCAAGAAGGCTCAGTCGAGAGTGATACGATCTCATCCTCAGAATTGGGCAACGTCATGTCTAAGGTCTTCATCAGGTTTGAGACGGTGAGGTTTCTGAAGCGTCTGATGTAGCCTAGTCTCTTCTTTCCCTAACTTCGTCACTCGGCATTTAGATGCGAAAACTGAAGTCAATATCACCTCAAGCTAGTCTGCGAGAGGTCCTCGAGGCTTTGTGCGATGCCAGCGAGTGAGTCGCGCTTGATAGCAATATCGTCTCCAAGCTGTTGCTCATCAAAACTCATGATCACGGGAAGATTTGAAGAAGTGCGGCTTCGGCCGGCCGAGAAAACGGCTTACAAAACGCTCGGTCAATCTGAAGCTATGCGATATCAAATTTCCAAGATCGAGTCAACCAAAGACAAGGTATTTGTATTGTTCCAAGCGGTCTGTGCGACAGTGTGAGTAGACTGCGTCATCACGGTGTGTGTATGTGTTTATCGGGACCCAATTGGCTGACTGCATTTCCCCGCAACAGCTCGTTGTCAGACATCAAGACTGAAGGTCAACCGATGATGGAGTCACTGGTCATCTTGTGAGTATGGTCCTCCAGTCAAACTTCACTGTGCAGGGTTGAAGACATTTCTTTGTCACTAGCCGTCATGCTGGTCGAATCGCCAAAGCTCTCGTCGAGATAGCGCTGATGAAGGAAGCTGGAAACCTCGTCAAGCATAGCCTCGAGATGTATGTGGAGTCAGTTCATTTGCCTCACGTCTCCTTGCATGGAGATTCATCTCACAGTATGAGCCTCGGCTTTGAGAACAGTCTGCGAGCGGTCAATGGCAAGTGTTGGGAGAATCGGGGAGGGGCCATCTTCAGACAAGTCGACAAACTCGGCGAGAAATCTGTCAAGGTTAGTACCCGCTTCGCTCTCTGTCAACACTCAGCTAGTCTACCGGACGATTCTACTAAACAAGTCTTTCTTCCAGGTCCTTTCTCAAAATGGTATCACAACCTTCGACCAGCTCGCTCAAGACTCATGTAGGATCGAACGTCTTCTCAATCGACATCCTCCCTTCGGGTCACAAGTGAGTTGAACATTTGTTCCATCTGGTTAGAGCTGTTGCTAATTGCGAGTCGAAATGTAGATAGTCGATTTCGTGAAGGCTCTGCCAATGTTTTCTTTGTCTGTGGAGGAATACAGTATAACGTCGGATAAAGGAGAGTCCCCAGTCGAGGTAGTGCTCGGTAAGCTGTCCTCTCCCTCTCTCTCTTACTCTCACTCGCATGTAGATTGACAACACTCTCTTGCGGTCAGAATGTACACTCGGTGTCACGGTCGGTGCCTCTGCAAAGAAGAAAGCTTACGGTCAAGGTCTTACGGTATCATCTCTCGTAACTACGAGCGAAGGCAAGCTTGCCGATTTTCGACGATCGACATGTAAAGCTTGTGAGTTCATATCTCTGGAACCTCCTTGGCAACCACTGAAGCTACAACTTCCTTCTCGTTTCAGTCAAAAAACCAGTCACGTTCAAGGTCACCGCTCTGCTCAATAAACCGTCTGAGACTGTCCGGGTTGAAGTCTCATGTGAGCGAAGACCATGCTCTTGGTCCCGGCGCTATGATCTGATCGAATATTTTTCGTCTTCCAGGCAACGAAATCGGTCCGACCGCTGTTTCGTCGTGGCTGATACTATTCAGTTTCGCCACTGAGCCTTCCTGTTTTTTTTTTCTCGTTAATTTTCAGCTGGAGTCGGAGCATCCGCAGATTACCATCCTCAGCACATCAGCCCATCAGAGTTTCCTATACCAGACATTTTGTTCGACCCAGCAGGGTCGCCACCTATGCGAGCACAGATGCACGAAGATACGATCGAACGGCTCAAGAGCCAACCAGGTCTGCATTGATTCGAAACTTTCGAAGGATCTACACTGACCGTATTCTCACAGCTCACGCCAGGAATCCTACGGATAAACCAACCAAGAAGACGCAGCATGAGCCGATAAAGTTGCAAAACGGGCGTTACGAGTGAGCTACAGACTCTGCCTTATCGCAGACCCCAAAACCTGAATACAAGAGTCTCTCTTCCTTCGTGCTTGATAGATGCGGACATACCTGCAAAGAAAAAGCAACCTGTGAGCATTTATCCAGGGTATGATTGATGTGTCTTACAAACCCTCACGTCAACCTCGCCTTTCCAGGTCGACATCTCTGCTGCAAAGACGGATCCGACAAGCCCCCAAAACCAAAACAAAGAAGAACAATCTCGAATAACGAAGAGTCAAAGTCGAAGCCTGCTAAGTCCACGACCAGCAAGCCCTCCAATTCTAGCATCTTGGCTCAGGCAAGGGTCGATGCGGGCAAGATTGACGTATGCGATGACCAGATGTCTAACATCTCGAGTCATCTCATCAACCATTGACCTGGGGTGATCTCTCCACTTTCTGCGCGCACAACAGGATCAACTCGAAGACGAAGACGATTTCCCTGATGTCTCGACTCTTCTTTCTCAATTCCGACCAGCAAGATCCAAGCCCATCAGTAGCGCCGATTCCGCAAGCACTTCCATGTATCGAGACGACGAACTGGACGCCATCCTTGCAGCGGATCTTTCTCCGGACTTCATGGTGGACCACTCTCGACAGCAGCCGCAGGAAGGAAAGAAGCGAAAACTCGAGCGAGTTGCTGTCTTAATCGCTTTTCTGTCAAACGTCATTGATGGTTGACTGGCCAGGAAAGCTAATACTACCGTTTATCATCGAACAATACCTCACGACTGCGAATTCTTGTTATACCAGAATACCAGTCTTCAGCGACTCTGAGTCGATGGAGTCTTTTGATCTGACCCTTCCATCGCCTCGGTCTAAGCTCGCTCGACTCGCCTATCGTTCGCCAACCCCTCCAGAATGTATCAAATCTCTCCTCAAACCCAGATCTACACCCAAACCGCTCACCCCCATCCAACCAATCGTTCAGCACAATCGTCCTCAAGTCGAGAAGGCAGAGGAACCGCTCTTTCTTCCTGCTTCCTTCGGCTCTCCTGATTTGAACCCTTCAGACCCACCCATACAGATGAAGTCAAAGCAGATGCGTAGTCCATCTATCGGAGGGGAAGAAGACGACAGGTTCTTCGACAACCTTCTGACAGACGAAGTGGACATGCTGGTGGAGCAATCAGCTCCGGATCGACGACTTCCGAGCCGTAAGCAAGCATATGTAAATCCGATTTCGAGGCCCACCTGCGTAGTCCAACCTCCAGTGGGTTTCATGATTTCGATCAGGACGATCGAGCCCAAGCTGTCAGCGAAACTCCAAGTTATCGATCTTCGAAGTGACATCAGCTCCCAAAGATCAATCACCAGCCCTAGCCAAAGATACGAGCCAGGCGAAGCAGGAAGAGGAGCAGGAGGAGGAGGAAGGAGACGAGGATCCGTTGGCGTTCCTCTTCGGTGGAGGATCGGTCAAGATCGTTGATTGATTAGTGACTAAATCGTACTTGAACGAGGGATCTCGGATATCATGATGATGCTCTGACGAACATCCAGACGTGATAAGCATATCTTGGTGCGAAAAAAAAACTTCTGAAAGCCGTTCGGGAAGAAAAGTAAAATTGAATAAAGTGGGTCAATCAGGTCATTTGATGGATTGCGATGTGTCATGTGGGGGTTCTTTCGGTTTTTCCATCCGAGTGCGATCTTCAGCTCAAGAGCCATGTCATGCAAAATTCGATGGATTATGGAAAGGTATCCACGGGTAATGAAAGGAAATCGTGGGACGTCAAGGAGGAAAAACGATCGAGAAGAAGGTGAGGTGATGTAAGAGGGTTGGACTTTGAAGATGATGGTGTTCTGAAGTGACGATGAATCAAGAAGCAGGTTTGATGAGAAGACGTGATGGATGGTGATGGGGTTAACATGAAGGGAAAGAGACCGAGAGAAGCTAGAGTCGGATGCCAAGTTGCAGAACAGCTTCCTTCGCAGCTCTAATGATGCATAATTGGTACAGCGTTGGACGATCAGTTTTCAAATTAACATACGCACGATGAGAGATAGAGAGAGAGTCGGATCGTCGCTCCAACTGACCTCTGCTTGATTTTTTTGAAGTTAGACCCAACCTCCTGCTTGACCTCGGTCTGAACCTTATCGTTGATCAGAATCATACAATGGGTATGGTGAACCTTCCTCATCTCCAGCTTGACCGCGTTTTTATTTGCCCATTGAGACAACAACGAGACGTAATCCCTTGGATCTTCATCCTCATCCTGTTGAGGTGCCTCCGTCGTCTTCTTCTTTCCCGATTGAGTTCCTCGAAGGGAGACTCTGTCGTCGTAGGCAGCGACGATGAGGTCCTTGAAGATTTTCTCTACCCATCCGAGGGCGTACATGAGTCCATATTGCTTGTAGACGGCACCGACGAAGGATTCCATCAAGTCGGCTTGGATATCTTCGTTAAGTTGAAGGTTGAGAGCTTGAGAGGGATGAGCGATGAGTTCAGTGGGTAATTGATAGACTCTTGATATGTAGCAGAGAGTTCGATTGGCTTGAAGGAAATGTAAAAGTTCCTATCGAATCAATCAAGTTGATAAGACGATTCAGTTTAGATCAGCTATCAAGACGAGGCGGGTTTTACAATACGAGTCAAAAAGTCCCGACGCTTACAGTTCGTTCTCCTACTGTTAATCTTGGATATTCTCGGTTGATGACGGAGTTGATAGCGTGGTTGAGGACGGTATCGCCGATATGCCTATATGGTTCCAATGGCAAGAGATGAAAGGAAAGACACGAGTGACGGGTCAGGCTCTGACTTCGAGAAACGTATCGGGTTGGCGATCCTGATCTTTTGCAAACATATGGAAGTGTCATCAATCAGACTCGCGAGGTGGTCGCATCATTGGTATGCAATGCGGTCACCTCGCGAGCCTGTCAGAATGAGATCCTTCGCTTGATGTTGAGGACTTGGTTGAAATATATATGAAGGGAGCTCTTCTTCCAGACCTGACTTGCTTCTTGACGAGATTGTGTAAGGTTACAAGCGACAAGCTCGCGTAGTCCTCTGGTCCTCGAGCTGAACGCTTGAGCTTGAACCTCTTGAACGATCCTTCTTCTTCCTCACCCAGCATAGCTCCCAAGTGCCCAAACCTCTCTTCTAAAATAGCAACTACAAACGAACAGCACAAAACTTACTCCAATCTCTCATAATCCTGCGGTTGAGTCCCATCAGGCTCCTCAAATCTCCTCCTAATCACGGTATGAGCGCTAGCATGAGTCCTCCAGGTAATATTGTTTGATGGGTCGAGAGCTGGTAGTGGAGGGAGTTGTTCAGTTTTGAGATTGTCGAGAAGATAGTTGGCTCTGACGAGAGCTGCTCGAGGGTGTTGATTGCCTACTGGTGGATGGTACGGTTTCGGGACCTCGTAGGCTGCTGCGAGCGAGAGTGCGTCTTGCATGATCGGAAAAGGTGATAGAGACTGTAGATATGGCTTGATTGGTTGACGGTCGAGTCGAATGGAAGCCAAATCCAACAGGGGCGAGAGGAGCGGAGTGCGAGATGAGGTGAACGTCGAGAACAATGTCATTTCGCGCATTCTACGAAATCACCTTCGATCGGTCACGCGACGATCGATTTCTCGTTCTCAACAAACAACAGCAATGCCATGGGTTCTCATCAGATGAAAGAATCATAGTATAGTAGTGTATTAGATGAGACAACAATCGCTATGCACTGAGGTAGTTTGAACCGAAAGCAGAAAAATCAGTCCTTTCGGGTGCCTAACGGATGGGGAATCAATGGAGGCAGGCAGCATCGCAGTCAGTGCGAAGAGATGAGAAGGCACGAGCAACGTCACGACGGAAAGAGCCTAGGAGATCACTGAGATCACCGAGATCACTGAGGTCACTGCGAGACGATGAGAGACGATAAGAGACACTGAGAGATACTGACCTGGCCACGCGTCTCGAAAGCGAGAAAGTCGGCGGATCCGGTCGGAAGGATGCCCATCTGGTTGCACTTCCACAGACCGAGGGCAAGTCTGATGAGATGGTGAGTAGTAGATGGAGGTGGGAACGAAGCGGGGAGGTAAGAAGAAGCGGAGGATGGAGAAGAAGCAGAGAGTGGAGAGGAAGCGGAGAGTGGAACAGATGCAGAAAATAAAAGGGACGGCGAGGATGAGGAGACAGAACGAGAACAGATACGAGTCGACGATAGTGCGTCAGCGGGTACGGACAATGGACGCCAACTGAAGCGAGGAAGAGCCGGGCAAGGCAAGGCAAGGCAAGGCAAGGCAAGGCAAGGCAAGGCAAGGCAAGGCAAGGCAAGGCAAGGCAAGGCAAGGCAAGGCAAGGCAAGGCAAGGCAAGGCAAGGCAAGGCAAGGCAAGGCAAGGCAAAGCGAGACACGGCAGGGAGCCACACTCGGCTCGGAGCACTCGAGACGCAGCACTCACGTCAGACACTGGCACAGGATGAACACCAGCTTCGGCACAAGCAGCGACGACGCTGGCTCAGTCGGGTTTGACGTCGTCTGCTCGAACGGCTGGAAGGCTGGGGGGTGGGGGTGGGGATGAGGTGAGGTGAGGTGAGGTGAGGTGAGGTGAGGTGAGGTGAGGTGAGGTGAGGTGAGGTGAGGTGAGGTGAGGAAGACGAAGGAAAGAGAACGGCGAACAAAAAATGGAAGACAACAGCGAACAAAGGATGAAGGACAACAGCGAACAAAGGATGAAAGACAACAGCGAGAGATGGAAGCGAAGGATGGTAGTCAAGGAGTCACGAAAGCAGTGAGGCGAGTGCGAGGTTGGGAAGATGGTGGAGGAAACGGAGAGAGATGGGATAGGTGACAGCGTCAGTCAGAGTCATGGATCGTGCAGAGGAGACTCAGCAAGAGAGATGATGGAGAGAAGATGCTGCAAAACAGACGCTACAAGGAAGATGATGCAGATGGGAGTACACAGAGATGATGATGCAGGGAAGAGTACACAAAGAAGACGGTGCCAGAAAGATGGCGAGACAGGCAGCAGGAGTAGCAAGAGCAGGAGCAAGAGCAGCAGCAAGAGCAGCAGCAAGAGCAGCAGCAGCAGGCAGAGCACTCACTCTTTCGCAGCGTGCTCACAGCCTTCACTGGCCCAGACAGAAGGACAAAGATCGTGCCCATCGAGAAGATCTGGACGCCCGAGCCGGACATGTAGAGCATGAAGGCTTGCATCGGGAGGGCCTGGGCGGGAGATGGAAGGAAGAGATGACGGGAGGATAAAAGGATGGAAGGGGAGAGAGATGAAAGGATGGCAGGATGGAAGGATGGAAGGGAAGAGAGATAGGAGGATGGGAAGGGATGCCATACAGGTCAGATCGAGTCGGTCAAGCGAGATCAAGTGAGATCAAGCGAGATAGGGTGGGATCATGTCGACCGAGTAGCATCGTATGGGTAGCACCATCTGGGGACATTGCTGAGCTCGGTCATTCGACGACTCCCCTACTTCCCAACTTCCCAGCTCCCCAACTTCCCAGCTCCCCAACTCCCCCTACTTCTCAATTTCCCAGCTGCCCGAATTCCTGACTCCCCTACTTCCCAACTTCCCAGCTCCACGATTTCTTAACACCCCTACTTCACAGCTCCACGACTTCCTGACTCCCCTACTTCCCAGCTCCACGACTTCCCAGCTCCACAACTCACCTTTGCCGGCGAGATGGCGAGATCCCAGGCCCGCTTCATCCGGAGCGACGTCGGCGCGAGTCCGAGCGCACCGAGCGGGTCTTCCATCGGGTTGATGGCCTCRGTCGATGGTGCAGACTTGGTGACAGTCGAGGCAGGGCCAGCAGACGAGCCCTTGAGTCCAGCTTTCGACTGCTGCGACCAGACCGGGAGGTATCACAGGCGCGAGTGGCAAGCAGAGAGTCGATAGCCGAGGACGTCGCGTGCGTTTCCGTGCGGTCAGATGCAGGTGAAAGGGACACGAGAACACCGTTGACCATGTGAGGTCCAGGAGGACAGCAGCGATGGGCGGGCGAGTAGACAGCCAAGATCAGCAGGAAGCCTATCGTGTTTGAGCGAGAGAAGAGCACGGTGTCGCTACTGACGGCAGACGACGATCCRATCAGGCTACGGCCACATCCAGGMGGCTGGGGTATCGAGCTCAGAGCGGACGATCTAGCTTGACGAGTGGGCAGTTGGGCAAGTGGGGAAGTGRGRTAGTGGCCAAGTGGGGGCAACGCGGTCGAGGAAGGAACGGTCGGATGGTCAGACAGGGTGGGCATGGATGGCCAGACGATGTCCGTGACGGTCAGCTGCTGGTCAGCTGCTGGTCAGCTGCTGGTCAGCTGCTGGTCAAGGCAGGTCCTGAGTGGCTGAGCACCACGATCGACTGCTGTCATATGCAGCCGAATGACGACCACTACAGCCCTACCGACCGACTGACTGACTGGCTGACTGACTGACTGACCTTGAGGGACCAGCTTGGGTGTAGTCGAGAGACCAGGGCGAGCATGAGGGTGATGGCATGGTCGAGATGATGGATGTCGGAAGGGAGGGAGAGAGAGAGAGAGGAAAGAGCAAACGAAACTGCGCGCCCTTCCCCTGCCCGTCCTCTCGCCTCTCCTCTCGCCCAGACATCCGACGACGACAACGACGACGTCACAGCAGCGAGCCAGCCAAGCCAAAGCTGACCATCATCGCCATCGTCAGCAACTAGTCAGCCATCGTCAACAAACATCGACGTCTTCCCAGTCCTAGCACACGCACCACCACCAGGACCCAACGACACCCGTCCGAACGGAACCCTCGCCTCCGCCGACCGACTTCTTCTACAAGGCATCTCGTCCTCCCACCGTCTCACCATGTCCCAGACGGCTCGTCGATCGCAGCATCAGCAACATCAACAGCAGTACACATCATCACATCTTCGCCAGCAAGCGAACACAACGGCAGCAACAACGACAGCGACAGCGACAGCAACCTCGACCTCGACCGCGCCAAAGGCATTCTCGCTCGAAGACTGGGAGGCAAAGGCACCGCTCGGCGAGGACGAGGTCCGGAGTGTAGCCAAGGTCAAGGCGGCTTCTGGGAGGCGCAAGATACCTGGAAAGGTGCGTGCGTGGCTGCCGATGGACCAGTGATCATCCGATCAGGTCGCGAAGGAAGGGCAAGGAAGGGCGAGGCAGGGGGGGGGGGAGACAAAGCGAGACAAAGCGAGGCAAAGCGAGGCGAGATACAGCTGATCTCAAGCCTGGAGACGACTCATGCATGGCCTTGGTGGCTGGCCTGATGGCTAGACGACGGCGACGAGCTTCTGCCTGACGATCTCGCAATGTTGGAACGGCCGGAATGGGGAACGCTCAGACGCTTAACCTGGACAGATGCAGACACAGACACAAACATAGATGCACAAACACATGCAGATACAGAGGCACATGCAGATACAGATGCACATGCAGATACAGATGCACATGCTTTCCAAGACCYAGACATCTGCTCCGCTCGACTTGCTCGACGTCCGACTGCTGGCTGAGCGAAGGGACTGACTGGACTGAACGCATGGCATACTTGTACTTGTMAAACRTCTGGCTGACCTGACCTCCTTCCTTTCTTGCYTTCGTCCTTTCTCTTTCGATTCAYTTCTCTGCTTCCTGCTATCTATCTATCATCGTTGACTTGTCTGGGCCCTCGCCTCATCTTCCTCTGGTCGCCTGCTGCATCATCTGTCATCTGTCATCTGTCATCTGTCATCTGTCATCTGTCATCATCTCATCTGCCATCTGTCATCTGCCATCTGCCATCATCTCATCTGCCACCTGCCATCTGTCATCACACCGCCTTCTCATCTACCACGACACCTGACTTCTCATCCATCACGACACCTGCCTTGTACAATACTCGGCCGCCACCACAACGCTTGACCGCCACTACGGCACTTGATTGCTACGTCACCCCGTCCATCATATCACTTCCCCCATCATATCACTTCCCCCATCATATCACTTCCCCCACCACCTTCCAGTTCCTCCTCCCCTCGACACCCCAGATCCAGTCGCCATCTCGGCCGTCGACGCCTGTCGGGAAGCGAGCGAACCCGTCGTCTCTCCTCCACTCGGTCCTCTCGCCTCAGAGCCATGCTCAGGCTCAGCTTCGACCTCGCTCTCCACTCTCGCCGTCTTCGAGGCCTGGCTCGCCGTCTGTGTCGTCGACCCCGTCCCTGGCCGGTGCTGCCATCTCGACACAACTTGCCTCCACAGTATCGCCCGCCCCCACGACATCACTCGCCCCGACGACAACACCCACCCCTACGACGCCAGTCGCCATCTCGACACCCCAAGAGTTCTACGAATGGTTCTCGACCCTCACGTCCTCGCTCGAGCACGAGCAGGACGCCCTCTACCGGGACCACCTCGCCGAGATCGGGGCGTACCGGGCTGCGTGCGACGGGCTGGTGAGAGAGTGCGAGGGGGCAGAGGCGGTGTGCGAGGAGATGCGGGAGGCGTTCCGGTTCGTGGAGGAGCGGAGCAAGAGTCTCCAGGCGGCGTGCGAGGGCCTGCTGGAGGAGCAGACCCGGCTGGTGGAGACGTCTGACGAGCTTGGCCATCGGCTTGGCTACTTTTCGTACCTCGAGCCTGCGACCCGGACGCTCAACACGCCGGGCGAGGCGCTTGTCGAGAGCGAGGGGTTTGTGCCGATGGTGGTGCGGATCGATGAGTGTCTGCGGTATCTGAAGGCGCATGTGAGTATATGTCTGTGTGTGCGTGTGATGGGAGTGTGTGGGCGAGTATGTGTGAGGGAGATGGAGAGGGAGCATGTGTGAGAGAGACAGAGAGGGAGACGGGGAAGGAGTGTGCGTGTGTGGTGAGAGTGTGTGGGAGAGGGGTCCGAGGTGCACACTGAAGCCGGATGATGCGACTGATAGCTGATGCCCTACTCTGTCCTGTTTCTCTCTACTGTTTTTTTTTGTCTCCCTGTATCCTGCCCTTCCTTTCTTTCTTCCCCACTACCCACTACCCACTACCCACTACCCACTACCCACTACCCACTACCCACTACCCACTACCCACTACCCACTACCCACTACCCACTCTCAACGTCTCTCCTCTACCCTCCTCTACCCTCCCAGCGAGACTACAGAGACGCCGACTTGTACATCGTCCGCTACCAGCAATGCATGACACGAAGCATGACACTCGTCAAGATGCACTTTCTCTCTCAGATCAAGGCGTTGGGACTCGACGTGAGCCGAAAGATGGCGGAAGGGGTGAGTGCGCTTGGGCGGCCTGGCTCCAGAGGCGTAAAGTAGAGAGACTGACACTCTGCTGCCTGCACGTTCTGATGTGGTCATACGATCGCTCCCTTGTCCTGTCGTCACCCCCTCATGGCTGTTTCTCGTCCCTTTCTCGTCACCTTCTCGTCGCCCTTTTTCGTTATCCCTCCCCCTTCTACCGTCCCTCCCCTTCCCACCCTCCACCATCCCTCCCCTTCCCACCCTCCACCATCCCTCCACCATCCCTCCACCTCCCTCCACCATCCCTCCACCATCCCTCCACCTCCCTCCACCATCCCTCCACCATCCCTCCCACCATCCCACCCTCAGACCATCTCCGAGACCGCGATCCGAGCCCTGCTCTACACCAAGCCGCTCTCGCTCGCCAGGACGGTCCGGCCGCTGATGCGAGAGCTCGAGCATCGATCGGTCTCGTCCATGCCGTCGTCTTCGTCGTCTGTGCCGRTGGACCCGTCGGCGGACGACCTGAGCCATCTGCTGGAGGAGTGTCAGTCTGCGTGGGTGGCGATGCGGATGGGGCTGCTGCGGGGGATGGTGATGGAGGAGTTTGGGTGGCTGGATGTCGACAAGGGAGACTTGGTCGAGCTGGTGAGTGGCGAGGTGTTGAGTTTTAGGTGTTGTGTTTTAGGTGTTATGTTTTATGTGGGGGAATGGTGTTGTGTTTTAGGTGGGGGAATGGTGTTGCAGGTGGTGGAGCTATGCGATGCTGCAGTGGTCGATCAGTGGTCGAACAGTGCAGCAGTGTAGCAGTGCAGCTATGTCGACCGAGTGCTGACATGACGCTGGTCTGRTTACTGCTTCTYCRTCCTATCCTCTCCTCCTTACCGCCGCCGATCGTTGCACCTGTCCCGCCCGTCTCGACAGACCCGAGCTGGATGTGGCCGCCTCAAGCAGCTCTGCACGGACGAGTACGACCTGTTCCGAGCGTTCTTCTCGACGGGCGAGCATAAGCTGATGTGAGTTGCGGACGATGAAGCGAGATGAAGCGAGATGAAGCGAGATGAAGCGAGATGAAGCGAAATGAAGCGAGGTGTAGTGGGGAGGTGGAAGGTGGAAGGTGGGACAGGAGCGAACGACTGACTACCGATGCCGTCTCGGTCCCTGCTTTTCTTCCTTCTGTCTTGTCTCTATCGCGATCTGCTTCTGCCTTGCACTGTGTACTTTCCCATCCTCCTCATTCGATCTCACTTCCCGCCATCCTTTTTCCACAATCGCCCTTCTCACAATCGCCCTTCTCACCGCCCTTCTCACCGCCCTTCTTACCGCCCTTCTCCCATCACCCAGTCCGTTCCTCGAAACGCTATGCGACTACCTGACAGACTCGCTTCGACCCCGGATCCTCCACGAGCCTTCTCTCCAGACGCTGACGCAGGTGTGCACGGTCGTCGAGGCGCTGATGGTGCTGTCGACSGAGTATGTCGACTCGGATGACGAGGAGGAGGATGGTGATGCGAGACAAGATGGACGTCATCACCATGCTCAACACGCTCAACACGCCCAACACGTCCAACACGCCCAACACGCTCAACACGCTCAGAACCTGTACGACCACTCGCCGACATCCGGTCCAGCCCCTCTGCCACGAACGGACACCGACTCCCACAACGACTACCGATCGACCAGCAGACGCAAGGCAGAAGGCGGTCTCCACGTGGCGAGCTTGCTCCGACCTGTGCTGCAGGATGCGCAGACGCGACTCGTGTTCCGTGCCCAGGCGGTGATTGCGAGCGAGGTCGGGCGGTATGTGCCGAAGGAGGGCGATCTGGACTATCCTGGCAAGATCGAGCGAGGTGAGTGGCGTAGTGTAGTGGAGTGTAGTGGAGAGTAGTGGAGAGTAGTGGAGAGTATCGGAGAGTAGTGGAGTGTAACACCGTGTGGTGCTGTGTAGTGCAGTGCTGCCGGACTGCCGGACTGCACGGCGTGATGCGTATCAACAAGAGAGAGCGAGTGTGTTTGTGTGTATCTGCAAGCAGCTGATGTTCTATCTCTGCCTCTTTCTGTGTCCTCCTCTTTCTATCTCTGCCTCTTTCTGTGTCCTCCTCTTCACTGTCCTCCTCTTCGCTGTCCACTCTTCACTGTCCACTGCCCACTGCCCACTCCCCACTCTCGACCATCGTTCTGCCCCGTTCTCGACCATCCCAGCTGCCAAGATCGGCTCTCATCCTGCATTATCGAACAAGTCAAACCCCACAAACACCCGTCCAGACTCGACAGACCCGACAGACTCGACAGATCCGACAGACCCCACCGACCTCGCCGACCTCGACTCGGACGACGGAGCGCTGTTCCGGCTTCCGTCAGAGGACGTCCAGCAGACGTGGTACCCATCGCTTCGGAAGACGCTTTCTGTGCTGAGCGAGATCCATACGTATATCGATGTGAGTGTTGGTGTTGGTGGTGTTAGTCCTGGTGTTGGTGCTGGTGCTGGTGTTGGTGCTGGTGCTGGTGTTGGTGCTGGTGCTGGTGTTGGTGGTAGTGTTGATAGTATCGGTAGTGGTGGTGGTACAGGAAGTAGTATGAGTGCTCGTATCTTTTGGCACGTCGATACTGACCAATTCTTGACTCTTGACACTCATGACATACTCGCATCTCGTTGTATCGGTCTCATCTCCATATCTCCTTCTCGTACGATACCCTGTCGCCGTCGACCCTGCCCGTCCTATCGACCCCATCGTTCTATCACCCTGTCGTCCGATTACCGTATCGTCCT
>BCKM01000019.1:438744-517731 GCA_039545415.1 Udeniomyces megalosporus | reverse complement strand
TCTCACTCCGGTCCGATAGATTGACCCGTGTCCTTTTCCTTCTATAAAGTCTCATACGATTTCGTACCTAGTTGTTCTCTATCTCGAATGACCTCTTGCTTCCTGACCCTACTCTCGAACCACTCCTGAATCCCCTCGTGAACTATCCTTGACCTGCCCTCGTCCTCGTCCTACCCGATAAGCACCTGACCACTTCCTCGATCCTCCCACCTGGACTCCCCTACACACCAGCTCGTAACACATGAATTCCATAATCAGTATGGCTTCAACTGACCTGATAGTGGCTACATGCAGTCTCAACAGACAATAGCATAAGCTTGCACAAATTTGTGGCTTTCTCAATGGGCAACAAATGTCAAAAAGGTGGATGATCCGTGCAAAAGTGCGATAGACTGGAACCAGGCATGTCCACCATGTAAATGAGGACCAAGAGAGGGTATACAGAGCTGGCAGATGACTGAACAGTTTCAGGTCACCTGTGTTGGCATCATTGTTAGTACATCATCTATCTCCTTGATTGTTGCCCCACTTGTATCATTCTTGTCCTTGAACTCTCTGAATGAAGGTGCGCTACTTCTCCATCAGATCTCTCCACTTATGTGGCACCAGTGTACATATGTCATCTGTCTATCTTTTCTTCTGATGAAACGTGATATGTTGTGTGTAAGTTGCCCGCAGACCTTTGCACAGTGTCATCCAAGGTCTTATTGCTTTGATATTCACTTCCAGGAGCTCACAAGGAGAAGATCAACAGTCATCAGGGCCTGTCCACTATAATGATGAGAAGTGCAAAGCCCCCAACTCAAGACAGCAGTCGTGAAGTTGGAGCAAGAGTAACCTTGCTATATGCGTTGACAGCTGCAAGCCATATTTATGCAAGCTCAAAGCAGAACGGGTCTGGCAAGAGACTCCAAAGCGGTTCATTGATAGCCAGCTAACTCACAGTCATTTTGAACCATACATGCTGCTTACCCGTCTTTGCTTTGGTCATAAGCGACGGCAGCTGGACTGATACCACTTCTCCCTTCCGCATGGTCGGCACGTACCCCACGACGGACAGCAGATCCCAACAACGGCCATGACAACGGCGATGAGAAGCCAGAGCGATACAATGACTAAGACGGGGATAGTGGTAGCAGGAACAGCCTACAACACTGGGCCAACCCTGTCAACCGGGCAGTATGTTGTTTTCTCTGCAGAGAACGAAACAGAGCAAACAGGTGAGCGTACGCGAGTTGAGTCAGGGTCCAGAGAGTCTCGCGCCCCGAGGCTAGCATGTTCGCTGACAGCATCGACGCGTGACAAATCGTCCGATTGAAGCCCGTTGAGGTGCACACTCTCTGGGTAGTAGCTGGCCATCCATACAACGTGCACATCAGCGAGCTTTTAGAAGCGAGGGCGAGGATGGGCACCCTGCAAAGCAGAGAGGACTTATCTGGAAGAGCGAGCGACACTGGCGCTAGTCTCAGTGCGAGTTGAGATCGGCGAGGGCGACGAGCGCTGACGCAAGTGGGCGATGTTCTTGAGCATCAGCCGACGATGGCACTTGCTGTCGCTCGATACCTGGAGATACACGTTGCCGAGATTTAAGGCGATGCTTGGGGTCTTGCGGTTGCATCCACATCACCGTCACCACCAACGGCGGCAGGGATCAAGATGGGAGTGATGACTAGCAAGAAAGATCAAGGTGAAGGACATACGAGGTATACGGTCACCCGACGAGTCGGCACCATCCCGGCGGCCACCATCGCGACCTGACTGATCCTTGGCGAGAGGCGTGTCATCAAGGACAACGTGACGAGGTCTGCTTGAGGTCGAGTGAATCTTGTCTGGCGAGCCGGAAGGGTTCGTTGGTTCCAGCGGAAGTCGAGTGGCTGCAGTTGAGCAGCAGGAGGGGAAGGGACACAAGAGGAGTTGGTGGAAGACGATAGCGACAGCAACAGGAGCGACATCGTTGCTGCCGTCACGCCCGCTGACGACGACCGCGGCGAGAAGACGAAGGAAGGTGAAGTGGGGAGGTCGAGGGGGACGTGGATATGTGAAGAGAGGGATGTTGGTTTGGGTGAAGCGATTCACTTACCCCCATCCACCAACCCGCCGGCTTTCCGTCCCACCCAACTCCAACGCCCGACGCCTTGACTACCCTTCACATACCACCACCATCGGCAAACATCCCCCGACCTACATCCATCATCTCGCCCTCAATCAAATTCCATCACCAAAGCACAAAGGTCTGCAAAGCATGCTCTCAGCTCGGAACATGTCGATCTTGCTAACGCTTGACCTCGTGTGAACTACCTAAAAGCAACACTCTACTCTACCTGTTCCGCAGACGTGACCATTGTCATAGACAAGTCCTCGATCAACGAACCCCGCGGCTGGGACGAGTGTCATGCTCCTCGACTCCGACGCCACTTGCGACATCTATGTACGTCCAGCCAAGACTTGGCTGTTCGTTCCAGGAGACACTTGCTGGGATGCTTGGACATCTCTCGTCCTGGTTGATGCCTGCGATAGGGCCGCTCATGGATTACTAGTTGCATTCGAGGATGTCGCGTGGAGGCCTAATGGGAGTCCGTCAGGCATAGAAAAGGCCGTGAACAAACAATGGCTGGTCGATCAGGGACTGTTGAAAGTAAGTAAAGCGGTACGACTTTACAGGTACCACGAAGACTTGAGGATGCTACAGATGTATGCTAGATTTAGAGCCAAGATCAGGTCTCGAACCAAGCCTGGATAGCAGGTACGAAGCGCAGCGAGCCCAAAAGCAAATTGACAGTCTCAGCGTATTTGATGACATGCTCAGTTCTTGAGTGACTGTGCATCGTAAGATGTCTCAAGGGACTATCAGATGTGAGGTCGATTCAAGAAGGAAAAGCGAAAATAGAACCCGAGATCAACGTCACTGACGCTACAGGCCATCTAGTTCTCAACATTCACCTCACTTGACACTTCTACCATGGCCGACCTATCATCGTTCGACATCAACAACATGTTCTCTGTCTCCTCCAAGGTCCGATACCCTACACTTCTGCGAACACCAAGCTTTGGCTCATCTTGATCGCTTGACATCGCCTCATCGGCTTCACACCGCTCCACGCCTCACATACCCTGTCGCTCTCCAAACGGTCTCAAACCATCGTATTTCTACATCCTCAGGTGGTACTGATTACTGGAGCAGGCTCAGGTCTAGGTCGAGCGATTGCGAAAGGCTGTAAGTAAGATGTCACCGGATTGGGCGGGTCGATATCTTCAATGACGCAGTCCCCTTGGTCCAACCTCACGCCTTCACTTAGTCGTCGCGAACGGTGCCAAAGTCTACGCTGTCGGTCGTCGGATCGAGGCACTAGAGGAAACAAAAAGTCAGATTGAGCGCGAACTACCGTCGTGCCCGACGAAGGGTGGATCCATCCACTTGTGAGTAGCTCGATCCTTCACGATCTGCTTCTCTTGACGCAATCAAGATCACTGAGCAATGTCAGTCGGGTCCGGACTGCTCAGAATCCAAGGCTCAGTCTCGAGCAAGGAAGAGATTCTTGCTATAGTCAAAGCGTTCGAGCAGACCGAGAAGCATCTCGACGTTTTGGTCAATTGTGCAGGAGGTAAGGCCACGCTTCTCCTCCTTGATAATTTGTCATCAACTGAATCATCTTGAGCCTGCCCTGTTCCTGGTTCTTAGTGTCAGTCCCTCTTCCTACCAAGGTTCCTTCCGCCAACGATGCTTCAGAAGAACATCAGTCCGCACTGTTCTCTGCCTCGTTCGAGGATTTCTCCTTCACGAATGATGTCAACGTAGCGGCTGTCTACTTCATGTGAGCCGTCTGATCATTCCACTCTATTCAGCCGTCGCTGCTCTCGAGCTGACGAGGACGTCCAATCTACTTGCGCAGGACCATCGCGTTCACATCTCTTCTCGGACGATCGTCTGATCCTTCAGTCACCAACATTGCATCTATCGCTGGACTACATCTTGGGAGACACAACGGATCCGTCACCTACGGTCCTTCCAAAGCCGCAAGTACGTTCCGTGCCGATGCCTTCTGCTTCGGGATCATCTGGCTGACCAATACATGCGCCTGTTTGTCATCGGCGTTAATCGCCGGCACTTTTGATCTCCAGCGATACACCTGACAAAGTCACTCGCTGCCAGACTCATCCCCTGGAAGATCCGCGTCAATACCATATGTCCTGTGCGTGCCAACCAAATTTCTCGCTATATGATCTCCTGCTAATCTGTATCCTACTTGTCGAACATCACCGCTCTGACCCAATCAAGGGTATCTTCCCAAGCGAAATGACATCAACTTCGGACGAGGAGCTCATGTCGGGTCCGTTTGGGAAAGCTCTTAAGGAGCAGCCTGCCGGTCGACCTGGAAGGGAGGTAGAGATCGCGGGACCTCTAGTATTCCTCTCTTCACCTGCTGGAGCCTATACGAATGGTGATACCATGGTCATCGATGGCGGTCGACTGATGGTAAGTTCAATCATCCCGTCGAGTGACGATCTGTACGACAGGATGCTGATCCGGTCTGCAACGCCTTTGGCTGCTTCAAAATTAGGTTGTGACGGCCCTCGTTACATGAGTAGAGTCAATTCGTCGTCTCTCTTTACGGACCATGTTGTATCTGCCACCTCTCGATCGCGACGAGATTTGTATCTGCATGCTTGATAAGCAAGATTCCTGAACAGCAAGTGCCAAGCAGGAAAGCCTTGATGAAGGACTTGATAAGTCTGACAGATCTCCAGTTGGCCAGTGCCATCAGTCGCATGACGATTGAGCAAGACCATGTACAAGGGGGAAGACACGAGACTCGGAAAGCCGGATCCCGAGTCCCCTGTCGGACAAAATCGCGTGAAATCGCTCATCTCCTATCACCCATCTCCTCCATCTCTTCCACTGTCGTCCCCTTCGCGGCTGAGTATCATGCCATCATCACTTCCTCCGCTTCAGGACCTCAAAATCACTCCTGCTACCCTTCTCGAGTTCCTAAATCTCCTGCTCGAACCCACCGAGATCGTCACCACCAAGCTCGTTCCTGAGCTCAACGAGTCATTCAAGAGTCGTCCTATAGCATCTTATGACGAGATCCTATCCAGAGGGGAGACACTTGTTGCAAATTCCTGGCCAATGGATGCCAAGGTACAATTCGTCGAGGGACATCGTAAGGATTAGTACGAGATGACCTAATCGGAGTTGACCTGACCTAGGAAAGCTGACCTGTACGCACTGCGCTTGTTCCTTTCCCTTGTTGGCGTTTCCGGAACCAGCTCGTATAGGAGATGGAGACAAACTGAGTGAATTAAGCAAGAAGGAGCAGGGCATCGGAGGACCCCCGACGACTCAAGAAACGCTCGATAGGTACGGCCATCCACTCCTGATGATCCACTTAGCGTTTGCAAGAATCAGATGTGCTGAGCAACGGCTCCCACTCCGCTTCCGCTTCCTTGACTTGGACTGGGTTCATTCCATCTGACAGACTGCGCGAGCTCAACGCCCTGTATGAGGCCCGATTCCCAGGCTTGCGATACATCACATTTGTCAATTCCCGCTCTCGTTCTGATATCGCCATCGAGCTCTCCCGACACATTGGCGTTGATACGCCTGATGAGGAACGAGTCAGACCTCGCGACTCGGCGGAATGGCGGGTAGAGGTCGACCGAGCTGTCAAGTGCGTCTGGTTGATCGGACACAGCAGACTACAAAGCATGATCAGAAATGCATGATGCAGTGGTAGTCTCAATGTTCGATTTCCCCAAGAAAAAGAAAAAGTGCTGGTCAGTAAGTTTCGGAGCGAATGGCCTATCGCACAAGTCGGAATGCATCAAGCGGACCAAGAAAGATGAGCAGAACGAAGAATCTAGCGAAACACAATGTGGATGATGGTAATGACGACTATACAGAGCGAAACGGGAGTGCGAAGTGAGGAAGAAAAGACGAGGAATGTTCAGGCCAACAGAAGGAGAGAAGAAAGGCCCGGACGAAGCAGGGAGGAGAGAGTAGATAAGGCAAGGTAGGTGTGTGAAGGAGATAGCGAGACCAGCCACGCCAAGAAATTGTCCAGTGGGGAGTGGAGAACGGAGGAGGTCATATGAAGAGTGCTGTGACATGAATACAAAATCAAAAACGAAAGAGAGGACACCACAAAGATTCGAGACGGTTACGGCTTGATTTCTTCCTGAACGTCGACACAATCATCCTCGGAGCCCTCGTCTTTGTTCTCGTCGGCCGCCTCGAAGTATCCCGAGTCGCGTCCGCTGGCAGGCTTGATCCTCTTGACGCTGCCATCCTCGATCGTCCAACCACCAGCTTTCCGCTTCCTATCCCCAACACTTGAGCTTACCCAACCACCTGGCGTGAAATTGGCCCCGGCAGGCGTACCGAACATCCCAGGTGTACTGTTGGCTGTGCTGGAATTAGGTTCGCCCCATCTTCCAGGTGTAGCAGGAGCAAGGCCGAGAGAACGAGAGAGAGAGAGCGAGTGTGGCGAAGAGAGCTGAAAGATGTTGGACGAGGACGAGAGAGGATTACTCGAAAAGGAAGAAAACGTGGAAGGTTGTCGAGGAGGCGACGAGCCAAGATAGATGTTATGTGAGGGCAAGGAGGAAGAAAGTGTGTGGGATGAAGAGGTACGCGAAGACGACGTCATGGTCTGATTACGTTCAGAAGCACGGTACGAGCCGAGCCCATCGTACGAAGGGGGAGGTTGGCCTCTCGAAGACGAAGAGGTCGGGTTGGAGGAGGAGGAGGAGGAAGACTTGAACGGAGTCCGAGTCGAGCTCACGACAGGCGTATAGCTCTGAACGGTAGTGGCAAAGCTACTTTTGAGCGGTGTTGGGTGGAATGTCGGCAGCGTCGGTACCTCTCGTCCGCTATGAAGACCTCCCTTAATACCAAGCCTGGCCTCGTTGGCCGCAAGGTTGGCGATGTAATTGGTTGTGCTAGAGATAGTACGACGGTGGGGAATCTGAGGATGCGCGAAGAAGGATGGCTGGGACGGCTTCATGAGATGCGGTTGAATCATGCCTGTCCTTTGACGAGCGGGAGAAGAACCTGGCGAAGAAGATGTTGGCGAGGCTGGAGGTGATGAGAAAGAGGGCGAAGACGTGTTCGGTTTATCTTTTCGCGGCGATGGCTGAAGCCGAGAAGGAATCGAGGTGACAGCTGCTCGAGGAGTAGCCGAGACCGCTGTATCCTCATTCGAGAAGACTCCTGGTCGAGAAGCTATCGGAGTAGAAGAATCGGCGGCAGTATTGATGGAAGGGTTGGCGGAGTCTTTGAGCTGAAGCTTGATCTCCGGGTTCTTTCGCTCGAGACGATCCCGCACGTTTGCCCAATTGATTCCTCCACCTAGACCCCCTCGATTATGAGGGGTCGGTGTACCAAGAATTCCGGGGAGGCTCTTTGTTGGACCCAACGCTCCCGAACCTAATCCCTCCGGCCCGATTCCCAAGCCAATCCCGGCACCAGGTAGCGTCGGATTTCGCAAGCTCGTTGTTCGATCGAATTTTCTTGATCGGTCGGACTGAAAAGTTGTGTTGGCCCGACGTTCGAATACTGGTGGACTCGAGCCGATGGCCGAAGAGTTTGAGGACGACGGATGGTGGCAAGAGTCCTCTAGCTCGGCAACTGTGTCGGAGAGGAGAGAACGATCCGGCTGGAGGGGATGATGGTAGACCGCAGCCGGCGTAGCCTGGATGGAGATCTTTGAACTGTCATTCGAGGCATCATAGGGTCGCGATCGGCGGAATTGGACGAGTTTATGAACAGGAAAGAGTTCCTGCTTCTCAAGCTGGCGACGTGTGACCTCTTCGGTCGGAGGGTGGAATGATGTCTGAGGTTGATGAGCGATCGCACTGGGCTCGAGGTGATGCTCGGTTTCGTCCTCTGAAGAAGCTGGAACCGGAGGGGCTAAAGGTCCATCGTCAAGCGGCTGTTTTGCTGGACTAGAAACGGCAGTCCGAAGCTGCATCAGGACGGCAGCTGCACCGTCCTCTGCGGGAGAGGGAGGCCGATCGAGACTTGAAGAGGGCTCGCTGCTTGTCGTACTCATCGGTAACGAGGGTATAGTGGTGGTTGGAAGTCCATGAGTAGTAGAGTATGTGGGGTAGGCCAACGTTGGCGAAAAGGGGTCGTCGTGCGATGTTCGGTCTTCGTCGTGGTAGGCTCCTTCACTAACAGGATGGGAGGGGTAGAACACTGATGCGGAGATAGATCGCGAGGCTATGTCTGACGGCTGATGCTGGACGGCTGTGGTGGGTGGCGGTGGATAAACCCCTGAAGGATATCGAGACAAGGCAGCTGGAGGGTAATGAGTTGGTCCAGCATAGTTTGGTTGCGGTGGTGGTGGTGGAAGATGAAACTGAGCGCGAGTTGTCCGAGAGTGAGCTTGAGGGAAAGAGGATTGATTTTGGGAAGGGCTCAGGGGCCGCTGGGCTACCCAAGGATTGGTGGAGGGATGTTGTGATTGATGAATTGGTTGACTCGAGATCTCGGTGGAACCCCAACTCTGCTGCCCTCTCGTGCCATTTGGTCCACCCCTATTGAGACTCGAAGGATCCATCGATCCCGAGCCACCAACCGCCTCATCCAAGTCAGCAGACTCTTCGCGCTCGGTCGGACCCGGCTTGATCTCACCACCCGATAGCCTTGACTTTTTTGTCGCCTTTGGGACCACCTGCGAGGCTGCCTTGACGGGCTTGAGAGACGACGCTCGCCCTTTGCCTTTGGCTTTAGATGTAAGAGGTTCCTCTTTGATGCGACTCGAAGGACCTGGCGTGCCACTTTCGTTCTCGTCGCCAGAGTAGTCTTCCAGATCCGACATGTCAGACCCCTCGTCCGAACTAGGAGCCACTGATGTACCATCACGTACGGCTCGCTTCTCGGCCCTGCGAGAGGCGGAAGCATAGGCAGGTCAATATATGCACGACAAGATTCATCGAGTCGAACGGGCAACCAACCTTCGTCTCGACGCCCATTTCCTTTTGCTCTCCAACGACCGAGCGCGACGTTCCTCATCTGTCTTGGGCCTAGCATCGTCTGTAAGAAGGCAAACGGTGAAAGAAAGGATGTCAGTCGATTAGCTGTCGCTGAGACATGATAATCGAATGGAAAGCGTACTCTTGTCCCAGCGGGTACGTCGAGGTTGTTGCGATAGCGGAATGCCGTGTTTGCTGTAAAATGAACCTGTCAGTACATGACGCTATGTGGATTGCATATCCGAGCAGCTGATATCGCAGCACTTACTCGCTCAGATGACGACGCCAGATCGACCTCGCATGCTTCCCACGATAGACTGCGAAGAACGGCAACAGATTGTTAGCTTTCGAGATGGCGAGGATCGTTCGTGAGAATTTCATCACTTGCTCTTGTCGCAGAAGCAGCACTCGAACGCCGCGTCATCTCCACATCCGCCCACCCCTGGCGCCGGATTTGGATCGAAAAGTCTGCCACCCTTGCCCACGACCATGGTGATGCCATCAACCGTCTTGTACTCGAGTTTCATGGGTTCAGCTGGAGGACCTTTGGCCTTTGCCGACTTTGCTACTGATGCGGAAGCCTTGACTCGAGCCGATCCACTCTTGGAGGGTCCTGCAACCACGGTGGAAGCCGGTGTAGCTTCGACTGAGGCGTGCAAACCTGTCGAGCGGCGAGTGACAGGTGCAGGTCGAGTGGACAGTCGGGTGATGGGTTGCTGGGAAGATACAGGAGGGGTTGAGGAGGTTGATGCTGGAGTAGCCTGCTGATCGTGCGACATAGCGGAAGGCTGAAGGGACGAGGTTCTTGCTGTCTGGTGTGAGGAAGTGGAATCCACATCTCCTTCTAGTCGAGTCCTTGACGAAGACTCTGGTTGTCGCGAGCGAGAGGATATCGGCTGGGATGTCTGCTGAAACGTTCTCTCTTGACTCAGCGGATGTAGATCAGTGGACGGTGGGAAGGAAGTCGAGGAAACCTGGCGGGTTGGGTTTCGGTCTGCCGAGTATTCGAGTGGCATCGATGGACTAGGATGACAGAGTTGGCTTAAGGAAGGTAGGATTGAGGCGGCCGAAGCGTTGACCAGACTCAACCGGTCTTTGGGCGAGGGTGAAGGGCGGCTGAATAGAAGTTCTGTGAACGGTCTACGTCGAGAGTCGAGTGTGTTTTCGGTGAGGCAAGGGACGTCTAAGTGGGGATGAAGTTGTGGTAAGTTGGTGAGATGATGATTGGCAGTCTGAATGCTATCGACCCGATGGAGCTGTGTGTTGGCAGAGAGGTGGTCGAGGTGATAGGTAGAAAGGGGAGACGAATTTAACAGTGAATGTTGTTGTAGGGTGGATCGTAGAAGGGAAGCGCTTGTGACTAGCTGGGTAGGTGGGGTGTCCAAGGGGGTCTGTCGAGTATTGAAAGTGTTTGGGGATGACGCGCGAGGTGAGGGAGACAAAGGCAGAAAACCGAGACGTGACGGTCAAAAAAGACAAATAGGGCGAGGTCATCGACACGTAAACAACCAGCGCCAACTCCCTTCCTCTTTCATGTTCTCCTCCCCCAAGGTTTCTCTCATTAGGTCAGGTCAGGGTTGGGGAAAAGGTCGTGAATCAAGTGGCTGGCGACAAGACCATTGAGGGGTCGTTAACTATCTATCTAGGGGTAAAGACTGGAAATAAGGTCAAGCATCAAGCTGGGACGCAAAGAGAAATATGAAGGCGTTGACGAAAAACGTGTAGACCGCAAAGAAAATGCAAGTGGACCAAAAGGGGAACCCATAAAGAGAGAGGGAAGGATTTTAGGCTGGAACGTCGAAATGGAACCTAGATGACCGGTCTACTGTCGGTAAGCAATCGGGTGATGAGCTTCCTCGCTACCAAGCTCGGGCGACTCCAATGGCTTGTGAGCCTTCTCCTCGTCCGACTCGCTGTCCGATCGGACCACTCGCTTCTCATTGGTGGGGTAGCCGCTGGCGGCGTGTCGAGCCTCTCGCTCCTGGAAAGCCTTGGACTTGATTCCGAAAGGGGCGGTCCTTCCCTCCTTCCACTTAAGGTAGAAGAGCGAGATGGCGATGGCAATCCAGTAGAAGACGTAGGAGAGAATGGTTCCGAAAGTAGCAGTGTTGCTCCATCCGACTGCAAGAGCAAACAACAAAAGATCAGGAAAGTGCTTGCGAGATCGGCGCAAAGCGTAAGAGACTCACGAATGGCGTTGAAAATGAGCCATCCTCCGTGGGCGCCGTCTACCATCTCAGGGTTGCCGTAGTTGACATGCCACACGACCTCACCAGAGGCGACGTTGTAAGAACCAGGACCATCGCCAGACTCGGCGACGTCACCTCCGACGCCTCGAGCCCAAGGGTAGAACTCGCAGAATCCGACTCCCTTAGAGAAGAGACCGGCTCCGACGAGGAAGAGGATGATGGTCGAGACAACAAGGAACGAGTGAAGGGCGAAGGCGGATCCACCTCGGTAGATGAGAAGACCGACGACTGGATAAGACGGTCAAGGAGTTTAAGGGTCAATTCTGCAAACCAATCGGGGGGATCAAGTATGACGATACTCACGGAATCCAGCAATCAAACCAACAATGACAGCGATGGGAGTAGCAGTAGCGGCTTGGGAGACGGAGACCTGGTTCGCGGACAGGAAGGATTCGACAGTCAGTCAGAGGAGCAACAAACAGGAAACGCAAAGGCGAATCACTCACACCAGCGACGAAGATGACGGCTTCGAGACCCTCTCGAAGGACGGTGATGAAAGGCAGGAAGAACAGAGCCCACTTTCCAGACGAACCCTCGGCCTCAGCTCGCTTCCTGTCGGCCTCGCTGATACCGACCTCCTGCTCGTCAAGACCAGAGATACCGGGGACACCACCCTTTGACTTTCGGAAGAGACCCTTGACGGTAGTCCAGACGGAGTCATCAGCCTCGCCGTCGATGTTGTGGTTTCCGAAGGCGGCTTGGAGCTTGACACGCCACTTGGCTCGAGATCGGTCCATTCGACTATAGGAGAAGGCCGTTGAGAGGAAGACGTTAGATTGAATCGAGAGGAGCAGGGCGCGGTCCGACTGCCTGACGAAGCCAGACGACGTACAGGAAGGCGACACCCATGACAAGAATGATCATCGAAGCAAGGATGGAGAAGATACCCTCCCAAAGAGCCTCGGCGTTGGCCCAGAGGTTATTGAGCTTGGTGTACCAGACGGCGATGAAGGCGGCACCGATAGCGAGAGCGATGAGCAAACCAGAGAGAGCACCGGCCCAAATCTGAAAGAAGGAAGCAAAAGGGGACTTGTCAGATAAGACTCGCGTCTACAGACACGGAAGTATGTACCAACCTGGACACGCATTCGCCTGATGAGGGACTTGATACGTCTAGCATTCTGTTCCTCGGTAATACCAGCAGGCTTTTCGGATCCAGAGACGAGCTGCTCGACGAACGAGAGTAGAACCGAGATGATGATCGAGGCCTCGATGGTCTCTCCTGTAGAATGTCAATTCCAGCGTGAGGTTTGGTTTAGTGGTCTGGCTTTGGGGCGATAGAGGATGTAGGGTGCGAGTAGGAGGACGGTACGAACGGACTGAGAAGAGAAGGAGAGAAAGGAAGGAGCGAATCAGAGGTTAGGAAAAGTTCGGACGAATCGGCGTCGGGTGGTGCGTCGAGGGATTTATAGGGAAAGCTAGGGAGGACAGGTCGGGCGACTCACAGATGATGAAGAAGATTGGGACTGAGAAGAGATCCTTGGCCATGATGAGGGGTTAAGCTGAGAGGGGAGGTGGCGAGACGAGGCGGGGGAGGGCCAGAGTGAGGCAAAAAAATCGGAAAGAAGCGCTAATCAGATCAGATCAAGAATAGACGGTGAGCCTCGGATTCGTCTTCGCGGACACTCACTGATGGGGCGAGGGAGCGATGTAGTGTTGGTTGTGGTGAGGAAGATGTGGGTGTGTGTTTTGAGTGAGTCAGGGACGAGAGAGATGATCCAGGGAGGGAGGGAGGGGAAGGGAGGGAGTGGAGGATGGGAGGAGAGGGTCTAGGGATCGAAGCGAGGGGTTTTTGAGGTTTCTCTCGGGATGCTCTCCTCGGATTGGTTGATCTGATTTCAGCCAGACCGCTCGGCCGGTACCCTCCCTCTCCCTCCGCTCTCTCAAAGGGCGAGCGCGTTCATTCGACAGTTCACCGGTTCCATATCAATCGTCCTGTTTGTGGGGTTCCATGTCCTCGTCGGCACCTTCAAACCTTTCGCCACTCAATTTTCCCATCACCCAATCAGCGTCCTCTTCCGCCACCATCGCCTCGTTCGACTCGCGCGACGCGGATCATTGGCTGATCAGTCGCAACGAGCTTGATTTCTCTTTTCATTCGTGTACATCTTGAGCAGAAACAAAAAGCAGGATGCGATCCCGTGCGGTATATCGAGTCCAAAGTGGCATGAGATCGAAAAGAGCATATGTGAATGGAGGACGTCAGCGAGTAGATCCCACACACGAGTACATGTGCGTCTCCTAGTGATACATGTAATATATGACGAGCATCCAGTGTAAGGGAAGCAGTCAGCAGAAATGCGATAAACGCAGCGTGAAGGTCAGCGAAGCATAGGTCATCGTCCATGCCAGCGCAAGTGAGCCGATATCTGTTCGTCAAAACACCAATTCCAGATGTCAAGATAAAACTATCGCAGACATTAGCATCAAAATTTAGATTATTCCCCCAGATATGCAGCCAATTCACACCGGCTTCTTGCCCAGCACCTCTAGTACAGCACTGTTCTCCAGTAGGCCAGCCCATTTTGGTTCGATGTAGATCGCCCTGTCGATTTGGATCGTCAAAGTGAATGATATCAGCATGAGATCCGGCGAGAGAGGTAGAGATACAACACCACGTCCACTTCAACTCACGTCGCGTCAGCAAGACGTTGTCCTTGGAGATCCTCCATCGTGGCTGCAACGATGACCTTTCGGCCCTTCTGCTCTGTTATGTTGGTGCGGATGACGACGTATTGATCCGCTCGGGTGGGTGCCCTGTAGTTGATGTTGAGGTTGGCGGTCACACCGATGTTCGTTGGGAGGTTCAAGAGCGCCTAAGCTCGGGTCAATACCACGTAGAGTCAGGGCGAAGGCTTCAGTATGGAGCATTCCAGATACACAACACTCAAGATGTCAGGCGATTGAGCGGACAGCAACCGATGCTAATCCCCTACAGCCCACATCAAGACTCACATTCCTGCCTGTCGCCTCATCGAGGACGGTGGCGACCATGCCTCCGTGAACGATGCCATCGTGTCCGCACATGCTGCGGCCAAAGTGAAGAACGATGATGGCCTCGCTCTCGTCCTCCTTCGCAAAGACAAGCGGGGGCACGGCAAGTTTACCCGGACCTCTTAGCGAGCCGGCTGTGAGGGAATGGTGAAGCCGCTCGGGTGGAAGAGTCGAGTAGGGTCCTGGTTGGTGCAGAAGGCTCGGTCAACATCTTTCGACTGTCTATAGAGCAGACTGGGATCGACTTACGACACTCATACCAGCCAGCACGCGAGCGAAGTTCCTTGACGATGGCGAGTTCGCCTAGGCCAAGCTCAATCTCCTTAGTATGGGACCGACCCTCGACGGACTCGTGATGTGGGGAGGCAGGGGCAGACCGGGGCGAGATGAGATGAGCAACTTCGGGTGGATAAAATGAACCGAGGAGGTAGAAAGGCAGAGCCAAGGCGGAGAGAAGGAAGAGGGATTTCCCGGCTATTGCGGAAGACGGAAGAAACTCAAGGTGAGCTCTTTGCAGGCAAGATGCGCTTACAGAGGGTCAGTACTGAGCTGACATACGTACCCCGAGCAAAGGTGTTGGTGTTTGGAGGTGGGTTTGAAGCAGAGGCAGAAGAAAAGGTTGGGGCGGCTGCGGTTGGATTGTTGGGAGTGGAGTATGGCCTGGGACAGGGTCTGGAGCATCTAGTTTTTGGTATGATGGTGGAGAGCCTTGAGGAGGTTTGTCTAAGGGACTGCATGCTGGCCAGGAGGGAAGCAAGGATCTAGAGCGGAGACTGTAACGAGAATGCGGTTGGGCGCAAGTACGAGATCGGATTCTCGAGCGGATTTCGACAACGACGCCCACTCGATTCCTGCATCCGCCCAACCTTTGCCCCTCGATTCCTCCTCCTCACCCTCTACCCACACCCAGTCAACCCGCATCATGTCATCATCACGTCTAGAAGTTCTCAACGATGGTGGTCAGTCGATTCGAGCACCGATTGATTGCTCTCCATCCAGTGCCTGAAACCTACCTCCTTCTCGCTCCCTCCTGTCTTCTCAGGTCTTCGGTCAGACTTCCGTCGTCCACTCGAGATCCGTACATTCTCGCTCTCTATCCCACCGTCAAGCACAAACGCCGATGGTACCGCTACCTGCTCTCACGGTCTGACTGTCGTCACCGCAAGCGTCCATGGACCCAAAGAGGCGAGGATGAGGAGCGGTACCTTGTTTGATCGGGCAGTCATCAATGTCGAGATCGGTGTCGGAGCTTGGGCTGGAAGTGAGAGGCGTAAGAGAGGAAAGGGTGACAAGTAAGTCGTTGACTTGTCGAGCTTATCCCCTCCCAACTAGCATGACGTCGTTTCTTGCTCGATTTCATCCAGTCCGTAGCCTTGCGTTCTGTCATTGATCTTGGTTTGGTGCTAGGCGTATACAGGAGCTCTCTGCTGCCATCAAGAACACATTCGAGCCAGTCATCCTGACTCACCTCTACCCCAGGAGTGAGATCAACATCTACATTCAAGTCCTCTCCATGGACGGAGGTAAGCGATCTCACTCGCGTCGATGGTTGACAAATCTACGAGTGTACCTGCTGATAGCACATGCATCATCATGACCATTCATATCGTCTCGTCCGGCTGGCCCTTTGTGTACCTCTTTCTTCCGCCCATCCATCAGCTTTGCTGCAAACCGCCATAAACGCTACGACGCTCGCCCTCCTCACTTCTGGAATCTCTCTTACCGACTCGTTGATTGCCCTTACTCTCGGATTCTTGACCCATCCTCATCCAACTCTCCTGCTCGACCTGACGACGTCTGAAGAGTCCGACCTGCCGCACGTCGTTCTTGGCTTTCTTCCCCGTTCGGGCAAAGTCACCACGGCCGAACTCGAAGGCCGAATGAGCGTCGAGACGTTTGGGGAGTGTGTCAGGGTTGGAGGTGAAGCCGTGGCAGTACTCAAGAAGGAGATGGATCGAGCGCTCAAGGAGTGGGGAGGCGTCGTGGGAGGTGCGAGTGGGATCGAGGTCGGTGGTCCGGGGGGCAAGAAGTCTCAGCCAGAGTTTGAAGATGAGCACTCGGATGACGCTATGGACTCATGATCGATGTAGAACAGCGGAACATGCGTGACGAAAGGCTATGCAGTTGTGAAGTGTGACGTGACCGGCAGGACGACATGGTATCAAGGAAAACGGGTATAGCAAGGCGCGTAGGAACAGATTCGATGCTATCAGGTACTTGGGTCAAAACATGGGGTGTAAAATTACTAGTGTGCGTGTCGGGGGTCAAGAATGAAACGTAGCGGTTGTGGAACGAGGAGCGTTGTATACGGGCACGTATGAAGCAAATGATGATGAGCAAGAAGCTCCGGAACCAGGCGAGAGGGAAGACTACCTCTGTGAGGTGTAAGGGCAACCTTTCGCCAAGGGGTTGAGAAGGAGGTCAGCCAGGTACGGACACTCAGTTGAGGGTGTCCAACACTCACTAGCACCCTTCTTTTTTTTGCTAAGGCTTTGGCATCAGATTGACAGGCTTGGAGATGACATAACCCTTGAGCTTCGCTTGTCTCTCGCCTTTCTGACCATACGTTCCCCATCCGCCATTAGCCTCCACACCCTCTCCATGCTCCCCACTCTTGACTTTCTCCTTGACGAAGATCTCTGCCTTGGGTTTCGATCTCTGCCCTCCAAAGCTGACATATGGGATCTTTCCGACAGTTGGTCGTTTGGAGAAGGCTTCGTATCTGGGCGACGGCTCGTCAGCAAGAGGAGGGTCGTCGGCTGAAAAGGTGGGGTATGGCAGCTTGTCGTGAAGGGGCTTGTCGGCTTCTTTCTTACGGGAAAAGAACGATGGGATCTTGAAGTCTTTAGAAGCAGAATACGCGTTGTAGGCGATGGAAGTTTGAGGGGTGAGTGTCGAGAGGTTTTCGAAGGAGAAGATTGCTCTGGATGTCTTGACTTTGGTTGAGAAGTATCCCTGTTGGATTCGAACATGATAACATAGCTCAGTGCATCGGACAGATCTGGTCATCTAAGGGTTATCGACGTACGAGGACGAGATTGACGCAGCCAATGATGAAGAGCAACCAGGATGAAGCCTGGACGAACAAGGTGACATGATGCGAGAGGATGACAGTTGCGATACTGGGGTGAAGAAGGGCTGTTAGGTTCCTGCACTTGACGATAGCATGGACATGGATCGTCGCACAAACTCACAAGCACTGGAGGAAGCCACAGACAGCAAGACCGTGTTGGGGTCCGAGAGGAGGAAGAAAGAGTTCGAAGCATCGACGAACGATAGCCGGTCCACCAGTTTCGGAGAGGACGAGCACAAAGCAGGAGAGTATGAGGATGAGTCTGTTGAGGATCGAAAAGAAGGGTCCACCGGTCTGGTTTGGGATAGCTGGGAGGAAGTTGGAAGGGATCCGGATCAGCGAAAAGGATTGGCCAGAGTTCCGATCAAAGGGAAGTGCGTACTCGTGCTTTGGATGAGGTCAAGAGCGGAGATGGATAAGCTGCTGTTGGAGCTGTAGGATGAGTGAGTGGCAGTGCTTCGACCAGAAGAGGGTACGCCTGCCTTGATCCATGCATTGACGCCTCGGATATCGCTAGGGGAGAAGAGAAGAAGACTGAGGACCATCCCTTTTGAGCGTCACGGGAGCTGGACCCAACCACTCACGATACCATGCAGACGATGCTGCTGGCGACGACAAGGAGTAGACTGATGATGGAGATGGCTCGAACGATATTGAGACCAATGAAGACGATAGGGGAGCGTGGTTTGGCGACGGAGGCAGCTTTGGCTTGAGCTTGGAGGGGAAGTGGCAGGAGGTGAGTCGAGGATGGGTTGAGGTGGAAAGGCTTCATATCGAGATGAGTCGGTATATGGGGGGCTTGATATGGGCTGGAGGAAGGGATATCGGTGGGTGGATGTTATGGAGCAATGGTCTGGAGTCTGGAAAGCAGTGTTTCGGGCTGGAGGATGAATGGGAGGACTGAGGATTGAGAGTACAAAGGGAAATGGAAAGAGGGAGAACAATGGCCTCTTGCCCGCAGCCGGTGTTGGTTGTGTTGAGGTGATTGAGGGTGGGTGGGATTGGGTACTGATGATGAGATAGTTCTGGTGAGGGTTTGAGACGGAGACGATGGCCCATGGTGGCGTGTTGGAATCGGTCCAAGTCGGTAGGAGGAAGGAGGAGCGGTCCGGCATTTTGAACGAGAGCGAGTTACCGGGAACGTCCTCTCCCCCAGCATCCACCACTAATGGTCAACAAAGCTCGTATCAGGTTCATCCCCCTCAAGTCAACCCTCGCAAACCTTCCCTTGTCCATCTACTCCACTCTCGTTCAAGCCCAAAAGGTCAGCGTTTTCCTTCTCAATCACCGTCTTCCATTCAAATCCTCACTTCCCACAAACATCTACTACTCATCTAGAGACCCCAGTCGCTCGCTCTTCATGTCCTCACTAGCGATGGTGCACAATCCCATATCGGATGGACTGGTATGAGCAGCTCAAACGTCGACGGCAGGTCCGACTGGCTCGAAGTCGATCCGGCTGTCGGACACCGGTTCGGTTGGTCCCAAGGCCAAGTCGTGAGTTGATCCTCGTCCCCGCTCTGCTATCCTTCCACATCGTACTGATCTCATTAGAAAGTACGTACTCACTTGCCGGATCGCTTCAGGTCGAACTTTCCATCATTCACTTCCTACCAAAAGCAAAATCAATCTCGGTCGCTCCTCTCTCGCCGGAAGATTGGGACCTTATCGTGCGTGGTCCTTTACATCTTCGCGAATAAATGCTCGTCCATCATCCCCGTTGGTATTCATCCATTCGACCCATGATGTGTCTCGTTGCTGCGATCCATACAGAGCCTACATGCCGATTATCTGGAATCCAATCTGCTTTTCCACATTCGAGCCTGCTCACTCGGCCAGATCCTCGATGTCTGGATTAAGGGAAACTCACGTGTCAGCATGAGAGTTGGTGAGTGGTCCTTCATCGAGTCATAGGCGAGAACTTGGACTAATCTGTGTTCTGGGCCTACAGAGAAACTCGATCCCTCTAGCTCGCCCGCTCTCCTGCTTTCGCAAGATACCGAAGTCGTCATCGCACCTCTCACTCGGGCATCAATCCAGCCTCCGAAGAGCACCCAGAACGTCATAAAGGCTGATCCAGCGACCGAGTCAAACCCTGCCCCACATAAAGCACCATCCCAAGTCACGGGTAGTCTCGACCCCTCATTGCCATCGACTATCCTTCGAGTTCTTCCTTTTCATCTCTCTGCATCTAGTAGCTCAAGGGACTTGGATCAAAACATAATACCTGCATCTAGCATCGGATCGCACGGCTGCGCATGCCTTTCGCTCGCAACAATCACCACGTTCCACCCATCTTCTTCTATCGGGTCCCTCGAAAGCCTTTCCATCAGCATACTCCCTCCGCCATTCGCTTCGCCCTCTGCCGAGCCATCTACTGATACAACTGGGTCACCTTCGCGTGCAGCTCGTATTAGCGTCACATCCAACCCGTCCACTGCGACTGCCTCATCGTTTACCATCTCACTCCAGATCGATGAGTCGATTCCCTTCGGTCATATCTCATTCTCTCGAGGCTCAAACCTCGATTGGAATGTCGTTTGTGTCGGTGGTTCGGTTGCAGAGACGGATATCGATTACGTCAAAGCCGTGCTTGGTCCCACGACGGCAACGACAGGGATCTCACGAGGACGAACAAGGAACTCAAAGCTGCCAGGGGTCGAGAAAGTTGTGGATAAGGGGCGAGAATTTCTCGTCAACTCTCTGGTCCTTCAGTCGGGTATCTTCTTCCCTGTCTCGCTCGGCAGCGCCAGTCGTGAGTTTGGTTTCTAATGAGAGGATTTAGTATCCTCTGACCTCGTTCTGACTGTTTTCTTACTTGGCCTGGATCATAGCTTCCCGAAATCTCCTCCTGACTGGCAACTCGGGGTCAGGAAAGACTTCCGTCGCTCTGGAGCTTGCCGACATGCTCCAGAACGACCGACGAACCCTAGCATGTACGTCGGACATTCGACTCCTCGAGCTGTTACTTAGAAGTACATACAATATCTCATGTTCTCAAGACCATCTCGATTGCATCTAGACACGATTCATTTCGATGCCACCCGGCTTGCCTCCTCTCCCATACCGGCTATCAAGGAAGAGCTCAAGCGATTGATCGCCGATGCCAATTGGCATCGTCCGTCTGTCATGATCCTTGACAATCTCGACGCCCTCTGTTCAGCAGAATTAGAGGTGAGTGTGTCGCCCCTTTTACACAAACCTCTTGTGCCCATCATCTCTGACGGATAGATGGTGAAACTTGCTCCGGCATCCCCCCGTAGCATGCAGACTCGACTCGAACCAGACACATCTCCGAGACATTTGTCTCTCTCTTTTCGCCACTCTCCTCGCAAAACAGCCTGGAACCAGGGACAGTCCTCGTGGTAACTGCTAAGAGCGTTCAGGAGCTCCATCCGATCCTCGTAACAAAGCACGTGTTCGGCGAGAGGCTTTCGGTTGGAGCTCTTGGCAAGGTTGGAAGGCGAGATGTAAGTGTGCCGTACTCTGTCGCAAACGCAAATTCGTCGTGCTTGACTAAACATGTCTGAATTACAGGTTCTTGCCCATCTTGTAGACGTAAAGACAAAGTCGTCGCCCCTTCAACTCTCGGCTGTGGACACCATCAACTACACATCCCTCTCGACTCAGACTGAGGGATATTCTCCGTCAGATCTCAAGGATCTCGTCGATCGGGCTGTTCAAGAAGCTGTCATGCGCGAGCTGAGGGGGCCAGCGGTGTCTACATCGACAGACTCGGTAAGCATCGTGAGAGCGTCGATATGATACTCGTCAAGTTGTGTCAGCAGCTAACGATTCCCGTGTGTTGATAGATCACATTGACACCTAGAGACTTTCTCTCGGCCCAGGAAGGTTTTGTTCCCCTTTCTCTGCGAGATATCAAATTGCACAAGTCGGACGTGAAGTGGGAGGATATCGGTGGTAAGTTCTTTGCCCTCTTGTTGTGTGCCAGGACTGAGCTCACTTGTCCCATTTGTCTGCCATGATCGCTTGTGACCGTAGGTCTACAAGCCACTCGCCAAACACTTCGAGAGACGCTCGAATGGCCGACTAAATATGGGGCCATCTTTTCCCAGTCACCGTTGCGGCTACGGTCAGGGTTAGTCGCTCTGTCCTGCCTGTCCTGCCTGCCCTGTCACGTCATCGAATACCAGTTGACCAGTTTCACACCCACATAGCCTACTGCTATATGGATACCCTGGCTGCGGCAAAACCCTCCTTGCTTGTGCCGTCGCCAAAGAATGTGGTCTCAATTTCATTAGCGTCAAGGGACCCGAGATTCTAAACAAATACATCGGTGCTAGTGAGAAAAGCGTACGTCTCAGGTCTTTTCATGCTCGGATCTCTCTCGCAAAGCCGTCGACTGACAACAACTCATGTCGACGCAGGTTCGAGACCTCTTCGAGAGGGCGTCCGCGGCGAAGCCATGTGTGCTATTCTTCGACGAGTTTGACAGTATTGCTCCAAAGAGGCAAGGGGAACCCTTCCATCTCAGGAATCCCATCCGTAACTTATGCGACTGCTGACAAAGTCATGTCTGGACATCGAACTTGCAGAGGCCATGATTCCACTGGCGTCACAGATCGGGTAGTCAACCAAATGCTCACTCAGATGGACGGTGCCGAAGGACTCGACGGAGTCTATGTTCTCGCCGCAACGAGGTAAAACCAAATTGGATCTGGTCTGCGTGACACATTGACCTGATGCTGACGAGGGATTGTTACTCGACTGGTATACAGTCGACCTGATCTCATCGATCCTGCTCTGCTCCGGCCCGGTCGACTCGATAAGAGTCTGCTTTGCGATATGCCAACTGAGGAAGATCGTCTAGATGTGTGTCTGTTTATCCCTTGCATATCCGTAAATCCTATCGTTATGCAATGACTTACACAAATCTCTCCTCAAACCGTCATCGATCTGGCCAGATTCTTCGATGTCTCACTCGAACGCTACCGCTATCCCCCTCAATCTCGCTCGAAACTCTCTCAAAACAGACTGCCAACTTCACAGGCGCGGATTTGGGTGGACTGATTGGAACAGCTCACCTTGGAAGTATCCATGCCTCCATAGACGAAGGAGAGAATGGCTCGGGCGATGGCGGAGCAGACCCCAAGATGGCAAAAGCCGGCATGGCAGGTGAGGTTTTGAGGATTGGAGGTGGGAAGAGAAGGCGGAGAGTAGACCGAAATGGCATTGGTATGGACGAGGGACCAGCCAGTATGCCGACGGAGAGTCGAGCGGTAGCGATGGAGAGAAGGAAGCGAGAGGAAGTCATCTTTGGGTCGGATCGGGGCACTTCCAGCAGATCTTCTTCACATCATCAGCAATCGCGAGAGCAGCAGCAACAACATCTTTCCAAGGTCGAGGTTTGTGATGTGCTTCGGTCTTTTCAGTCGAGCAAGTCTTGCATTGTGCTCACTGTCCTTGCTCCTCGTCCCATAATCAGCTACTCATTCTTCCGGATCACGTCGCGACTGCTCTCTCCACCTCGCGTCCATCCGTCCCAGCAGCTGAGCGTGAGAGGTTGAGGCGGATTTACGGCGAATTCGTCAGCGAGCGGTCTAAGGGTGGACTCAAGGGGGCTGAAGGAGGCGGAGAAGCTATCGGTAGTCGGGCTAGTCTGGGCTGAAGATAGTATGGTTTGTATGATGATATCTCTGGGGTTGAGAGGACAGGGCAAAGGCTTGGGTCAAGCTTGATTCGAGAAGAGTGCGGATGTGTGGGAGGGATCGCGGACACCGGACCGAGAACTCGGTTCGTATCGGTAGTGACTCGATGAGTTGAGATTGAGAGGATGAGGAGTTGATGTCCTCGTAAGGGACTACGCCTGTCCTCGAGGATAGATGAGATCAAGACACGGGTGGTGATATCGGGATGACAAGTTGATTCTGGGTCGACGCGTTTCGGTTTGAGCTTGAATCTTCCCGCGTTGATTTCTTGTCCATCGACCTCCTCACCCTTCAATCCGTCTCACACCACCTCCGCCCACCCACACCCATACACACCCGCTCCCCACTGACGATGCAGGCCCTGCCGACTCTCCATCAAGTCAAACGACATCATCCACGCTTCCTCACCCCCACACCCACAACGACAGCTGCTCCGGAGGGAACAGCCGGTGACTTTCTCAGGAGCATCTTGGACGCCAAGAGGGAGGTCGTTACCGTTCTCAGTACGCTTGCCGGTCAGCCTACTCAAGTTACCAAGTCAGTCTCAGCTCTTAGAGACAGGACGTCTCCATCTAGCTCGCCGGAAATCGCACGTCTTGGGTAGCTGGCGACGTCCTTGAATTTCACCACTGACGCTGCACGACCATACTTGCTCTTGGCTTGTTCTCGTCGATCGTATCAGAGAGAAGAGTAATATCCGTACGTTCTCAATTCTTCGCGTCCTAGACGCGTCGCCCAACGCTGATCACCATCGTTCTTCTCGTCCGATACGCGTCCTAACCTTGACTATCTCAACCTTCGATCCTATGCCACTGCTTCATGCACCTCTCCGTTTCTAAATACAGCAATCGGGCCAATCATAGGTGGAGTGATCGCGGGTGTTCTGATCGTGTTATTAGCTGGTGGTTTTTGGTGGTGGTGGGTTGCCAACAAGCCGAGGGTAAGGCGTCTTCTTTGTTCGAGTCGCCCACTGTGTCGATGAGGAGGATCCTGATTGACATGCTATTCACGGCTCTTATCAGGTGGTTGTATCGCGAGAGGCGGCAGCGGCCATGTCGGGGCCAGGGCAGGCGGGAGCTCGCGTTCCTCGTAAGTCTCCTACCTAGCATCATGACAGTGTCCAAGTTCGCTCGCTGACCTTTACTTTTCGGGTGACGTTAGCTCCCATTTCTACACGCGACTCGGGCCGTTCCGGAAAGTCCATATCCTCGCCGACGTCCGAAAAGCCTTATCCTCTCGTCCCTCTGTCCCCCTCCTCCAAACTTAAGCCTAAACAACAGACTCGAAGCGTCTCTGCCGAATCCCAGATCGATCTCCTCCCCTCACTCGAGCAAGAGAGTGCTCCTCCAGTCCCTGCCTTTCCAGCGGCGAACAAATACATTCCGGCCAAACCGAGTCCTCTGGCAACGGCTAAAGCTGTCTCTGCCGCGCCTAGATGGGGAGAAGCACCCTTCGTTTCCGCCACAGCACCCTCCTCTTCTGAAACCCGAGCCGATGACTCTCATGCCACATCATCTTCCCTTCCTGTTCCATCGCAACCCTCGGCCAACAGTTACATTCTCGCTCCTCCTATCTCCGGTCCCACATCCCTGGCACCGTCTACCAGCTCTCAAGTTGTCACCGATCCTACAACCAAACGCGTCTCTCATGCGGCCTCTGTCCAGTCTGCGGGCTCGTACTACTCTCAATCGAACGTCGATGGCCCGACTTCCCCTCGTGATCGTTACTCGGAGCAGTTCGAGGGACACGTAGTTGAAGGGCAAGGTTCCGGGAGAAAGGGACAAGTGGTCTCTGGCCAGTTCGACTTCGACAACCGGACGTCGTACAACCCATCAATCATAGCTCCACCTGGGCCGGCATATGTTGGGCACGATGGAGCAGGATACGAGTATGGAAGTGGTCCACAATCGGGATATCAGTCGGGATACGCCTACGGAGGAGAACAACAGTATCCACCTCAGCAGTATCAGCAGTACCCGGACTACCAGCAACAGCAGCAATACCAACACCGGACCTCTTACGACCCTCGCCACTCGCAGCAGGAGCAGCCTCAGAGGTATTCACAACAAGGCGGATGGGACCAGGGAGGATACGGGCCAAGATACACGGAAGAGAGCGGTTACCCCGCGGAGGAGCTCGATGGCTACTACGGTTCCAACAGTCGACCTGGAAGCTACGCCGGACCAAACAGTGGGGCTTGAGGAGGTTGTACTGGCGTGCCCTGTCCTCCATATATCCTCTTCTCTCTATACCAATACTGTTTCTACCTACGTCTCAAGCGCATTGCATTTCGTCATCTTTATTTGTTCCTTTTCTCCTCACATCTTGGACAATCCTGTCTTCTTCATATCCTTCGCATCAACCTATCTGGACTCATCCAGACGTGCTCATTCATCCTCGGAAGTGCCATCATTTATACCCTCCGCCCTCCCCTATGCTGCTTTGTCCTCTTCCATCGCCAGGACTAAACGAAGGACGCTCGTTCTGGTCCCCGTTTCTCACATGTTCAAACTACTATCTACCGCTCTGTTTACCTTGATACAGTATCTTTTCCTACATCGAATTTATTATAAGTTTTTGAACGAGCGTCACCGAGACCTTACGCTGTGATCTACATTAAATCACACAAGCTCTGTATGACGATCAAGTGGATCCTTCTGACTATGTGATATCTACTAGTGTGACGATTCGCTCGCGCCTCTGACCGTCAATGGGGTCTCTATAAGTGAGAAGAAGATACAAAGAGCCAGGGCTGGCTCGCTTTTGCCAAGAAAAGATCGAAAGCTTTCCAACGCAACGCTCCTCCTCAACCCCCCACCTCTTGACTGCGTTCGACCCGCGAACGTACCACAACACTGTCCCCCACCTTCCAAACACCCTGACCAGGTCCGAGTGAGCCTCGAGCGAGTGGAACAGCGTAAATTCCAAGCGTCGGACATGGCATCCCAACGAACTGCAGCACTCCGAAAGGGAACGATATGATGGGTGAGACGGACAAGCGTATGCATTGCATCGTTCCCAGGGCCAAGTTTTTGGTCTCACCTCATCGATCTCCTTTGGCCTTTGTGCGTTGAGCAAGGTGAGAGGCAAGGTAGGGTGTCTCGTACCCGTCACAGGGTCCATATTCGGCAAGGTACATCGACCACATCGACCCACCACCTGGACATCTCCCTCTCCGATCTCGATCTGCGACCAATGGTCTTCCTCGTACGCAGACATCTCCGAAGAGGTGTCGTCAGATGACGTATGTGAGGATGTTGAGATGACTATGTTGGGTCGAAAACGTTGGACAATAGAGCCGGGATCTGTTCGGAAATCAGGACAGGGTTTATCTTGTGGCCGCTTCTGAAAGTCGGAGAGGGACTGAGCCAGGTCAAGAATGGTTGGCATGGAAACGATGTGTAGGGGGTAGGTGTCGGCGTAGATCTGGATAAGATGCACGATGTTCGATTCAGCTCTGCAGTGACTTGCCACAATCAAAAAATCAGTCATCAAGTACCGTTGTGCTTGGCCCGTATCCAGTGGTCGTCTCATCCGGTGCCTTCTTGCCTGGTGCACGAGCGACCCCAGGGCCTCGTTGGACAATCCGTACGGGTCTCCCAAAGAAATTCGACAGCTTAATGTTGGCTTCGTGCTCCCGAGGAGGAGATATGCCACCTAACGTGAGACTCCAGAGTCCCAAGTCGTCGAACCTGGCGAGGAAAACCAAACGTTATGATGAGACCGCGGGGCAGCGTGCTCTGGGACGATCAACGACTCACGACTCCCATTCGGCAAGCTCCGAAGTATCGGGTAGAAGAGGAAGATTGAACGAGGTACATGGTGCAGAGTCCACTGCAGGGATAAGTACATTGAGTTTGTTGTCTGTGCCTATGGAAGGCTTGATGAGGACCATCTGAGAATCGGATTGGACCAGGACCGATCGGTCAGCTCGCTTGATACTTTGGCTCGAAAGTAATGACATGGTGTGTTCAACACCTTTGGGAACTGCCTTCCAGTACAGGCCTTCTTTGTCCGCTCATCGACAATCATCCAGCGTCGATCGTACTGTATAGACAAAGCAGGCAGGATCAGGGAATGTTGATCCGAGATGGGAACAGCGATCGTGTTCATATGTCGAACAGATATGAACCATCAGATCAAGGGAAGATGTATAGCGAGATCGCGTGGTTCCTCTTACCTCGAGGCCTTCCGGTCCGTATCTCGAAGTCTCGAGGGCGATACCTTTGCAGCTCTGGTTCAAAGGCCGTGGACGAATTCAGCGAGATTCAGCTGAGGGTGATCTCAGAGTGGTAAATCAGGTACCTTGATAGGATACAACCAGAGCTGGTCGACGACATAAGACGGTGTAGAGTCGGGCATAGTGGAAGACGGTCGTTGCCAAAAGTCTGAACGATCTCGAGTGAGTATCACCCAAGTGAGGTCCATGAAGCCCTGATTGTTGTCTCACCCCAGATCCAGCGCTTCATGGGTGACGTTGAGCGCGTCAATGTCTCGTGGTGGACACCGAGGAGGCAGATCTCAGGTCGAATTCTTTGGGGGAATCTCTCGACGCAGCCGGCGAAGTCCGACGCAGCTCTTTTTCTTCTCCCCCTGCCTCTCACGTTATGCAAAGTTGGGGCGTATCGTGGTGATGCTCATCAATCATCATCACTCTCCTCTTCATCGCTCTCCTCATCGCTCTCCTGCTCGTTCTGAACAGCGTCCTGGACAAACTTGGCAGCTTGTTTGACGAGCTTCTCCATCTCCTCTCCGTCCGGATCGTCCTTGGAATCTGGGTGGACGTACCACGCCAAGAGGTCGGAACCATCGACGACGTCGGCGTTGTATAGCGAGAGCAGAATTGAGAGGTAGTAAGGATTGGTGGCGGGATTTGAGATGATGAAACGCTAATTTGAAGATTAACAGACGTTGAAGAGCCGAAATCGAAATCAGTCTCCGATCAATGAGGGTCGATAGGTGGATCATATTCAGGCAACATTCTTACCTGAAGATACTGCAAGATCTCGACTTTCTCCTCCTGCATCTCCGAGAACCGACAGAGCAAAGGTCCCCACTGACCGAACAGCTTCAGCGCTGCTGGTCTGACTGCCTGGACTGGCTTCTCTTCCTTCAAGCCGTCCACCTTCTCAACCAAGTACCCGAGCACGACCTCCCTGACGATTCCCGGTCCGACGTTAGTCGTGGCTCTGGCCGACTTGATCTGTAGAGCGGCAAAGTCAATGCTCTCCTCGTCGACGGCACCACCCTTCTCGAATGCATGATCCAGCGTCGCGACGCACTCGCTTCGGAAGCTTGGCTCGTCTCCAACTTCGAGGGCAAGTGTGAGGTTGGGAGGTTGACCAAGCGATTCGCCTGACGCGGCAGAGAGTGCCGAAGCTGGCGAGGACTCTGGCGTCGACTCGCGAGAGAGGATAGAGAGGGTACCGGAGGAGTCGGAAAGGGCGAGATGAGATGTTGTCCGGGCGAGTTGGAGGAGGACTTTGTTGGGGGGGTGTTCGAATGGGTTCTCCGAGTCGGACAGATCGGAGTCGGCTTCCGAGTCAGAGTCGAGGGTCTCTTGAGGCCAGACATGTCCGATGCTACCCTTGCCAAGAGCAGCGGTACGTTCGTCTATGTATTCGAGCGAAGATGGATCGTGACGTCGGTGCCCAAGTGATCAGCACTGGACGCGAATGGGTAGAAAACAGAAAGCTGTCTGGCCTACCTTCGTCGTCAATCTCCTCATCCTCATCATCGCTATCGTCATCCTCGTACTCCCTGAAGCGTCTCCTTCCGATCTTGGTGAAGGCCGCTAGCTTGACACCCTCTCCGATCTTCACGCCATCGCCAACAAGACATCCCTTGCCAATCGTGCTTCCCTTGCCAACACGCACGCCGCTGCCAATGATGGAAGCCGTGATGGTACAGCCAGCTTCGATGACAGCGTCGTCCCAAATGTAAGAGTCACGAATGGTGCAGGATGGATGGATGGAGACATTGCGACCAACGACAGAAGTGGCGAGGATGACAGAGTCCGAGATGACGGATCGAGATCCGATGAGTGTGTTTGGGCCGATCTTGCACGTTCTATAATGATGACAAAAAAGAACAAGCGGGAGAGACGTCAGAGATTGGGACCAGCTAGCTGACGGGTCTCGCACAGCGACTGACCTTGACAACTTGGTCGAGCTGGTGACGTATACACCTCCCTCCCTGAACTCGTATCTCTCGTCTCCTTGGTTAGACCCTCCAGGCAAGTTTCCGTCAGGAACCATGGGATAGGTCCATCTTGAGAGCACGTCGCGACTGACAGCATCGTAGCTCAAGGTATCGGAGACACGAGCAGCGTAGCCTTGACCAGCGAAATGGACGTGAAGAGTCTGATTGGTAAGGTCAGATGTGAGAATACCTGGGAGGAAGTCGAGTCGGATGGATTGGTAGTCGAAGTTTTCGAAGAACAGTTCAGGGATCTGAAAGAAATCACGCAGAACAGGTAAGTTTGCGAAAACGTTCGCCCAGCCTTCAGACATTCGACTCACGTCGACGCTGCAAACATCGATTCCACAATCGATGAGGTCATTTCGGACTTCGACTTCCTCCTCTCCCCACTTGGGGTCGAAGATGCTGCCTGGAAGGTGAGCTCGCTTCTTTCGAGGAACCGCAGCGACGGGCTCGTAATGGAGCAGCTTGTTCGTTGGCGATAGGACGAAGAGAGAGGAAGTTGCTATCGGTCTGAAGAGATAAAATGACGTCAAACGGGCAGGTGTGAAGTGTGTCAGCAAGGGGTTGAAGCCCGTTTAGAGATAATAGAAGAGGTTCCCACCTGATTTTACGGCCAAGTCCACCCTCCTTGACTACCATCGTCATGATGGCGTCCTTGGAAATCTTGCGACGCTCTCGGTGAGCCTCGACTGCTTCCATGAGATTCAGATTGGAGACGACGTCACCAGAGAGTAGGATGAAGTCTGATTTGATGAGCTGAGGTAAGGAGGATACGCGTCAGCATGGACTGCGAGATCTCTAGTCGAGCGATGGGAATGCAATCACCTTCCTATCGTGTAGCTCTCTTAGTGCATCTCCAACTGAAAGGGCTGATGGCGAGACAACGGTGGTAATGGAAAGAGGAGAGTAGGGACGAGAGAAAGACGAGGCTCTGAGGGTGTGTGGATGGGATTGATGAGCTCGGTGTTGGATGAGGACATGCGAGGGTCCGGATGTGATTCGCTGACGATACTGACTGGAGGGCTGCTTGGACCAATTCAGCTTGGGTTGTGCAGAAGACGATGACTTCCTGAACGCCGGCGAGAGCGAGACTCTCGAGCGTCCATTCGAGGAGAGGGACGTTTGCGAGAGGAAGGAGGCACTGAAACGGTATTTGTCTGGATGAGCGAAGGGCTCTGATGGAGCGATATGAGTGAGGTGTAGGAGGATAGACTGACCCTTGGCCTATCGGAGGTAAGAGGTTGGAAGCGTTGGTTGTAAGAGTCAGCGAGAACGACTGCCTGAAGGACGTCCTGTGGCTTTTCGATTGTCTCCTTTGGAGGTGGTGGCTGTTTGGGTGGCATAGGAGAGTGAAGGTCTTGGTTCGCCTATGATGAGGTCGAGGATGGGAGTGAGGTTGCTGTGGGCGAGTCCGAGGTAACAAGTCAACGAGCCAGCGGAATCTACCCTCAACATCTCCGTGCACCATCGACCACCATCAGCCACATCCACAGAGCCCACACCCCACACCCCTCACTCCTCACCCACCCATGCCCATTCACCCACCCATACACCAAGCTCTCAATGTCTACCTCAGCTCAGACGCATACGTCAGTCATCCATTCCACCCCCCCTCCCTGTCCGATCTCCCTACCTTCTACTGCGCTCCTTTCCTTAGCTCTCTATCCCTTGACTCTCCCGCCTCTAGGTCTTCGAGCCCGTAGCTACTGATATTCAAGAGAAGCAAGGTGGAAAGAGGGATACCCTCGTCGTCAATAGAATATCCGGACAGATCGCCTTGAACCGTGCGTCTCCTCGTCTCCCATTCGCCATCCCACAACGCCGACATCGAGACAGCATCAGACAAGATCCATGCACCTCACGTCTTATCGATTCAGTACTCCTCAGTCTAGTCGAAGCGCTCTGCTCGGTCCCGTTCGCGTCTTCAGTCCACGTGCTGACGTTCTCCCCCGGAACGTGATTGCCCCGCCCCTCCCTGCAGCTCCCAACATGTCCGCTCCAGTCGCCCAAGAGAACGTTTTCACCATCTTTGGTATCCTCGGTATCATCTCACTTGCTACCAGTACGTGCCGGTTTATCGATGTATCTTGACCAAATCCAACCCATCGTTAATGCTGCCTTGATCGACCCGCAACTTCATCTTCCTCATAGCCGACTACCTGATTCTCATCACCCACAAGCTTCCCGTCTGTCGGTTCCTTGGCCATGAGATCTCCCTGGCCACTTCGTTCCGACTCCTTCCCATCTCACCACCTTCGACCGTCTCTGCCTCGGCGTCCAACACTCTCGAGTCTCATCTCCTCAACCTCGTCTCGCAAGGGCTTGAGACTTCTCAACTCTTCTTCTCGTATGGATACGACCTCACTAATAGCATGCAACGGCAAGCACAGAACGAGAAGGAGGGTGGAGGGACGCTCGCTGAGAGAGCAGATGACCGCTTCTTCTGGAACAAGGGCCTGATGTCAAGATTTCTCGAGGACTCTGAATTGAGTAGATTTGCTTTGCCTGTCATTTACGGCTGTACGTTTGGATCTTTGATCGCCTTGCTCGGGTCGACGATTGTCACGCTGAATTCAGTCCTCTCGTCTCCGTAGCCTTCGAGTTCCGGCAGGCTACTCTGTCCCCATCTCAACCTTTCCTCTTCGCCCTCATCTCGCGACGATCTCGATACCGACCTGGGACCCGATTCTTTACTCGGGGTCTCGACCATGACGGCCACGCCGCCAACTTCGTCGAGACTGAGCAGATCGTCCTCGTCAACCAGCCTGGGGGAGGAGGCGAGAAGACCGGAGGATCGCAACAGATGTACAGTTTTGTTCAGATCCGAGGCAGTGCCCCCATCTTTTGGGCACAAATCAACAACCTTCGATACACGCCTGATCTTCAGATCATGGACTTGCCCGAGACGGTAAGCATCGTGTCTCGGATATCGATCGTTCCTTTTTGCGATCCAGACCTGACACACTTTTCGCATCTTTCAGTCCTCTGCACTCAAAGCTCACCTGGACGATCAGATTGCCACCTACGGGGACATCACTCTCGTCAACTTGGTGAATCAGGTCAAGTACGAGCGACCTGTCAAGGAGGCTTTCGAGAACGCCATGCTCGTCGTCAACGAGCCTCGAGCCAAGTACGTCTACTTTGACTTCCACAAGGAATGCAAAGGGATGAGGTTCGACCGAGTCCAAACCCTTGTTGAAGGTCTCAAGAACCAGCTCGAGGGTGAATCGTACGTTCGCCGACCTTCCCGCCACCCATCCGAATTTGTGTCCTAGATGACTGATCTACTCGATGTTCTTTTCAGATGGTATGAATGCTCTGCTTCACCCGACGACATCCAGTTGGGACAACTCCCTGCTGCTCGTCGAGAGCAATCATCTGTCATCCGAACCAATTGTAAGTTGTAGTCCCTATTGTAAAGTCTCATACACTACAGATTCACAATAGCTGATCACGCGCTCTATTTGCCAGGCATGGATTCTCTCGGTATGTTTGGCGATCGGTGTTTCGTTTCATTCTGTTGTATCTGTATCTGAGGTCACCATGCTCGTCGTCTCTTATATATAGACCGAACCAACGTCGTCCAATCTGCATTGGCCAAGCACGTCCTCATCAATCAACTCCGATCTGCTGGCATCTTGGGCTCGTCCGACACGATAGAAAACTACCCAGGATTCATGCACATCTTCCGAAATGGTGTGTTCGAGCTTCCACTAGGCTATCCGAGTGGCTGCTCATCTGCTGATATCACCGCTTGGGCTTCATCTAGTCTGGGCCGACCACGCCAATGTCGTTTCGACCGCCTACTCGGGTACGGGAGCATTGAAAACTGACTTTACACGAACCGGTAAAAGGACCAAGTTCGGAAGTCTCCAGGACGGCTACAACTCTGTCATGAGGTATATCAAGAACAACTATTTTGATGGCTCGAGGCAGGTGAGTTTCATGGGATCTCGCTCATGGACGTGGCCGATGGGGATCGTTGGGTTTGGCTGACCATGTTTCTCGCTTATCCGCTGTCAGGACGCATTGGATCTGCTCACGGGTTCGTGGCTCGTGAGGAAAGGAACAACGACTCCTCTAGTCGACACCAGGCCATTTATCATGAAGATGGTTCGTTCCAGCTTCTCGATGGTCCCTCCCAATGAATCAATATGATACTGATCATCTGTTCCTCAAACCCACAGATGCCAGTGGTTCTCGCACTCGCTGTCTCCCTCAACGTCTGCTCGCTTTTGGCATCTTGGTACTGGGGTCAGTCCAGTCTATTACCAAGTCTTCCTCTTCTGCTATCGTTTGTTGACCGGTCGCGTAAACACTCTTCTCCGCTCTCAATCTAGACCTTACTGTCAACTGGATGTTCCTCGTCTTCTGGTCGGTCGTTGCTGTGTTCTCTCTCATCTACGTCTGGGACAACGGTGTCAAGTAAGTGTGATTTCTTATCTTGCATCATCTCACGCTTCACACATATCGCTGCTGACAACCATGTACATCTTTGGGCGCAATCAGTTACGTTGACTACCCTCGACTCAACCCTCCAGTTGAAATCCTGAACTATGACGGCCCAGGATTCCGAACGCCTGCTCGAGGACGTGGCACTCGTATGTCCTTCCTTGGACCAGCAAAGAAGATTCTACGAGGCACATCTGCTGTTGGAGCCGTCAAGGGGCAGAAGCGAGTTGCAGCTGGTGGCCACGGCAGTGGATTGAGCTTGGGCGGAGACGAGGGACTCGCTGCGCTGAGAAGGAAGGGTGGCAAGGCTGGAGGGCGAGTGGACTGAAGGTAGATGACGATCTGGAATAGAATGATGGATCGATCAAGTATGCCTACTGTGTTCTGAATTTTACTCAGCGAATGTTGTCGATAAGAAAAGAAGAACCAAACGTTATCGTCGAGGCTCCCAACTTGGACGACGATCGACTTTGCGTGCAACCATCAAGACTGGATCATCTCCCAACATGCCCAGACCTGTCAGATTCTGCATTGGTGTGTCAGCTCGAGACTTTCTCTTGGTTCCCACCAATGGGGTCCTGACCTAGTTCATGAATGATTGCATCCGTAGAACATCTCGAGGAAGATGACCGAGAGTCCAAGAACCTCCCGGCTTGGGTCTGTGTGAGTCCGAAGCTGATTCTCTGGTTCAAAGATAGACGAGATTGATTAGCTGAAGCCTCCATCTGTATGTCGTCATAGCTCGAGTACAGAGTCAGTACAACGTACAGCTGCTGGGATCATCAAACTCCGTCTCGTACCTGATCATCCTTACGCTGTCGCCCTCCGCGTCCTCTGTGGCCATGACATTCCCTTGGCTGCTCATATCACAATAGCACATGCTTCAACTCGCACCCGAGTCTTCCACCGTCCATTTCACTTCCCTCTCTCAAACTTCCGCTTCTCAACTCTCGGACTCCCTCCGACGAACTCCTACCGATTCCAAGCCCGTCGCTTCCTCTTCGAACCCGTTGGCGAACCCCTCCCCTCATACCGCACCTATCCTGACCTTACTCGAGGAGCTTTCAATCCCTCCTTCCCGAGTTTGTTTGCTCGACCCAAAGGCTGAGAAGGAGCTCTCGCCGGAAGACTTCAACGAAGATGATGCTGGAGCCGCTGGATTCGACATGTTCCTCTTTGGTGGTATTCTGGGAGACGGTTCGTGAACGCTTCACCATAAGACTCCACAGAGGCATTCCGTCTTTCTTGGGCTCCCCTGGCTCATACGCAGATCCCTGTGCATCGCTTTCGCCTGCTCACTTCGCACCGTCCAGATCCTCCCCTTGATAGGACTAAGGTCCTCAGACAGATGGGCTTCGAAGGTCGAAGACTTGGACCCGTTCAGATGACCACGGACACGGCTCTAGGCGTCGTTAAGCTCGTCGTGGTAGACAAGAGTAAGCAACAATTGTTGACATCGTCTTCCTTTACGTCATGAAAGCGCCAGGAACTCATTCGTCTTGACCCTTGACTTTGAATTCTTAGTCCCATTGGAGAAGATTGAGTACTGCGAGTACCCCACCATCTCCTTCTCCGCCCAAGAATCTGTCGAGATGCCATTCCGTTCGTCGTTTCCTTTCGTGTCTTCTTCTGTATTCCCTTCGTGTCGAGGCCGTTTTGACCAAGACATGTTGCTCGTTTGAATCTTCAGGATACATCAAGGGACCGGACGGACTGCCATTGATGCCTCAAGGCATGAGAGAGCATCTCAAGAAGGACCTCGATCAGTCGTTTGAATTCTAGATAACGTCATGATGATTTAGCAAACATGGGCTAGCTCTGACTACATTCACTTCTCTTATGCTGACAATCCTCCCGACGCACACTTACTACAATTTGTGGTACCTCATGACTAAACCGGAGGGGAGAAGAAGATCCTGATCTCTTGAGCAGAGCGATGAGAGCTGATCGTGGATCATCTAGTAGGAAATGTTGTTCGTTTCAAAGACTTATCATGGATCCGTCACAGGTAGTAGCAAAAAAGAATGAGCAGCAAAGGTAGAGCAAGGAGTGCAGAGGATGGAACGTCATGTGATACAAGAACACGTCAGAATGAGTTTAAAGAAAAGACAGGCAGGGGAGCCAGAGTGACCAAAAGGCGAGAAAGGGCACAGAAATGAAGAGAAACCAGGCGCTTGAAACAACATGGGAAAGATATAATTGATATGTTGGAGATGATCAAGAAAAAGAACAGGCACGTGCTTTGCTTAACAGCCACCTCCTCCTCCCATGTCTCCTCCGCCGAATCCACCTCCTCCAAATCCACCACCAAATCCTCCCCCCATCATTGACCCCATCATCAACCCTCCACCGAGCCCTCCAAGCCCTCCGACTAAAGAGGGAAGGTTGGGAGATGGGAGGAGTGAAAATAAGAGATGGGAGATGCAAGAATGAAAAGACATGAGAGACAAAAGGATGGAAGGATGGAAGATGAAAGGTTGTCAGCCAAAGTCAAACAAACGCGACTGGACCGAGACGAGGTGGAAGAGCGTACGCATCATGGGACCACCAAGGCCCCCGTAACCTCCATACCTGCCACCGTACCCGAGACCGCCTCCATAGCCTCCTCCGTAGCCACGTCGGCTGTAGAGGCCCCCTGGGTAGTAAGGGCTTCGACCGTAAGGAGATAAGGGTGCCGAGTAGCGGGAGCTCGTGGTGTAGTATCGCCCTGAAAGCAGTCGGGCACAGGTACAGCATCAGGCAGGAGAAAAGAATGAGGTATTAATCATTGAGACTCAAGAGTACGAACGGGTGTTGGGGTCGTTCATCTTCTTCCTAAGCGCCTCCCTTCGGCGAAGGAATTCCTCCTGCATCTGCTTCTGGTAAGCCTGGAGGAAGAGACAACGGATGACATGCGTTAGTATTGTCTCTTCGGGATGTCTCGACAATGGACAAGATGAAAGAGTTGACCGTACCCTCTCTTGCTCAGCTTCGACTTCCTTCTTGTGATCTCGTTCTCCCTTGGTGGTTCCGGTCAGCTTCGACTTGATCCTGGATCCAAACGACTCGGATTCTGGCTCCTTAACCTCGTGAGTTGTCTTCTGGGTCTGGTGAGCTTGAGGTTGAGCAGCTTGAGGTCGGACCTGCTGCTCTTGACGCTCTCTGGCAAGGTACTCGGCGTTTCCCCTTCGCTCGGCATCATCGTATCGAGAATTCGTGACGACGTCGTTAGGTCCGTCCGAGTGCTGAGAAATATACCAAGGGGAATTTGGTTGGATGTCAGGAGTAGTCGCAGAGGTTTGGCGCAACGTACCAAAACGTACCTCGTTGTAAGTCACGTTTGGATCAGAGTCTGGTATGGATTGAAGGAACTCGGGGTCGTCGTACGGGTGGACCCAGATGGAACGAGGGGGACTAGCTCGAACATCTACAAAGAACTGATGACCTGAAGCCTCGTCGTATTGTCTGATCCAGCCCTCGGGCAGTTCACGCTCCTCGTCCTCCATTGAGCGACGTCGCTCATCGTCCATGCCCTCGACGTGAGGGACGGCAAGATGTTCGGGATCGATTGGGCTGGCGGATCTGCCGGTGTAAGGGGGTGGTTGAGTGGATGCCATGTTTCGAGATTGATAGGACAAGGTGGAGATGGAGGTTGCTGAAGACGAGAGAGAGAGAGGTAAGGGCCGAGCCCTCTCGCTCCGATCCGATGAGCAAGACTCAATGACGTCACTGCCGACATTCGAAGCCTCTCCCTTGACTCCCTCAAGACCTTCTTCCCAATTGCTGCTCATCTTGTTCGGGGCGCGTGCTTTCATAGATAACCAACAAGCCCTCAAGCACCTCCTTCAGGTGCAGCAGAATTGTGGTACGTGTCAGCCAATCGACCCTGCACGTACTCTCCAGCTCTGTCCCAATCCAAATCGCACAAACCAGTCAGTATCCCAAACCTCGATGTCAACAATCTCTCATCATGTCAAGACTCACTTGATGGGCTCGTATCGAGCAGGTCGTTCAGCGGAGACGCAAGTTGGGAAGGGCTGTCAATCAGGAAGGGACAGTCGGCCGTCAGCAAACGTTCGACTGAGGGTGTACGGATGTCCACTCGACTTACTTCGAGCAGGACATCGTTGTCGGTACCGAAGAAGAAGGGGATCGAGTATCTAGACACTCCCGATCTGTTGATGGCACGGTGCCGAGTGGAGACAAAGATGTCGTCTAGACGCGAATCATGTCAGCACTCGGTCAGTTGTTCCACGGTTCGATGAAACGGTGCTTACTTGACCACCGGGCCAGCTGGTCGGCGATGCTGCAGGACAGAGTCAAATGATTATCAACACTGGGTTCGGTGCAATCGTCGGCGTCCAGATGCGCATTGCTCACTTGATGACAAAGGTCTCAGGAATTGGGGGAGCAGGGATCCCTAAAAAATTGATGAAGGAGTCAGCTCCAGCCAGATGCATTGTATATGAGCCCAACAGAACGTACATTGGCCCTGCTTGTTCAAGACTTGCAACGCTTGCACACCATCCTGCTGACGAAGAATTGTAAAGCACTAGCAGGAAGGGGACGAAGCGTTTCCCGTTTAGCATAGGACGACTCTGATGATACTAGACACGATGGGATTTACCTCATAGTCTCTATTACAACAAGGATACAACTCTTCAGTCAAATCACCTACACGTCGATAAACCTGCTTGGGACTTACGTGTGAGCTCCAATACCCAAGACTCTGTCATCCTGGATACCAGTTTGAGGTGGGTACCAAAGAAGCCGCATAATTGCCGATGTATCGCGAGTCTACAGCCAGGAGAGAGAGCGGAGATGATATGAGGCTGCTAGACCAGCTTGGAAAAGCCTGGAAACAAGAACGCACCTTGTCCTCGAAAAAGTTCTCCGGTAGGCCGAGTGCGAGAGCAAACAATGGGAAGAGTCTATGACCCAGAGCAGCGATCTCATTGCTGCAGGAAGGGTAGTCACTTAATGAGTCAGCGAGATGCATGTTTACCGATCGGACTCTGGTGATGATAGACTCACAAATACGCAAGCACGTCCTGCCTAAAGCCCTTGATCTCGTCCACCTCCTCGGGCCACATGTTCCCTGACACCTTGCCCTCCGAGTCAGCTTGGTTTGGTGGAGGTGACGAGGTATTGGGCTCGCCACCGAGGTCGAATGCCTCGTGCCTGGAGTCGGATGGAAGCGAATACCGTGCGCAACAGGGTCAGGATGATACAGGAGGTTTTGTGAAAGGCGTGGAGTCGTACAGATCTCCTCGGTTTGCCGGGCTGAATTTGAGATGCCAGTTTGATCAGCACATCGGCGTTGTAGGATTGAAAGATAAGCAGTCATGAAGCGTGAGCTCACTCTACGTTCTCAGACATGGTAGGTTGGAATCCTCTGAAATTGTTGGATTTGGCGATATCGATCTGTGCAGTTGTCGCGACCGAGTTCTTTAAGCAAAAGTCGGCTTCCTTGAGGAAGGATAAAGGGGAAGGCGGTCACACCTTGCGTTTTTCAGCGTCGGACAGAGCGAAGAAAGCCTTCGCGTGATCAAAGGTCTTTGTGACGATAGCCTCATTACAGCCGTGGTTCTTGACTGTGTGACAGTGTGATGTACGTGAGCGTGAGAGCAGGTTGAAAAGAGGGGAAGACGGCGAAATGGACCGGACCGTAGAAAAAACCAGCTGTGAGGCAAGCGTGTCGGATGGCATCAACGACGGTTTGCTTGTCCTGGTTGAGGTCTATGAGAGGAATGGCATCGAAGGAAGCCTTGTCGAGTTGGAGGGCGGACTGGATAAGATCGGCCATTTTTGAGTGGGGTCGGGGGTGTCCGGTTGAGCGCCTGAAAAGGAAGGCGTTGGCGTGTTTGCACAGTGCGGTCTGTCATCTTGAGCGGCAAGATCGAGTTGGTAACAAGGATATCGGCTTGGCTTGACGAGAGAGGAGGTAAAGTCGAAGCAGAAGAAGAAAAGAAGAAGAAAAGAGAAAGAAAACAGAAAGAAAAGGTAAGAAAAAAGTCAGGTAACAGTCGACCGAGCACTATGCCTCTTTCTCCCCTCCCAGAACGGTTGAACTAACAACTGCCAGGGCCATCAGAACCGCGCTCACCTCAACTATCGTCTCTCAACAATTCATCCAGTATCCTCACATGATCATCCGTCGTTCAAACATCTTCCTCGCCTGCTTCATCTGTCTCGCTCTTTTCGCAATCACCAAAGTCCTCGACCTCAGCTTCCTTCCTTCTGTCCAACCCTTTGAGCCATCACCCACTCAGCTCACACCCCATTCTCACTCACCACATCCAGCCGACTTCAACGCCCTCCCCATTGACATGGGCAATCCGATAGATGAACCTTCTCCAGATGACGGCATAGCCTTCGAGGAATCGCCGCAGCAACCTCCTTCTCCGGCACCTCACTCTATCCCTCCATCAATATCGATAGCATCCTCACCACAACTAAAATCAAAGATGCTCGACTTTATCCTCCGACCGATCAGAAGCTACCAGGAAGCACTAGACAGAAACCTCAACCGATGTCCTCTCGCCAGACACGACCGGCAGGTCAATCCAGATCAGCTTAGAGGAGAAAGAGAGAACTGGAAGGCTGTGACCGAGGAGGATGTCAAAAGCAGACGGTACGACCTTGTCAAGGGACTGGAGGCGCTAGAGCAAAGTGGCGAATCCATTGTCGCGACGCAAGCCAACAAAGGTCGGGGCATTGTCGTGGCCGGTGGGAACAGGGTCAGTCCACGCATGCCAATCGAACATGAACGTTCAGTCTGGATTGTGTTGCTTATATCTTGTTTTCTCGGTCTGGAATCCTCAGGATACCACCGCTCGACTCCTCACCTTGCTCCGGATCCTACGAAACCACCTTCATTCGACGTTGCCTGTCCAAGTCTTCCACTTTCCGGGCGAGATCACCGACGAAGCAGAACGAGACCTGATCAGATCATTTGATGCGGAACTTATACAATTCGAAGGCGTTCAAGCTCTGCCCATCTGGAAGAACTTCCGTCAGTTTCGACTCCGTCCTCTTCTGCTCTGATTGCTCGTCAGGCCATTCTCAGCTGATGCAGCCGCCTACCTGATACATGATGCACCTTGAATATTCTCAGAAATTAAGGCCCTCTCGATCCTCAAGTCAAGCTTCTCCGAGGTGCTCTACCTAGACTCGGTAAGATCATGTCTAACGTTCTGCGGCGAAGCATGGCTAAATTGAATCCTGGTACCCTCCTTCCAAGGATAACATCCCTTTGAAAGATCCAGCATCTCTGTTCGATGAGCCTTTATACACTTCTGGCGGTAGAGCGGTTTTCTGGTGAGCAATAGTCGCTGCAATTTATCTTTCCATACTATCCACTCTACTGACCAGGTCACTCTATGACAGGCCCGATCTGAATAAGGATCATCGTAAGCAACACTCGTACGAGCTATCGGTCGACCTGATCGTTCGATTGACATGACTGTTGACGATCGCACTTCAGCCGAGAACGCGATCTTCCGAATCCTTGGAGAGGACTGTAGTTCGGACGAGTGGCAGCTCGACTCGGGTCAGTCTGGCCCACCTTAAGCTGGCATGTTCATCGAGCTCATACTCTGGTCTATTCCTCAGGTCAGATCCTGATCGACAAACGAGGTAACGATGGTCTAAACCTCGCCGCGCTGCACTTAGCTGCGATCATGCAAAAGGTAAAGAGATTGCGTCATCAGTATCGACTCGGATGAGCGCACTGGCTGATTACAATGCGCCTGTCTCAACGTCACAGGATCATGAATTCTGGTTCAAGCTCTCAGGGGGAGATAAAGATACCTTCGTTTGTGCTCCTTTCTCCTTCGCTCGCTCATCGCTTCGCAACCATGCTGATCTTGTCCCCACGTGTCCGACCAATTCGCAGAGATATGCTTTCCATGTGCTGGACATCTCATGGAAGGCTTCACCCAGGTGGCTCTCCTCTCTGGGTTCACTCAACTCATTCGAAAACAACCGGTTCTGCGGCAACACCGTCAGTCATCGCTTCGATCCTCTTTTACGCTATTTAGGACGTCTCGGTCTCTAATTACACCGTAAATCCCCTTTTCTTCTGCGCGATCAACAGATGCTTCAATACTCTCTCTCGGCCCCCATCGAGCCACTCTTTGTCCACGCGAACCTGCTTAAGCATACATCTGGCGTGGGTCGAGGATCGACTTTCACACACGTCAAGACCGTCAAGGACGCGACGGCTCTTGGGAACCCGATGGTCGATAGCGCTCGGGCATGGGTCTATCAGGGTGCGATGAGAGGGATGTGTGTCGATTTCGAGATCGTGGATGGACAGGAGGGTGAAGTCGAAACGATTGAGTGGGAGGCAGCCGGTGGACTCAAAGGATTCGATCAGATATACTGGGACGAAGGTGGCAAGGCAGGTGGATGGTGATGAAATCAGTCCTCATGTCGATGGCGCTCAAACAGCTTTATGAAAGGAAAAGAGGTTTCATCGCGATTAGAGGGCTTGATGCATGGTATAGAAAACTTGAAAGAGATGAGTGAATTCGTTGACGTATATATGCAAAGAAGGAAAGACATGGATTGAAAGAGGTGTGCGTGTGCTTGTGTGTGTGTGTGGGGGGGTGGGGGGGGGGGGGGGGGGGGGGGGGGGGGGGGGAAGTATTGATGGGAGAGTAAAATGATCAGATGCGAAGGAGAGGATTGAGAGTAAGAAGAGAGCGAGAGGCCGGATTGTGAAGGGTATTCAAAATGAGGAAATCAAGGTTCAGAAAGGGTGTATGGCGCTGTGGATGAGGAAGAAGTAAAAGCAAGGAACAAAGTAGGATGACGAATCGGCGGATAATGGACCGAGTGGATGCACAGGAATAAAGGATGAGCCCATAAGTGTGGGGCGTCATCTAGGAATAGGTCGAGTGAAAGGAGGGTCTACTTGGAAAGACCGTAAGAGAGGTTTCGGGCGGAAGATGAAGTGGTGAGGGATCCATGTTGGGTGAGACGAGCTCGGTACGATGTCGTCGAAGAGACGGAGCCGCCCATTCCTGGTGTACCAGCGTGAGAAGGAGCCTGTTGAACGAAACCTCGAGTCCTAGCCGAAAGCGGAGCAGGGCCTGAAATGCTAAGCGTCTGGAGAGTAGGATGGAGAAGATGTTTTATTTCAGTCGTCAGCTGAGATCATGCTTCAAGAGAGAAAGAACGGACGGCCACTAACCTTCTTGGGCGTTTCGGGCAGAGCGTTGGAGGACGACTTCTCCTTCTTCGAGCCACTACCAAGTATCCTCCCCGTCATAGATGACACACTCGTAGTGGCCGCTGCTGGCGTCGCCCGACTAGACGATGGTCCGAAGCTTGCGCTTAACGACGTTGAAGGCGTTGTCGCACGGCTCTTGACCATCCAAGGGTGTCGGAGGGCAGGTTGTGGCTTGAGACGACGCTCTGGGTCCCAGGTGAGACATTTGGCGACGAAGTCCACGAATAGATCGTCATCGGTCTTCAGGACTTGAGCGAGGTTCTTGGCACCGGGACGTCGTCGTTTCCCCTTCGAGTTGACAACCGGACGAGGTGCGCCTTGGGAGTCTGAGAGATTGAACACACCGGGTCAGACGCCACGATCAAGAGCAGTGCAAATCCGAGCTCAGGATACACACCGAAAAACAAGTTCTTTCGAGACGATCGCTCGACCATATGTTTGTCTGGCAAACCAAGAACTTCCATGATGCAAGACAATTGCTCTTGCTCGTTCTCTCCGGGGAAGATGGGGAATCCAGTGTAGAGCTCGGCTAGAATACACCCAAGACTCCACATGTCGATCGCCCTTAATGTCGGTGTCAAAGCCGCGGACAGCGTTAGTCAATATGGGCTCGAGATATGACCAAGACGAGGAAGGACGCACATGTGGTAGTTGGCTCCGAGGATGACTTCCGGGGAACGGTAGAATCGACTCTGGATGTAGGTATATACTAGACAAAGGAACGAGATGGTGATCAGACACGCTCAGGAGCTTGCAAAGTTCGGGAGATCGTCGCGTGGCTCACCCTTCTCGTGCTCGAAGCAACTACTTCCGAAGTCGATGACCTTGATGCCACTCTTGGAGGGATGACTGAGGAGGATGTTCTGGAGTGGTCAACAGCAGTCCGTCAAGGTCAGCTCACAGGCTCAAGGTCAGCGATAGAAAGAATCTACAGTCAGGCTTACCTCTGGCTTGAGATCGCAATGGACGACTCGATGATGCCTCATGAGGATAAGCGATCCCAGCATTTGAGTCGTGAACCGCCGGATGAGTGTCGTAGTGAAACCAGCGAAAGAGTTGGCTTTGATGAGCTCATAGAGGTTGATGCTCAGAAGTTCGGTCGCGATACAGAGATGGTTCCGGAAGTAAAAAGACTCGATCATGCGGATGACAAAGTGCTTCTCGTCGGGATCCTATGTTGAAGAGAGGACATCGCCTAGTCAGTCAACTTTTCGCTTTGGAAAAAGGTGATAGACTCGAGACGAACCCATTTCTTCAAGTTTTCCAGAATCTTGACCTCGACAAGGGCCTGATGATGGAACCGTTTCTTGTTCCGGATGATCTTGATGGCGACTGACTTGCCCGTGGCGTGATCTCGGCACTGCAAAACTTGACCGAACGAGCCCTTGCCAAGAAGTCCGATAACCTCATACCGGTAGGCGAGATGATCGTGCTCGACGAGATAGTAGTCCCCTCGGTCGTCGTCATATCCGTGATTGTTGAAAAGTTCGTCTCGAGTAGCTTTCTTCTTTTTCGACCGCTCGCCGATGAAATAGATTTGAGGGTAGTCCACGATTTCGGTCCGCTCAAAGTCGGAAAGAGCGGAGTAGTTGAGCTTGATGGTAGCTAAATCAGTGGCAATGGGTGAATGATCAGCTCGGTAAGGGAGGACAGCCGGCAGCAGGCGAAGAGTAAGGAGTCGTCTTACCAAGGGGCGTCTGAGCGGGTGTAGGATCTTGATCCTCTGGGAAGTTCATCATGGCTTCCAACTCGGCACTCGTCGCACCCGAGGCGACTTTTTTTGCCTTCTGTCGTCGCATGAACGCTCGCATCTCTTCGTCTCCCACCTTTTCATCCTCGTCGACCGTGGTTGGACTCGCGCTCGCCGATCTAGAGATTGAAGCCCCCAGGCCGCTTGAAAGGGCCGGGGAAGTCGAGGAGGCCGTCATCCGAGTCGGAACGGACAGCTTGGAGGAGAGTGGCTTGGCGGGAGATGGAGCGTAACGAGAGAGATCGTTCGTCGAAGCAGAGAGGGTGCTAGTCGTGAGCTTCCGAGTGACGGCTGGAGGGAGCATCTCTCGAGAAGCGGTCTTTTTGGCTTGGGCCGGAGCGTTGAGCGCTGCCGAAGATGACGAGGGAGGAACAGGTAATTGTCGAGGTGGTCGAGTGACGACCGAACCAGTCGATTGCGAGGGCTGCATCAGTCCGCTGGTTTTTCGGGGAGTTGTGCTCGTCTCGGTAACGCTTGCGAGCGAGGTTGAGGATGCCGAAGAAGCGATCATCTGAGCGTGAGCGACTGAGGAAGTCGATCCATCATCGTCGGTATCCGCCACACCAAATTCGGAGAGGTTCGACCCACTCCGCGTGAGGCCAGTCCGATTGCCCGTCAGCGAACCCGATTGGATAGAAGCGCTACTCTTTCTGCTATGACCTGGTACGGCCGGGGGTCCCATCGAACGGTTCGCGATCCTCGGGATCTTTGTTGGCGTGACATCTGACAGGCGACTGGAGGCAGAACTGGATGCTTGGTTGAGAGACAACATCGAGGGAGAGCCTGAGATGGCGGGAAGGACGTTCGCCGATGCCCGGGTGCGAGAGACGGTGCTGTTCTGAAGCCCGTTCGAGGACTGACGACGGAAGGTGGACCCGGAAGCAGAGACTGAAGATGAAGAGACAGGCGAGGGTATCGTGGGGGGTGAACTGTTGGACGAATGCTTATTGAGAGAAGCGACCCGGGCGATGGTCGAGGACGACAGACCCGACATCTGTATCGGGGGGAGGGTAACGGGAATCTCTCGATCTTTCTCGCTCATCGAGATCGTCTGTGAAAGGAGTGTTCATCAGCGACATGGACGAGATCGTGAGGATAGAGTCATAACCAGCTTACTTTGCCACGTTTCCTACCGAGCAGTCCCATACTGCTCAACCTCCCGTGGACCGAGTTGTTTGTTCCGGGAGAAAGCTTTTCAGACTTCTCCTTTTTCTCCTCCGTTGACACAAGCACGGGCTCCTTGCTTCGCTTCCTGTACCGACTCGAAAGACCCGGGCTGGAAGGAGCGATGGTGCCGTCCTCGTTTGGAGTAGCGGACGCCTGGAGATTCCGTCTCGAGAGGCTGCTCTTGAGCATGTTTGGTAGACCCATGCCCCCGAGCATTGACTTGCGGGCACTCGTCGGAGTGTTAGAGCTAGCAACCGATTCCTGCTGAGACTGCGACGAGGTGATGGATTCTTTGCGACGGGAAGATGCGTTGGTGGAGACGGAAGTGTTTGAGCCCTTGCGAGGCGTCTCAGGCACGATTGGCGCCGAATTAGGGGCGTGGTTTCGCGAGTTGGTCTGAGCTTGGGCCGAGAGGTTTTGAGAGGATGAAGTCGAACGGCGGAAGAAGGGGATTGAGGAGGGGGCGCTCTTCTTAGTCGATGAGATTGTCGATGAAGGACTATACGAAGGCTGACCGACGAGTGAATTGGGATTGGTGGAGATACTGGCCTGGGAACTCGACGTGATACGGCTGTCCTGGCTTGGTCTCTCGACAAGAGCAAAGGACGAAGACGATTCGGAGTGCTTCATGGAAGACCAAGGTGAATTCAGCGGGGTGTGCGATTCGTCTTCCTGGCCAGAGAACGAGATTGTCGAGTGAGACGCGTTGGTAGATCGCTGGGCATTGTCGGCGGTTGCAGCCGATGTGATGGATTGCTTGCTGCTGATGCTGTTTGAGGAGGGACGTTTGATGTGGAGTGCGTTAGAGAACGACCATTTCTTGCTCGGTCCCTTCGGCTTAGGCGACGACAGCGATGCAGGTGAAGGTAGGGCGGCCGAGAGGGGACTCGGAGGAAGATTGTCGTGCGACTGCTCAGCGAACCGGCGATCGTCCTGTTCGTTAAGTCTCTGCATGTCGCTCAAAGTCGGATTCGGATTCGGGTGAGCTTCGCTGTGCGGTGAAGAGAACGAGATGGACGGAGAGGTTGCACCAAGAGGGGGAGTGGAAGGCACAGCCGAGTTGAGGACAGAAGGACCAGGCTGACTCGAGTTACGAGAACCGAGATGATACCCTTTAGGAATAGGAGGCACCGGGGGGATCTCTTTGCCATCGAGACCTCCGCTACCAAAGGCGTCCGAGATGGCTCCTTCGCTACGAAGAGACGACACGTCACTTCCGTTGCTGTTCCTCCGGACCCGGGCTCCCTCTCCCGTTGCTGATGTTCCTCGAGTCGTCTGTAGAGAGGGATACGAAGGGGTAGTGGAAGAGGTCACCACGCTCGTAGACGAACTCGAGCCTCGCTTGGATGAGGCCGTGCCTACACTCGAACGTGCCGGTGTGAGGTTCGGCGAGTCCAGCGGGTTGATGGTTGGTTCAGAGTCGGGAGTGGGAGCAACGGCTGGAAGGGATTTTCGACTCTTGTTACTCTGGGCACCAGTGCTGCCACTGCGAGTAGGATGAGAGGGGCTTCCTGGCCGACTATGAACGCTTGTCGCGTCTGCTCCGGTGCCAGTCGACTTTCGTGATTTTGTCGAACGGCTTCCCGAAGGCGACCGATGAAGTCCATCGAGTCGACGAAGAACCTCGTCCTTTTCCTGCTCGAGGAAGTTCTGAGAGCTCGACCGATGGGGTCTAGAGTGAGGTGAGAGTGGAGAGATGGCAGGGTACGAGGCAGAAGGAGGGAGAGGTGGGTTGTAGGCAGGAGGTTGAAAATTGGTCGAGGAGGATGATGCATGCGCTTGTCGAAGGAATTGATGGATCGACGATGACGAAGGAGAGGGAGGGAGGTGTGAGAAATCGTGAGATGATGCGATGATTCGAGCGGCTTCTTGCTGTTGGAACAATGCTGACGTAGGTGAAAGTGGTACGTTGATGGCGCTCGAGCCGCTTACAAGTGGCCCCGATGGGGTCCTCTTGAGTTCGCGATTTCTCTTGCTGCTGCCAGGGGAGCTGTCCAAAGTGAGGGAAGAGGGATCTGCCTGAAGATGCCGCTCTTTACGCCTGAGCCGCTCTCGTTCTTTCTGCGCGATCTCATCTTCTGGTCGTGTATCAGGAACGGAAGGCGAAGACGAAAGATGAAGATCTGCTGAAAGACTCGAAGGGAAGTAGTTGGAGGCGAGATGATCGATGGGAGGAGTGTGGACGATAGAGGATTTGAGCGCAGATGGTGGCATTTCAGCAGGACTGGAAGGAACAAGATCGTCGGAGGCGTAGAATGACTGTCCTCGGGTGCCGTTGCTATAGGTGACAGGGCGTCTAGGCTTGGAATTGGCGCCGCTCTTTCCTCCTTCGCTCCCTTGGACGATGCCCAGTCCGACACCAACGTCTCCTGCGGCCTGAGAACTCATCTTGAGCGGACCCGTGCTCCTTTTGCGCCTGATTTCAGCCTCATTTCTGTCCGATTTCTCTTCCGCCGTCCAAGTCCGAGATGGGATCTGAGCACTTCCTCCTCCAACAGGACTTTGCCAGGTTTGCTGGGTCCGAGCCCATGAAGGAACTTGTTGACCTACAGCCCACCGGGGTGTTGCCAATTCTCCTACGCCAACGAGGCCGTCCCGGTTGATGTTGGCGGGTGTGGGTGGATCAGGGGTAGATGGGAACGGGATGGCCGGCGATGAGAGCGGTTGAGCGGGAGTGCCGAGCAACGAAGATGACCTGCGGTTGAGTCATGAGTGTTATGGTCGTTAGTGTCCTCCTGATACTGCGAATGAGGCAGATCGTTACGGGCGTCGTCAAGAGATGTGAGGCACAAGCCCTTCGTTCTTGCTTCAAAGAGCACGTCACGCAGCTCGCCGGCGAGGGAAGGACCAACGGAAGCTTCACCAGGCAAGGAGCTCGAGAGATGTATGCTCGATCCAGTAAAGCGCTACATGGTGCCGCTAGAACAGTAGATGACGCCGAGCAACTCACTCGGTTGAAAGACCGTGCAGCGAATCCTCTACCGCCTGCGGTGTGAATCCCGTTGCTCTAGTCGATGGTCCAGCCCTGTAGACGGGGCCACTCGAAGATCTGGGGATAGATGTTGTCTTCGTAGTGGACCCTGTAGAATTTGCGTAGACTGCGAGGGAGTGAGAGGGAGGGAGGGATGGCGAGTTTCGCATGCTAGTCGATGTAGGCAATCTGGATGGTGGGGTACTTCCCGACTGAATTTGGAGAAGAAGATTCTTTCAGTCTCGACACAAAGTCGGATGCTGATTGACTATGCTGAGGAAAGTACGAGAGAAAAGATGGACTGACGATTCGGACGGGGAGATCAGAGGCCCCTTTCCTCCTGTCAGTTGTCGCAGTGTCGGTCGAATCACGTTGGAACGAGAGAGCCGGTGGGGGTTTTCTCCGAGAGCCAGCAAGGCTACTGTGTCGAAGACGTGGATCTTTGTCCGACGAGGACGAGGCTGAGGGATTGGGTTCCAGGAGGTGGGACATCCGGGAGCCGTCGGGAAGGAGAGATGGTGATGAACCGATTGAGTCGTGTTGGTTGTGATTTGGCTCGTGAGTAGGTAATTGATTGGGGTGAGTGGGGGTATGCTGTCAAGCTGAGCTGTCGGTGAGGCTCTGCTGAGTCGTCGTCTATCGTTCCCGGGGGAGGAGAGCGATTGCAAGGACTCACTCACTGGTTCCAACTTGTGAGAAGACATCGCGTCTGCTCCCTGACCTCCTCCGCCTGCCAGAGGGCCAGCAACCCCCTCACCTCACCCATCCCTGCTGCACACGACCCAACAACTCTTCACATCGACGCTTTCACTCCTAAATGAGCCTCAAGTTCTACTCTTCAATCGTAAAGGAGATCGCCGACCCAGCTACAGACGACCTCCTCATTCTCGCCAAAGGTCTCGGCATAAGACGCGTCATCTGCACCTTGCTCAAGATTTATGATGGTGAAAAGAACCTCGTCTTACTCGTTGGTCGCCCCGCTTTCGCTCCGATCTAGCTTGCCTGCACCCTGCTCACGTGTTGCTGCTCCGCCTTCTCTAGATCAACGCTTCTCCGGATGAGGAGGATGGCATCGGCGAGCTTCTCGGCCTCATGGGAGTCAGGAGGCCTGGAATGAGGAAGGTTAATGCAGAGATGGGCTCAAAGGAAAGGTGAGGAATCCTTGCTCTAATCGAGATCTGTAACATTGCGGAAGACTGACGGTGATGACGTCTTGCTTGGATTTCTCCTGTCCTGCTCTTCCAGGAAAGAGTTATACATGAGCGGTGGCCTTATTTCCATAACATCCCGAATCCTTGTCGTTGATATGCTCACGAGCAATGTACCTACCGAGATGATCACTGGTTTACTCGTCATGCACGCGGAAAAGTCTGTCGCACCTGCCCTCGACGTTCGGGATCTGGCCTAAGCTCATACCTGCTACCCTTGCTTTCACGAACCTAGAGTTAACCAGACGAGTACAGAAGCATTTATCGTTCGATTGTATCGCCAAAAGAACCATGTGCGCTTTCACCCTACACACTCGGACCTAGCCGTTCTGCGTAACTTCTTCGCTGACTCCTGCACTCGGACTCGTAGGATGGATTCCTCAAAGCGTTCTCGGACGATCCCGAGCACTTCAACTCCACCATGAATCCTTTACAAAGTTGTATGAAAGAACTCTCACTTAGAAGAGTCACTCTTTGGCCTAGGTACGTTGGTCTCTCACTACCTCGAGGCTCTGCTGTGACCATCATGCTGATCGATCATTGGGCTCAAGATTCCACGCCGAGATCCACGAGTCTCTGGGGCAACGCAAGGCCGATGTAATTGAACTATATCAACCTCTTACAAGATCTATGCAGGAGATTCAGACGGCCATCGTGGAGTGCATGGAAGCCACCTTGGCCGAGTTGAAGAGAACCTGTACAGGTGTAGGTAGACCCGAGAGACTGTCCATATGATCCGACTGTCTCTGACTCTTCGCCGCCTATATACTCACAGGTCGACCTGGAAGACCTCACCATCGACAACGCGCTGTTCCGAAACTTTGATCAGATCGTCCGAGCTCAGCTCAACCCAATTTGGCATCGAGTTGGTCTCAAAACAAAGCGTCTAGTCTCTGACCTGACAACTTTGAGGATGCTCCTTACGTGGGTACTCATACCGCTCGAAGACAGACCGCGACGTGAGCTGACCTTTTCAGTCTTGTTGGCCTGCATAGATATCTCCTTACCTACGACGCCGTCTCATTCCATAGCTACCTTGAAGCCATCCTCACTGCAGCCTCTCCACCTCCAGGTGCCGCTCCCTCAGCCAACCCGCGCAACCAGTCACCTTGGCTCTACCTCGATGCCGCCAACACACTATTCCATGTGGCAAAGCGTCGAGCCTACATCCCGCCACCACGCAAAAAGAAGGCACTTCCACCAACCAACACCTCTTCCGCTCGGGAAGGTGGAGACGAAGATGAGGAGGAAGCTCTGAGGGATGCAGAGAGGGCAGAGCGAGAGACTACAGGATTCAGCGCACGAGGACAACGAGATTGGGAAGATGTCAAAGCGGGCCAGAAGTGGCCTCCTGGCGTTGAACCCGTCCTAGAGGAGCTGCCAAAGTGGGGTCTACTCGCGGGTGTCTTGGAGGAGATCGAGGACGATATCAACGTCGCGAACCATTCCGAACGATGTGTGCTTCCACAGATCGTAATCGCCTCATTGAATCATGAGACCGTGCTGACTCGGTTTCCTTCCTTCTTCTCTTCTTTCGTGTCATGTTCAGACTCTCCTGGCTCCAACACCATTCTTGTCATGGTCTCTGGTGATCGAGCTTGTACCCAGCTTCGTGAATACCTCTCTACTCGAGATGCGACCCCCCCTCCGCTCTCAGCTCGGTCTATGACTCCTATGCCGTCGGGTTCAGCAGGGAAGAAGATGATGGAGAGATTACTTCGCAGCTACTTCTGGTGGAAGGGAGGTCTCGGAACGATGAGTCGGAACCTGAGAGGCAACAAATCGAAATGGTCCGACAAGGGAGGCAAGAAAGGAGGGAACGCTCCAGGTCCGGCATATGGGCGAGATGGCGCGAGTTCAGGTACTGCAGGTGGGAGAGGCGGTGCACCGAGTTATAAGAGAAGGAGGATCAGAGGTGGCAGTGTGGCAGCCAGCGTAACGAGTGGAAGGAAAGAGGTCGATAAAGAGACCGGCGAAGAGGAGATTGTTGGTGCCGAGCTGGAAGACGAGGCTGAAGGGATTGCCGATTTGTAAGCACTTCTCTCGCTCGAATGTCAAACAGACAATGCGTCGATTAGAACGACTGCTGATATTGCTTCATCTCAACTGGATTCTCCTTCTTGCTCAGCCTCCAAGCTGCATCTCAACAATTCAAAGATCCCGACTCCGAACTAGATTCCTCGACATCGTTCTTCCGCGAACCTTCCATGGCTCCCAATTCTTCTCAACGATCCCGAGCCTCACAATCTCGCGAACCCTCTATGGCTCCACCTCCGCCGCCTGCACCCTCCTCGATCTCTACCTCCTCCGACTCGGCCAACATCTCTGACTCTTTCTCTTTCGACCTCTCCAAGGCACCAGAGGTGTTTGAGAGAGAGTTCTCACTCGACAAGTCGCCATCCTTGTCACCGCCTCCTTCGATGCGTGCTCGATCTGAGTCTGTGACCCCCATGCGGGAGCTGTCACGCGAGTCATCGATGATCAGAGAAGCCTCAGTCGCTCCTCAGACTCTCCTCAGACCTTCTGCCCAGCCGACGGTGACCGATGCGTTTGACCGAGTTGATTTCGAGACAAGCTTTGGTCTTCTCCCTGCAGAAGACATGGTCGTCGTCAGACCCTACAAGGGAGACGACGATGACCAGGTACTCCAAGAGCTCAGGCCAAAGTACATCATCATGTACGATCCTGATCCAGGATTCATTCGACGAGTCGAGGTGCATGCTCTGACCTAGAACTTGCCAATTCAAGTTCACCCGGCACTCACTGACCGTGTCTCCTTCCTCCCCTAGGTATACCGGAGCTCAAACCCGGGACTGGGAGTTCGTGTGTACTTTTTGATGTATGTTGACTCGGTCGAGGAGCAGAGGTATCTCAGCGGCTTGAGGAAGGAGAAGGAGGCATTCCAACGACTCATTAGAGAGAAGGGTGTAAGTAGATCCAATCCCTTCAGCTGGATGATCTATCATTGAGTTTTGCTCCTTGCTCCACTCAGAACATGGTGATTCCTATCGATGGCGACCCTCGAGGCCGACCAAGCGAATCGTCAGGTCTGCCATCGCTTGTCAAATCAATCAGCTCTCGTTTGGCTGGAGGTGCCTCCACGACTCCAGCCGAGCCATCCACCGTGAGTCAGATACTGGCAGACTACGCCAGGCCTGTCTTGGTTGCTGATCGACCGGTGTGTTCTGTCAGATCATCGTCGACATGCGAGAGTTCCGATCGTCGCTTCCATCACTTCTACACGCAGCCAACGTCCGAGTCATCCCTGCTACTCTCTCAGTAGGCGATTACATCTTGTCTCCGGAGCTCTGCGTTGAAAGGAAAAGTGTGCCAGATTTGCTGCAGAGTTTGGCTTCTGGTCGACTGTGAGTAGATATGACGCTTGTGACTTGTGGACTACGCTCACTTCCCACTTGTCACTTCGATTTAATAGTTACACTCAGTGTGAGATGATGAGTGTTCACTATAAGCAGCCGATCCTTCTCATAGAGTTCGACGCAAACAAGTCATTCACGCTTCAGGTGAGGGAATCATCCTTGTCCTGAATCGGCTCCGATCTCAACGCTCACGGATCACTGTGTCTTCTTTGTTCATTAGCACATCGTCGAGACTCGAGTTCCTTCCAACTTCCAAGCTAAGAAAGACGCCAACTTGAAGCAGCCCGGCATCTCAGATCACGACGTTCAGTCTAAACTCGTCCTCTTGACCCTGACGTTCCCTCGACTTCGCGTCATCTGGTCGTCATCACCCTTCCAGACTACGGACATCTTTGGTGACCTCAAGCAGCATCAAGACGAACCGAGTGCGGAAAAGGCAGTCCTGATAGGTGGTGTTGGTGACGAGGATGCCGAAGACGGAGGCGGAGGGGCAGGTGAGATTGCCGCAGGCGAACTGCTGAGATGTATTCCTGGAGTGGTGAGTACTGTCTCTAGCTCTGTTTCCTGTCTGGTAAGTTGTCTGATCGGACTTTGATCGACACATGCAGAGCGGAAAGAACTTCCGTCACATCATGGCTCGAGTGGAGTCGATCAAAGCGATGTGCGAGCTACCATTGGTAGAGTTACAGGGTGTGAGTGCATTCGCTCTGCCGCTATTCCTGTAGCTCTGTCACGACCGCTGATCAATGGATTATTTTTGTATCGCCCCACAGATCATGGGTCAGGAACCGGGCAAGATTGCTTACGATTTCCTTCATCGGGATGTCCACGGCAAGACTTGATCTGTTGACGATTGCGAACAAACATGCATCAGAGGGGGAGACGAGGATCTCTGTTTGTCCGGTCTCGGGGAGGAAGATTCTGGGTCACGGAGGGAACGAGAATATGGGCCAATCAGATTGTCCGTCCTTTCCGGGAAAGAATGCGAGGGCTTGGCGATCCAAGTTGTACATGTAATGATTCCTGCACGACATTGGTGGGTGTGGACGATGAGAGATGAATTACGTCGATTTGTTTCGTGGGATGGTCTCCCTTTGAGATGGGGAGAGGGAGGGGAGGGGGGAAAATCGAGAAAGGGATCGGAGAGTCTGGAGGAGAAATCCCCGACGACGGCCGGAATCTGGGGATGAAATCTGATTGGACTCCCTCATCGTCTCTCCGCTCATCAGATTAAAAACTCGGTTTCCCCCCGCTCACGTTTTCCTCCTCCTCCTCCTTCTCTCCTCAACTCCCACCCCCACCCCTACCCTCTCATCGAACACCACACCGATGACTGAAGATTACGACATCGAGAAGAAGGCTCACCACGATGACTACCTCGCTCCCATCCCACAGTACAACGCTGACGGCAAAATAGTCCAGACTGGTATCGCCAAGGTCGAAGCTGCCCAGGCTGTCTGGTTCGTCGTTCCACCTGTCGTACTCTGCCATCATTGTTGACACGCTAACAACTCCCCCTCCCACAAACAGGAACCCCAAAACCAAGTGGTTCCTCTACATAGGGTGGGACCCTTGCTTCTTATCGCTCACCGAATCGAGATTTCCGGACACTGACGAATTTATTCGATTCTACGCTTCGTCCTGCCAGATTGGCTCTTGCATGCTACGTATATTCTCTCGATGGAACGACTGTACGTTACCTCCTCAGCCGTATCAACCGAGGACAGCGAAATACGAAACAGATCGACTGACCGAACGCTGCTCGAATCTGATTGGCTCGGTGGGGTTTCAGACCTACCAAGTTTGTACTCTGTCATCCTCTCGATGCTTGCATCTGATTCGCGACTCATCATTCCAATTCCTACTTCTGGTCATCCCTAGTTCCTCTCATATGCTGTACGTTTCCTCCGATCTGCCTTCAGCCGTTTTGGTGCCAGCCTAATCATATACACATATATTTCCGCACCATCTTCGCCTCCCAGACGAGCTCCTACTTCAAGCACTCATTGAGCGGTACCATCACGTCTGCCGCTGGAATCATCATGTGGGTACCGGTCCCTTCGAACACCACCTGTATGGCCTGACTGATCGTATCTATCGCCGTTTTCAAGCGCCGTCGGCAAGCCTCTGATGGCCAAGATTGCAGATGTTTGGGGCCGAGGCGAGACCTACTGTTTCGTCGTTTTCCTTTACTGTGGGTCTTTTCTTTCTTTCTTTTTTTGGGTCATCCAGATCGTCCAGACCTGTGCACGCCACGCCTGGCCCCTGCTGACCTTTTACCCCTTTTCATCGATCGACAAGGTCTTGGCTACGTTCTCATTGCTGGCGCGAACGGTATCGGCATGGTCGCGGCTGGAGACATCATCTACAGCTTCGGTTACACTGGCTTGCAGGTGGGATTGCATCGGTTCATGAGCGTCATAGTTTGCGTAAGCAAAGGCTCACATTTTCTTGCCCCGGCGCGCCTATCCCTTCATCTCGTCATCGTCCATCATCTAGCTCCTTACTTACATCGTCCTTGCCGACATTACCACTCTGCGATGGAGAGGGTTCGCTCTTGGTCTTTCGACGATGCCATTCGTCATCAACGCTTGGATCTCGTGAGTTTCTCATATCTGCGAGCCAGGGTGATCTGATCGTTAATTCATGACCCTTCTGGCCCTCATCTCCTCCTTAGGGCTGAGGTTGCACAGGGTGTAAGTACGCTCCTTGACCCTATCAACACAGTAGAAGGACTCAAGCTGATCGACCATCATTCCTATCTCTCAGATCCTCCAAGGAGATCGATGGCGACTCGGATACGGTATCTTCGCCGTCCTTGTTCCCGTGGCCTTAATTCCCGTTATCGCCTCTCTCCTTTGGTCTCAAAACCGAGCTAGAAAGCTCGCCCTATACGCCGGCACGGTCGTTCCTCCACACAGGAAGCCATGGCAAGCCATCAAGCAAATCTTTACTGAGCTCGACGTGAGTGAATCAGGCTTGAGTCTTCTGGTTTCTTCTTATCGGCTCACCAAATAACCTTTGTCAATAGGTCATTGGCCTTATCCTTGTCGCCGCTTCCCTCGCTCTCATCCTACTTCCCCTTGGCCTGGCCAGGAGCGCCTCGCAAGGCTGGAAGACCCCTAGCATGATTGCCATGATCGTCATCGGTGGTCTTCTCTTCCCCGTCTTCGCTGTCTACGAGTGGAAATTTGCTCCTCAGCCCATCGCACCTCCTCGATTCTTCAAAAGCAAGACCATCGTCGCAGCTTGCTTGATCGGATTCTTCGACTTCGTATCGTTCTGTGAGTGTGACTCTGTTCCTTGTTCGCGTAGGTTTTGAGACTGACCTGATCTTCAATCTCTCGTATACCAGACCTGCAATTCACCTACCAATACTCGTGGGTCGCTCCTCCATCGTATCGAATCACGAAAGCTTTAGCCTAATCTATATAATCTTCCGCTACAGTTTCGTTGCCGTTTACAAGCGCGAGTGGAGCTTCCGATATCTCTCATACTTCTCGAATACTCAGAGTATCGCTTTGTGTGTAAGTATCTCATTCTTGTGAACCTCCGTTCCGAGCTGAGTGAGAAGCATCACTAACTCTCGTCCATCACGTAGGTCTTCGGCTTGCTCGCTGGTGTGATCATGGCAAAGACCCGGAGGTACAAGTGGTTGCTCTTCGTCGGGCTGCTAATCCGGTTGCTCGGTGTTGGTTTGGTATGAAACTTCCTTCCCCTAAATCTCAGCTGTGTGTATACCTCCGCTGACCGTCACGTCTTTCGCTCGATGCAGATGATCCACTCACGAGGTGGAAACGGCCCTGACGCCGAGCTCGTCATGTGCCAGATCCTGCAAGGAATCGGAGGAGGATTTGCCGCGACCGTTATCACTGTCTCTGCACAGGCAGGAGTCTCGCATGCAGATGTCGCTAGTGTCACTGCTCTCGTTCTCCTCATTACTGAGTCAGTTGCCAGCTCTTACGTCTCGCATCCTGCTCCGTTTGTACATTGCTAAACAATTTCACCTCGACCGTCTCAAAGGGTCGGTAACTCGGTCGGAAGTGCCATCGCGACTGCCATGTGGACAAACATCATGCCAAACCAGCTTCAGCAACACGTCGGTGCCGTCACTAACAACCAAACTCTCATCAACGAGATCTACGGCTCCATCACTGTCATCAACGCTCTCGCTGGTGACTCGCCGGTCCGTCTGGGTGCCCTCGCGGCATACGAGGAGGTCATGAAGAGGATGTGCATCGCCGCAACCGGTGTTGCCGTCATACCTCCCATCGTCTGCTTCTTCATGACCAAGGATTACCATCTCGATGATATCCAAAACAGTCACGATGGCAAGACGCTCGATGGAAAGTCGTAAGTTTGAATCCCTGTTTACTCTTCACAATACCAACTGTGGTCGTACTCGTTGAACGCTCCACTGATCCATCCTGTTCGTCTACACTCTTCACCAGAACTGTCAAGGGAGAGGTCTCTGAAGATATCACTTCAAGACGCTAAATGAAATCCCACACCTTTTACCTTATTACCATAGATCTGTTCGAAGTCTCTAGTCATGTTATTTCATTCTGTTTAGTATCTCATGTGCCTAAAACTCAAACGTCAAGTCAGCGGGATGATTCGGTTGAGGGTGTGAGAAAAAAAAATGCAAAGTTGCCTCTTGGACCGTTCGCCCAAGATTGTCCAAGATTCCCCCTGCTGCCTCGATCGCGTCGACCTCTCCTACATCCACCAACCTCTTCGGACGCGACTGTCTCTGTCGTTCGCCCTTCCCTCTCCCCTGTCTTTCAGCTCCAAATATCGTCCCTCCTCCTTAGACTTTCCATTCGTTCCTGCCCAGAACAGTTCCATACCTGTTCCGACGCCATGCACTATTACTCCTCTTCATCTTCACCCTCTTCCGGTCCTCCATCACCTGTCTCCTCAAGCTCCTCTTCCGACAACGATGAACTATCCAATCAAAACGGCGTTCGACTTGCTTCACGCGACGTCAGTGTCATGTATTCAGACGACGACAACCCCGGGAGCAGCTCAAAGAAACGCAAGCTCTCAGTCTCCCTCGCCGGAGATGGCACGGGTACGGCTGTCGGCGCTGGAGGGGAGCCAGTGTCGATAGCGACCTGTCAGTGGAATGATTGCGGAGAACAGTTTGGCGAGCTCAACTCGTTCATTCAACACATCCATGAGGGTCAGTCCTATCCTCACCGACCCTTCGGACCTGACCTGCAAGCACCTGACGTTTCATCCTCACCTCTCGCCCTTTCTCTTCTGGACATCCATCAAATGAATCATCTTTCTCAAATCTTCCGTCCAATGCACAGTCCATATCGGAAACGCCAAAACCAACTATACATGCGAGTGGACGACGTGCGTTCGTAAAGGACAGACCCAGACTTCGCGTTTCGCCCTCATCTCTCATCTCCGAAGTCACACTGGCGAGAAACCCTTCACTTGTACCGAACCACGTAAGCATTCTCAACGAGGACATTCAAGTCCCTGAGATCGAAGCGAAACTGATCGGTCTTTTCATCGCGTCTACAGAATGCGACAAGTCCTTCACTCGGTCCGACGCGCTCGCCAAACACATGAGAATACAACACGACATCAATCCGATCGAACCTGGACGCAACAAAGTCTCTCAAGCCGCTAGTGCTCGTCGAGAAGCGTCCGGCGCGATCGGAGGACGACCGGTCAAGAAGGACAGCAAACGAGCCGAGGAAGCTGAGATAGAGTGGATCAAGATGGTGGATTCGATCGACGGGGAGAAGAAGCGAAAGGGAAAGGAAAGGGAGGAAGCGGCAGCCAAAGCCAAGAAGAAGCCAGGTCCACCGAAAGGATGGAAGGAGCTCAAGCGGCAGAGGGAAGCGAATGGAGGTGAAGATCCAGCGAACTCCTCTCAGCTCGCCAGTCCATCAGGAGATCTACCAGCGGGTGATTCCGATTCGGACGATTCCTTCACTGGACCTTTCATGCCGCCCAAACTTTCCCTCGATGAAACGATGCAACCCTCCTCACTTGATGATCCCTCACAACCACCACCACCGGCCACCCTGCCTGCTGATCCCAGACCGAGACATCTCTCGAGGTATCTCATCGCGAAAGCGAAACACCAGCAAGCAATGATCGATCGAGATGGTCTTGAGGCTCAACTCGATTCGCTCAAGAAGGAGCTCTCGGGAGCTTGGGAGAGGAAAGAGAAGGCTTTGGATGCCATCCTTTCCAGTGAATTAGGGTTAGTGCAGTCCCATCTATCACATGAGACGAAACGTGTCGAACCCAGCCGATCAACTGTCCCTCTATTTCCTCCCCTTCCGTTGTCTGTGTCTGCGTGTATCCGTGCAACAACAGCCCATCGACTGAAACGCTCAACACGGCTTTTCCTCTGTCCGAGCCAAAGGAGGCTCCCGCCGAGGCGAAAAAGCTCAAGAAGGAACGATCCGGTTCACCTTCTGTCCGCCATTCTTCTGAGCCAGAAAATGATCAGATGATGGAGGATGAGGATTAGGGTTGTCCGGGTTCGAACTGTGGGCTGATGGTTGCACTGGTACAGAGCGAGTAGTCAGGAAGGGGAGTGGGGTGGGAACGATAGGGGCCCATGCCCGTCCTATCTGATGCTTGTACATCTTCCTAGTCTTACTGAGAAGCGAACCAGGCGCGACGCGCAATCCAGTCGGCTCTCTTACGCTTAAGCTAGGTCCCCTGTGTGACCATCCAGAGCGACATGCATGTTCATGTCTATCTTGAATCTGACCTCCTCCTACTGGTGCTGCCGCTCGATCGACTCGATCGACTCGATCCTCTCGAGTAGCGATCATCCTCCCTTCTGGCAAACGATGACGACGAGGATCCTCCATCCTCATCCCACCTTCTTCCTTTGAATCTTTCTAATCGATCGTCCCAGTCATGTCCTCTGGAACCAGACGGTCTCTCCCTTCCCCGGGCGTCCTTCTCGCGATGAACTCGATCGAGATCATCTGGGTAAAACCTTCTCTGTTCGTATCCAGAAGGCGTTCTACCTCCAACGGAACTGCCGTCAGCCCAACTGAGTGTCGGGGTGGATGATATGGATGATGGCGTTCGTTGTGAAGCTGAGGTCGCGGCGATGAGAGCCGCCGCGCGCGATCGCTCGGATGATTCTCGAGCCAACCTTGCGGTGAGCAAAGGATTAATCGGCGCCGTTGAAGAAGAAGGGGGTAGTGGAGGTGGTGGCATAGAAGGTCGTGATGGATTTGAGGGTCGAGAGGAAGCAGAAGAGGATTGCTTTGATGCGAGGAGGCTGGAAATATGCGTCAATGGATCTCGACGAGATTTGGACATTGCGTCTTTCTGTCTGCAAGGTTCAACGAGTTGGTGGAAAGGTCAGTTCGTGTGCCTGCGGCTGGCTGAACGCTGTGGAGCAGGCGGTCGTACTTCTGCTTGTCTCTGAGATCGCGTTCCTTGTTGTTCTTTGGCTCGCCTCGTTCTTCGTATTTTTTCAGCTCGGGATGGACGTACCTGATACACGACAGCAAACATCGTTAGTCTAAGCGGGCTTGTGGATTGTCTGCAAATCGCTCACCAAGGCTTGGTTTCCCGCTCTGTCCGTGAGAGAAACATGGTATAGGGTTCTTCCTTCTGAATCTCCTCTTGACTCAATGGTGGTGGAGGGGGTGCAAGCGCTTTGGGTGGCTATCCATGACATGCGTTGGATCAACGTCCTTGATCAGTTGAGGCCGTGAAAGCAAGATACAGGATGTGGATGATACACTCACGCCATGCTTCTCCTCGTCTAACCAAAGGTTCAGATGGCCTTCCTTCGTTCTGTACTTTTCCGGCATGGATGAAGACTGTCCCACTTCTGGTTCTCGTTCGACGTAGCTTGACCTATCCCCCTTATGTCTAGCCTTAGGATCGAGATGACGATCGAGGGCCTTCATGTCGTCCCGTTCTCTCTGCTTGCCCTTCGACCTTGACGCGGACGAGGTCGAGGGAACATCTTGAGGGAAGTAATGATTTGGATCTGACGATGATGATGAGGGTGGAGGTGAGAGATCGAGGTGGGAACTAGAGACGGAATCTGATGAAGTGGCGAGAGCAGAGGGGTTGGATGGATCTGGACGAGCTCGGAGGAGGGCTAGGCGGGCCTCAGAGTCCTGGAGTAGAGCAAAGGGCCCAGTGAGGGTGAGAGCCAAGAGGTGAGGGGGTGAGGTTGATTCGTGCCGAGGTCGATGAAGGCGTTGAGGGCAGTGTTGGGACGTACGGCTTGTAGTCGACGTTGCTCCTCCCTATACTCGATCTCCCTCTGCTTCTTCTCGTCGTCGCGGACCTTTTGCTTGTTCTTCTCTAGGTATGGATGATAGCTCTTATGAACGAGGATCTGGAGTCTAGGCATGGGTCGATGGGGTGTGGGTTCAGAATGGGAAGTGAAGGGATAGGGGTCGTGGAATGCGGTTCGGTTCAAGGGATCGGGAAGCGGAAGATGGAGGCTGTACAGGTTTTTTTTTTTCTTGTTGTTTTGATTAAATATTTATCCTTGACTTAACATCCACCTCTACCGATAGCGTCATGAATAAATTGTCAAACTTGTCAGTCCCGAGAACGCACTACGTCAATCAACGAACGCTTACCCTGTTTGGCCAGATGAATCCTGACCTTCATCCTCTTCCCCCCTTCCCCCCCTCCCCCCTTCCTTCTCCCTTTCTCCCCCTTCTCAATTCCTCCGCTTCCCATCTCTCCGCTTTCCTTTCATCTTCATCCCCACGAACCCAAACCCAATGTCCCGAAACAGACTCGCTGATATGAGGGTCAGTCAATCAATCGACATCCCAACCTGGAAACAAATCAACTCAACCCTTTTTCCCTCCTTCTCTTCCCTTTCCTCAAATCACATCCACCTCCGCTTCGTCGTCCCAATTCCATCAGCCTGCTGGTGACAACTACAACCAGCTCGCGTCCCCCGCTCCTCAACAAGGGTGAGCCCAGACCTCGTTCCCATCTCGACCAAACATCACCTTCCTACTCCAAGCCTCCTCTTTTCCCATCCTCACCTCCCATCGTCAAGCCTCCTTCCTACCTATCCGCTTCTCGAACCCACCTTAATATTCTCTCTCACTGAAAATCACCTCCTTTCAAGCTAAGCTGACTCCTCGACCCACCCTCTCGGTTCACTCGGCTTTCCCCCCCTTTTGAGTGAATTCAGTGGTTACGCCGAACCTCTCAGACAGCAGCCAAACCCCTACGCTCAGCAGCCGGCAGCTTACGAGATGCAGCCCACTTCGAATGGTGCATACGGACAGCCAGATTTCTGGCAGGAGGTCAGTTTACCTTCCCCATCCCTCAGTCGCGTCGTTTGCTGTGCAACCGACCTCAGAGGGATTGCCGCACCGTCACAGGTGTCGGCTGAGCAGAGGAATTTACCCAAGACAGTTCAAGCTCCGACCGAGACGAACCGTTTGGTGTCCACATAGTCCAACGATGCTAACTACACGCTCAACCCCCGAACATCGACACGCCTTTCGACTCGCCCTCCTATTTCAACTTGCTCGTTGAATCCGTCTCCTTCCTCGTCATCAACCTGCCGCCTCTTGGAAAATTAGATTGGAGACATCCGTCAATCTCTCGGGCAGCTCAGAGAATCTATTAACCAGATCAAGGCCCTTCACGCTCAATCCCTCAATTCAACGACCGGTCCTCCTGAGGAGCTCTCTTCTCTCATCGAGGAGACTCGACAGATGTCTCAGGAGATCAAACAGAGGATCAAAGGAGTCAACAGTAACACTGGTGGTGATAGGGGAAAGAAGCAGCAGGTCAAGGGCGTCAAGGAGCAGTTCGTCGGTCTGTTGGGAGAGTACCAGGTCAGTGAGAGAGTGCAAGTCATAGAGCTTCAAAGACGCCATCTGACCCCACTACGCTCATTCAAAACTTCTAGAACGTCGAGAAAAACCATCGAGCCAAGGTCAAGCAGCGTGCTGAGCGGCAGTTCAAGATTGGTATGTGCCCTGACATCCTCCTCGGTCGCACGCAGCTACAAGTCGCTAATGCTTTCGGTTTGCCATGAATCCAGTCAAGCCGGATGCCACCCCTCAAGAGATTGAAACTGTTCTCGAGTCCGATAACCCTCAGATCTTCCAGCAGGCTGTACGGCCCATCATTTCCTGTCGATGCCCATCACGCGCGTGTTCCGTCAACTCGGCTGATCGTTTGGCTCTATCTTTGCCTCACATTAGCTTCTCCAAAGCAATCGATATGGCCAGGCTAATTCTGCGTACAAGGAAGTCCAGCAGAGACACGAGGATATTAAGAGGATCGAACAAACCCTGACGGAGCTCGCTCAGATGTTCAACGACGTTCGTCTTTTTCTGTTCCGATATGTTCATACGTGGCAATGACTTTAAGCTAACATTGCCCCCCGGAACACAATCTAGATGGCTATGATGATCGAGCAACAGGATGAGACCATCGCCGTTGTCGAGACCCAAGCCATGGGCGTCAACCAGGACATGGAGGATGGGTTCGTCTCGCATTTTCCTGCAACCGTCTCCCTTGTATCCGTGCTGACCAACGACATACGTCGTCTCCCAGATCGAAACAACTCGACACCGCCATCAAGTCTGCCAAGGCCGCTCGAAGGAAGAAGGTTCAAATTTCTCCACGACTCCCAACTGCTCCTTGTCTTTCTCTTTCTTCTCTCCTTCCTCGACTGATCAAACAATCTCTCTTCGATACTTTTTCTCCTTGCTCAGTGGATTTGCTTCTGGATCACTGGTGAGTCGGGTTCATTTCTGATGAGTAGCTTTCATCGGTCGAATCGCATTCTGATGTGTTGCTTTCGCTCTCTCCTCGCCTCGCTCCAGTCGTCATCTGTATCATCATCGCCGCCGTCGTTGCCGCCGTCGTCGTCACTAACAACAAGAAGAACAACTAAACGGTCAGATTCAACCCTTGTTCCCTCCAGCTGTCTTCGCAACAACCGACCACGCTTGGTCTGATCATAAATTATATCGCTTCTGCTAGTAGAATCTTGCATGATACCCTCTTTTGGAAGTTAATCTTTTCTTTTGGAGAAATCCCCTCTCTGTTTCCCTCTTGCTCTCTCACTAGTTGGTTTAGGACTTCCTTTTTCTCCTTCTTCTCCTTCCTTCCGCGCGCGACCTAGTTCCCTCTCGATATATTTGAAACAAACACCTCCTTATAATCCGCTCTTCCTCCCTGATTCTCTTTTCTTTTTGGCTTGTTTCTTTTCTTTCTGATGCACTGTTTCCTTTCGTCCCTCTTTGCGTTGTTTCCCTCGTGGTTATATCATCTTGGTGTCCCATTGTGCCACGTGTTGGTGGATGGCTGATAGATGAAAAAGGTCCCACGTGAGAGAACACGTCACACGATTTCACTCGCAAGCATCGATACCGTCTTTCACTCAGCTTCCCTTCAGCTCGCTCGTTCGGACAAGAACCTAACAATCTTCACGCCCTCGGGATATCCTCATCACACCCGCCCAGCATGCTGACCCCACCTCCGTCCCGACCGCCCAACTCTCATCTTCCATCCTCCCGTCTCCCTTCTTCATCCCCCACTTCGATCCCCACACTTTCCTCTCCCACCCAATCATCTCTTCTCCTCAGGTTTCCTTCTTTACGACGGCTTCATCTCCTCAATCCGACCATCCCACTTCCCTCACTCGTCCTCTCCTTTGGCATCTTACACGAACTCACGGCCATCGTTCCCGTCGTTGCCATCTTTTATGGTCTTCGTTCTATCGGAGGTGGTAGGAAAGTCGTCGATGGTTTCATCAGATTGGAGGAATCATTCTACCCGACGAATCAGCGAGACGATGATCTGATCCAACCATCTTTGATCAGCAATCAAGTCGTCACCTCGACCTCACCAGAAGGATCAACGATCGAAAGTGCGAGTAGGTCTCGAAACCATGGGGGTTGGATTCAAAGTTGGTTAGATGAAGGCGAAAGCAAAGTCGAGAGAGTTGGTCTACGATACGGTCTCTTTGGGTATCGAAAACTCTCAGACGTGGGGGACAAGTGGAAGGAAGGTGAAGCTCGACGGAAGGAGGAAGAATGGGTTTCTTCCTCCTCAAGAAGAGACCATCCATCAAACATTGGCAGTAGTAGCGGAGGTCCTCATGACGTTGCTGGTGACGTCGCCAATGCTTTGGGAGCTTATCTCATCGTCAAGGTACGTTTGCTTTCTCTCTGGATGGATATCAAACCATCATCCAGTCGCCTCGGATTTCTTCACCCCCTTCACTCAAGTCCATCCTTCTCGCCTGGAATTCCCTATCCTGATCTCTTGCCTGCTTCGCCCTCTGTCTCTCAGGCCTTACTCCCACTTCGGATCGGAGCCTCCATCTACCTTTCACCTCCATTCGCCAAGACTGTCGTCAATCCCTTTGCACGTCTCATGGCTGGGCCATGGCGAAGATTCAAGTTACTACGTCGTCGTTGATGAAATTTCGCTTTTGCTTCTTGTGCGTGGTTTGACGCGCAACGTGATTGGATCATTCGCTTGTCATGTATCCCATCTGACGGACATAATAGGCATGCCTGATGATCCGAATCGCTAGACAAGACGCAAGAGCTGAATCCCGTTGAAGAACGAAAAGGGAGAACGGGATCGATCCCCCCCAAATCATCTCACCAACTTCTCCCAAATTCCTCTCTGTCTCAACGCGTACCCCAACCCTACCGCCACTCCCATCACTCCGATCCCACCTACTCCCCAAACGACCCCTTCCACCACAGAATGTTGCCACCTCTCCCTCCTCATGGCTTCCGCGTAACCCACATCAGCCCTAAACGCCGTCATGTGATACAAACTACTCCATCGACCAACTTTACCAGCAGGAAAAGGTTCACCCGGTCGAGCGGAGATGAGGGTAGATGAGATGGTCGAAGCTGTTGGTGGTGGGAAGAGAGAGGAGAGAAGGTGGTCGATCTTACGTCGAATGATGTGAAGAGGTGAGAGGACTTTGGATTTCATTTCGTCGCTGTGTAAAAGGTTCGGGATCCAAGTATGGTGGTGAGGGGAAGTTTTCAAAGAAAAAAAAAAGAAAAAGAAAAAGATGGGAGTCGATAACATAGGATGATCGGATTAGTCACGTGTATAAAGAAAGTTTTTGAAGAAAAAACCCCTCCCGACTCAGACAATGAGAGAAAAATCTCTTTCTATCTCGCTCATCCAAGGGATCAGAGAAAGAGAAGCAGACAAGAAGGAACATGGTAGAGAACTGACTAGTTGTTATAAGCCAGCTGCAGGATAGCAGCGAGATCGTCCTTCCTAGCGATAGAGTATTCGTCCAGAGCAGCGGCAAGTTGGTCCCTCGAACCGACCGTTCCAGTGATGCCATGTTTCGTGAGGAAACTATCCAACACACGAACGTCTTCGAGTCCACAATTGAGACCTTGGCCGTAGAACGGGACTGTTTGGGCCGGAGAACAAGAGAAAGGTGACGGACGTTATGAACGCAAGTCCCTCTACCTACCCACACGGAGGTGTAAGAACAAGGCCTTACCCATCGAGTGACCCGCATCTCCCAGCAACACGCCACCCCCCTTTCCAAACGCGACGGGTTCGACGGAGACGATTGTCAATCCTCCTCTCCTTGCGCTTTCGAAATCGTCCAATACCTTGTCCTCACCCATGAGAGCGAGGATATCGATCGACTGATCTGATCCTAGCTCTGCGTTTGGAGGAGGGGAGAAATTTGATCGGAAGAAGGATCGAGCGAGCGATCGGGTCGACAAGGCTTCGATGGATTCGGAAGGGGCATAGAGACTTGGTTTGGACGATAAGAACAGGAGGAGATAGAGAGAGATAGATGTCAATCAAACGATGCCTTGTAAATTGCGAGGAAAGTTGGACATACGTCATAGTGAAAGATCGATCCTACGCCATTCGTCAATCAAAAGGTCACAACAGCAATCTCGGTCAGGGTGAGTGGAAATTGAAGCGATAGAACGAGAAGACGATGTACCTTGTTCGGTAATGCGATCAACATGAATTCCTTTCTGGGCCAGATATGGAGGTGCTCGGGACTGATGAGGAATGTTGGTTCGCCCGTCCCGGGATCGACTGGACCAGGTGGAAGATGAAGTTCGATCCAAACGTGTGGGATCTGATTTTGGGAATAAATGGATCTAGTATGAAGGGAGGATGGTCAAAGAAAGGTCAACGAGGGGAATTAACAACCCAATCGAAAAAAAAGAAAGCCTGGCGAAAAAGAAAACTCACGGCGAAACCTTCATCATTTCACTCCTAACTGCACTCCAAATCCCATCGCTCCCTACACAAAGATCCCAATCCTTACCCTCGCTACTCCCTCCTTCGGTGGAGGATTCCTCCCATCCACCTCGCTCACCAGCTTTGTATGCGATCCGTCGTTTCCAGTCAATTTTAGCAATCTTGTGGTCAAAGAGGACGGTGATGTTCGGGTTCTCCTGAGCTCGATCAAGGATGGTCGACGAAAGGAGTGGTCGAGAAATCGAGTTGATTGGAGTCAAGTGGAGTGGATCGTATAATTGAGAGTTTTGACTATAACAAAGAAGAAGAAAAAGATGGAAACCTCATCGTCAAATCGCTGTTTTGTTGAGAAGACACTCATTCGATCAAGCATCCTAGAGTTGATCAGACTACGTCTCTCGATCGAACCAATGCTGCTCATCACTTCGATCGGTCCAAATGCAGATTGATGACTGAACAGAATGAAATCCAGCTTACTTGTTTTCAAAATCCCAAATCATTCTGCCCTTCATCGGTAGACTGAGCTCCTTAAACTTATCGGCTACCAAACAAGGATCAGTTCGTTTTGCATACAATATGTTGTAGACCAAGAGTAACTTACAAAGAGATGGTTCGATGGTAAGGATGGCTCCAAGACCCCTGCTGGATATGGCGAGATTGACTGACCGAGTAGCCTCTGCTTTGGCGGCATCTGACTTGGGGTCTAGTTTGAGTTCGGGGCAACAGTAGAAGCATCGATGTTAGAAGGATCATCGGAGGAGGAAGAGTACAGGGTAAACGATGTCGAAGGATGACTGAAGGAGTTTGATGAAATCGGATCGAAGCTTTCATTCTAGGGACTCTCCCTACGCTCCTCTATCTGAGGAGTAAGTGTGGTATTTGAGGCTGAGATGATTCTTGTGGGAACGACGTTCGGAGGCGGTTGGGGTCAGGCGAAGGAAGGTTCGCCTCAACGTCTCGGTTTCAAAACGGTAGCAAGCAGACGTGCACCAGATATGACGGTGCAATGACGAGAAACCGGAGAGAATGTCGTATGACAGCGACAGTTATGAGTATTGTGCTGATGTCAAACTGACCTGGTCTTCCTTCCCAAAGCTCAACGATCCAACCTTTGTTGGCGAGAGCGATAGCAGTAAGACAGCCGACTGGACCTGCTCCTGCGATGAGAGCTTTCTTTCGATGAGACGATGATGGTGGGGACATGTGTCGAGGGTGGGGATGGGGAGAAGGGGGACGAGAGGTGAGGGTCGAGATCGAAGTGAAACGTCATTCTCCTTTCCTCCTTTTCCCCGGGAAGGAGATTTCGCTCAAGTCGTCAATGCACGAGAACAGCACTCGACCCTGTAACAACCTGACTTGAACCCCTCGACCCCAGCGATGGCTCAACACGAGTCCCGAAATAAGGCGAAAACGCCCTGAGCCAAGACCAAGTCGGATTTCATGTCATCTGATCAAAGAGAGCTCGAGTCCCGGATCCTCCCCTGCCCTTGTCCCCTGGTTCCAGCTCCCGGAGCAAGGAAGGTGCCTGGAAGGGAGATCGGGCCGGAAATCATTGTTCGCTCTCCTCGGGTCAAGCCAGTCGATACTGGGCCGATTCGATTCGGAAATGGGCCAAATTACGGGGCGGGTGATGATAATTGAGTGTTTTGTGATGGATTGGGGTGTGTTTAGTTGATGTATCATGTCGTATGGTAGTCGTGCTCGATGGATTCGGGAAGGAGGAGACCAAGTTGAATTGGATCAAGGCTCGGCATCCTCTCTCGCGCCGAGGAGAGGGGGTCCAGATCAACGAAACGGTTCTCCTCTCCTCTCTCCTCTCTCCCTCCGCCTTGACCAACATCGATCCTCTCTCTCTCCCTCTCTCTCCTCTTCCTCAACTGCCCAGCCGACTCACCTCCCATCAACATGGCAGCAGCTCAGACCATGCAGATCACCCCAATACAGGTATGCACACAAACCCCCATAATCCACTTTGCTCTTTTCCCAGAACACCCTCCTTTCCCCAACCTTGGCGCCCGACCGCTCGACCTTGCCCGGCCCAATCTCATCCTCTTCTCTCTCTCTCTCTCTCTCCTCGTCTTCTTTCGTTCAGCCTGCTAGAAGTCATAGTCCCGAAAATCCCGACCAGGGTTCGAGGAAGCCTTCGTTCTTTGGAGGAAAGAGCGTGAGTCAGCCTCCTCCCTTGATATCCCTCCCCCTCTTTCTCGCGCTTCGCTCGCGATTCCATCTCCTCTTCATCGGTCGGAGAGACGTCTGTTCACCTGCCGTCAGATCTCGGTCTAGATGCCGAGAGTCGTCGAACTCGCACGATGCCTGCTCAGACTGATAGTCAATCTCGCCAAGGGGACACGTTTGCCCTTTCCCAACCGGCTCAACTCCGGCCGATGCGCACCCAAAAGACGCTTCTATACCCGTTCAACCATTCGGATCGCCGCCCCAGTGCTCATCTCTGGAATGATAGAGTTCGCTTACTCACCCCCCTCTGCGTTCCTCCCCCCAGGCCCCCGTTTCACCTGGATCCCATTCTCCCAATCTCCGCCCGGCACCGGCACCATCCTCCAAACCTCCTTCCATCTCCCCCGTCGCCAGGAAACACTCTGCTTTCTCCTTCACGAAGCGCTCCTCCACAGCTGCTCACAGTCCCTCCCACAATGGCTCCAACACCGGTCATCATTCTCCATCCGATAAAGAGCGCGGCAGTTTCTTCTCCATCAACCATCATACAAACTCTCACTCGTCTCGCGTCGCTGCCACAGCTCCCCACTCTCCCAAAGAGGCCGTCGATGTCCATTCCTCCGCGACTCGCCACCAAAAGCACCATACCGGTCCGCTCCACGACCTCAAGCGATTCCTTCACAACCACATCGGTCACGACAAGCACCACAAAGACTCGTCTTCCTCTCACACCTCGGACTCGAGGCCGGTGACTCAGGCTCCATCCACAATCATGTCCAGGTCGGGTTCGTTCCACGAGAGCGCTGCCGTCGCTCAGCGAGCGGTCCGAGACGGGTCCGGCACGCCAGCGGGTGCCAACACTCCTCCCATCATCGAGGGTCACACCTCGACGTTTGAACCACCGACGATGCCAGCTATGCCTCAGAAGACCTATCAGCATGGACGCGAACCCTCCGGCCAGTCTGTCGCCGCTCCGGTAGCTGCGAGTGCTCTGCCGCAAGCTTCGACACTTGGCAACTCATCACATCCATCCTCACCCTCCTCGCGCCAGCAGTCGTTCAGTCATGCCTCTACTCCCCACGGTCATCACCATCACCAGCTTTCTGCGACGCCATCGCCTCCTCAATCGACGACTCCAACCTCGTTCAACCCTTACTCACCCTCGCTCGCCGCCTCCGTCCACCATCACAACCCGTCGCCTTCACTCGCTCACGCGACCCAGGCTCACTTATCCAAAAAGTATGGCAAGTGGGGCAAGACCCTTGGCTCGGGTGCCGGCGGTACTGTCAGGCTCATCAAGGGATCCTCCAAGACTGGTTCAACCATCTACGCCGTCAAAGAGTTTCGACCAAAGCGTTTGGGCGAGAGCGAGAAGGAGTACCAGAAAAAGGTCACCGCAGAGTTTTGCGTCGGTGTCACCCTCCGACACGTAAACGTCATTGAGACGGTCGACATCGTCAATGATCATGGCCACTACTACGAGGTCAGTTTAGCACTTGTTCCTGTTACTCTGGAGTTCACTTGCATATTCATTCACTCCTTGATTCGGAAAACTGACACACTCGCTCTTTCGTCGTTTCTTCGCGCCCTTACCCCACTAGATCATGGAGTATGCCCCCTACGACCTCTTTTCCGTTGTCATGTCGGGCAAGATGACGCGTCCCGAGATCTACTGCGTCTTCCGACAGATCGTCGACGGCGTTGATTACCTTCACGGCATGGGACTTGCTCATCGAGACCTCAAGCTCGACAACTGCGTCATGACATCGTCCAACGTAGTCAAGCTCATCGATTTCGGAACGGCGACCGTGTTCCAGTACCCAGGCAAGCACGAGGTCAAGGCGACTGGTGTCGTCGGTAGCGATCCATACCTCGCTCCGGAGGTCCTCGCAGGCAAGGAATATGACCCAAGAAAGACGGACGTCTGGAGCTTGGGCGTCATGTTCCTCTGCATGATACTGAGGTTCGTCGACCTGCTTGCGTTCTGGCTGTACGATGCGTGCGTGCATTGACCTGGCCCTCCAATCCCTCGTCTCCCACACTCCTCCAGGCGGTTCCCCTGGAAGCTACCCGATGCTAAGACCGACCCCTCGTTCAAGCTCTTCGTCAACACTCACCCAGAGCTCTGTGGACCTCCTCGTCAGAACCCCGTTCCTCCAGCGGCCTCCCGCGGCTCGACACTTCAAGTCCCGTCTCGATCGACGACCTCAAACACCCAAAGCACTGACGTCATGTCGACTCGGTCCTCGTCCTCCCTCGCAACCGACAGCACGAGTCACTCGAATCCCCCAGCCGGTAACTGGCTACCGTCGAACGGCGAACTTTATTCCGACCCAGATTCGCATTCGGACGATACCCACCACGAGGCCGAGCGCGACTCCGCCGCGAGAGCTAAAGCCGCCAATGAAAGAAATCAGAGAGATAGGATGAGATCAGCTCTCAAGGTCACCGCGATCCCCCCGACCGAGAAACCAGCCGAGATGGACCGAAGCGTCCTCGAGATGGATCGACCGGGACCGGGAACGATCTCAGAGCCGAGTTCGAGGTTAGGCACTCCCGTCAACGAGAGAGGCTTCGCGACCGGCGTCCCAAGTCCCTCTGGAGGAGTTTCAGACAACACCGTCGACTCTGCCTTTGCTGCTCATCTCCAGAAAAGCATCGTCAATGGTGGATCCACTCCTAGCTCTCCCAATCGACCACGAGCTGTCTCTGCCACCTCTTCTCCTCTCCATACTCACGAGCCCATCTCTGCTCATTCGAGCCCTCTCGTATCCCCAGAACAACAAATTACTCAATCCCCTATCGAAATGTCGTCACCCATCAGTTACTTGCGAACGGACTCGACGGCAGTCCCAGCTGCGTCCTCTCAATCGGCACCATCCTCTCCCATGACGGCTACTGCCCCTCGAACTCGTCAGCCCTCTGCTCTTGCTGCGGCTAAATCTCTCGCGGCCGATTCAACGGGGGTCGATTCCATCTTCCGACTCCTCCCACGCGAGACTCGACCTGCAATCATGGCTATGCTGACCGTCGAGCCTACTCTCCGATGTACGCTCTCGGATCTCCTTCGAGGCATCGGTCGAGACACTCTTGTCTGCAAATGCGGTGGGGTCGAATGCGGTGGTGGCATGAACACCCCTCCAACGGCCAGCGGCAGCGCGACTCCTTCAGGAGGAATCCTTTCGAGGAAAGGAAGTTTCGCTAACACGCTTGACGTTGGTGGAATCCAACTTGACGATGAGGAGGACGAGGGAGATGAATGGATGAAGGAGATCAAGTGCTGTAGTCATTTCCCTGTGGGTGGAGCAAAGGACATCGGACATGACCACGTCAAGATCGAGGGTGGAGAGGAGACGAAGAAGAAGAGGTTCTTCCACTAGTTGTCTTCGTCTCAGTCGATATGTCTTTCCGCTCCAGTTCATCGTCGTCGTCTTGCTTGTATACCCTCTTCGCCTCTATCTTCTTCTTTTTCTTCTTCCCTCTCCACCCCTGACTGGTGTCGATCTATTATCGCGTGCTGCCTTTACTCCTCCGTTTCCTGAACGTGCTCTTGTCCTTCAAGACGTTCCCCACTTTTCTCGCACTCTCTCCCTCTCCTCGTTGTAACTCTACCTGACCTTCTTTCTCCGCCCTCCTTCACTCTTGCCACTATACATACACGTCCATCATCCCCCAAAGACTTGCTTTCCCCGCTACAAAAGAACCCCCTCTCTCACTCTCGATCTCTGCGTATCCCATCTCATCTCCTTTCTTTCCTGCCTTCGCTCACCTTTCCAAACCGAGATGCCCTCCTTTTCATCTACCTGTTCTCTTTCTCTCTTCCTCTCTCTCTCTCTCTTCTCATATATCATTCCCTCCACCAATGCTGTATCGACTCCTTCTTTCTCACTCCTGTTCATCCATCCGCCTTTCCGACGATCTTTCTTTTGCTTGACGAATATGTAACATTGAATCTGCGCGTCTTATCTTTGATCTAGTGATCCTGAAATGAACCTGACCAAAGTAGAGAAAAGACAAGCAGGGAAGAAAAAAAAAAAGATCTAGGATGGAACTCCACAACGCCCAAAAACATTACCCCTCCCCTCCCCACTCCTCATTCGTAAACCTCCTCGACTAACTCAAGATCTTGAATGACTGAAGTTCCTCGTGCGATATCGAGTTGCTCGTCAGCAGTTGCGTTTCGTACTCCAAGAGCGAGAGCCGTCGGACCGCAGCCTGAAGAAGAAGAAGAAGAAGAAGAACGACACAGATACAACGAGGGGTGAGCAAACAGATGCTCACGAGCTCAAACAGAAGGACGAGAACAAAGCAAAAAACAAAGCAGGAGAGTTGATCGATAACTCACTAACGACTACAAGCCGACCTGTAGGGATCTTTGTTGCGTCTCGTACGATTTCAGCTCCATCCGGTCGTCCGAAGATAATCTTGATTCCTTTCAAAGACGACGACGATGATGACATCTTCTTCTTCTCCTCCTTCTGTGATGAGGATTCCTCCTCTTCCTCCTCTTGATCCTCCATCTTCTCTAACTCTTCCAAGTTCCCTCGAGAGACATAAAGTGTCAAGCTGAATTCGATTCCTCGAGTTCGGGCGACCTCCCTGGTTCGTTTGATCAAAGATGAATACCAACCGAGGCAGGAGACATGTCGAGCCGCCCAGACGATGTCGATAGATTTGAGTCGAGCGCTCGGCGAAGTTGCTGTACTAGGGGATCCGACGAGGGATTGCAGGACGAGGGGAAGTGCGAAGGAGAGACCGGTTCCTATCCGTTTCACATGGATATGATCGATCACGTGATGAGAAGCTCAGCTTTCCAGATCTCTCCCTTATCGTCGAGAGCAGAAGATAGGAGAAAGCGTTTCCTCGACTGACCACCTGCGATGACGAGTGCTCGATCCGAAGAAGCGACGCTGGTGTGCTCAGCCGAACCGGATGAATAAGGTCCATCGAGGATGACGGACAGATTGAGGCGACCAGAGGATGAAGCTCGATCAAAGAGTCGACGAGTCAGACCAGAGTGAGGTCGAAGGATGAAGTCGATGAGGGATGAGTCCAAAGCGTTGGATCGGTTGGATTTGGAGACTTGGTTCTCGGGATCCGTGTTACTGTCATTGGTGATGGAGTCGAGGTCGATGTCGGCTGTTGAGTTGGAGAATTGAGGTGAGAGGGATACGCTGACGGCGGTGAAAGGGTGGGTTTGCCACGGGTGAAGTGATGGTGACGTGAACCGAACGTAGAAATATTGACCAGCCTCCCACTTGATACTCGTTTCCACCCGGATCCGAAGAGCTCCATCCTCAACGATCTCAACGACTGCTTTCTGGGGTCTGAAGAAACCTGCAGTTTGGATGGCGGTGACGAGGAAGCGAAAGAGCGTGGCTGTGCCCAGGACGACGACGGCGGCATGCATGAGTGGCCATGACAGAAGGAGATTGTAGCAGTGGTAGTACATAAAAACGATAAAAACTGTTGAGGGTAGATGGGTGAGTCAGCTGGTCGACAATGTATCTGCCGCGAGATGAGAGACGGATCTTACGTAGGACACCGACCATATGCAACCCGTAGAAGAATTCGTAACAAACCCGTCGGACGGGTTCTAGTGACATGACGCAGAGCCAGAAAAGAGAGACTAGTGAACCCTACGAAAGCGTGAACAGTTGATGGTGTCAGCCAAGTACAAGAAAGCTACGTCCAGAAAACATGAAAGAAGCCCCACCCATGCCGCCCAACCATACGAGAGAGGACTCGTCGACCAAGTGTAAGACCAAGGCGCGTCCTGAGCATTGACTCGGATCATCATGGCGACAGTATGAACGATGGCGAAGAAGCAACAAGCCCATCCGAATGTCTTGTGGAAATCCAAAAGGCGTTGGTATGGAATCCCGGTGAGGAATCCGAGGGCGTTGCGCTTAACTCCAAAAGCCATGACCCAGACGATGAGTGCTGTAGAGACCCACTCTGAGCGAAGACCACTGTCAGAATCGGTGTCAGAACGGATGGTATCAGTGACGCTAGAGGCTTCCTCAAGCAGAATAGGGGGAAGGGAATCGAAACTCACAGAGGGGAAGACCCAAAGTTGGGTGGTCGATAGTAGGGATGAATTCCAAAACAGACAACATTTCCAAAGACCATGAAGCCGAGAGAGACGAGGAGAGTTCCCATGGGAGGCATCCAAGTAGCGAGACGTCGAGAGTCGAGCCATCGGAAAATTGCTGTCAGGCGAGAGGGCCAAGGGAAGACGGCACCTCGACCGATGGCGCTAGAGTCAAGATATCCGAGGAGGAAGGATAGGATCAGTCTCAAGGATATATGAGAGTCAAGAGGTCAAGAAGCGAAGGTTAGCAAACAGACCGATTGTGCTTGGACCACCTCGCGAAGTGGTTGACGATGGCACAGACGCCAACGTAAGCACACATGATGTACATTGTCCAATAGATGTACCTGACAGAAAGTGCCCAAGCCTCCTAAAGAGGGACAATATATCAGCGAACAGTCCCTACCAGGGATGAAGTGTATAGGTGATAACGTACGTTTCCAACTTGACAGGCCGACCTTTCTTTGGCTGTTGGGGCATAGTGACCGAATTTGAACGTTCCATTTCCCTTTGTTCCATCGGGGTATGTCCCGTTGAGAGCCCCGAGTGTGCAGCTAGTTACAGACAGAGTGGTAAGTGGACTCAGAACAATGGTCAGCATGGGGACTTTTGGGGAAAGGCGAAATGCAACCTACGTGCTGTAAACGGAAGATATGGTCGAATCTGAGTGGGACATGTCCATCATGTTTGATGAGGGAAAAGAAAGCACAGATGAGGACACAAGTGGGTGGTGGAGAGAGGAACAACTTGATTCGTCTATGTGCTGTTCAGTTTTCTCAATGAGTCGTCGCCTATTGGGATGTTAAAATGGGATTTGCGATGAAAGGAAAGAACAATCGTCGAGGAACGGCCCCGCGTTGAGCGACTTTGGGCGGAGGACAGGAAACGAGGCATTTAGATGAGAGCTGAGCGCTTTCTCGAGTGGGCTTCTCTTCGAGCGAGGGAGACTCTGGCTCGAGGTCAGCGAGTAATCGTCAGTCCAAAGATCCATCAGTTGACGATGTTCATTCCTGAGTGTTCTTGGCTACTAAAAGCGAGAATGGACCGGTAGGGTTGCCGTTTCGGTGAGTCGGAGTTGGTCTCACGATGGTGGGCGTTTGGGGCAAATGAGAGAACCGCAGTTCTCGAGGCTTTTATCGCAAGATGATTCCCGGACTCTGGGGCGGGCTCTGCGCTCCATCAGCCAGAGTTGACCCTTACCGGTCACGGTTGCTCTAGGCTGGTCAAGAAGTGAATCACGGAGTGACAATGACAGGATTCTCTCTGGTTTTTCTTTTCTTTTCTTTTCTTCTTCTTGTTTCACGATCTTCGTCTGACGTTTTTGTAGACATGAGGAGGCTGAATGGATTGCCGTGTGCCAAGGGAAGCGGAATGGCCAGTATACAGAAGGACTGTCAAATGTGCTGCCCAAAGTGCTTGTGAGATTCGTTGAGGAAAAGTTACGATACAGCACTTGTGCACACGTTCCTTAGCATAAGCAGGACGATGGAAGGAATGATCAGGCTTTGGTCTGGGTGACATGTGCTGGACCCAACGAACAAAAAAATTGATCTTGACTGGCAAAAAGGGGTAATCTCAGGGAGATTGGGTGGAATAAATTGGGAGTACGGATTTGGCAATCATACAGAGATGCAACTAGTAAAAGGCGAGCAGCATTTATCAGGTAGACGAATGCCTCCGTACGAATCACCGCCAGGTACCAGCTCGGAAGGAGGTACAACGACCGAGGAACGACCAGAGCAGTCGTTGGCAAAAGCCCGACTGTCGAGGCGCGGTGTAATCTGTCTGTCTGTCTCTCTCTCTCTCTCTCTCTCCCTCCCTCTCTCTGACTAGATGGTATAGTTGAGGAAGGACATACATGCACGAACGTACGGGTAGCCATCGCACATATCGACGATGGAGAGACACGGAACCATCACCGAAAAATACCACACGACCACCATCAAARGATCCACTACAAACAGAACGACCACCAAGAAAAAGAAAAAAAGAAAAGAAAAAAACGACCACCGAAACGTATGTCAAAAAGAAAGGCCACCAAAAGAGATGCACCCAGGCCCACCTCGAAAGGTGGTCCTGGGCTTGGTAAAGATTAAGTGGTTGAAGCCGCCGAAGCGACCACATACTGGACCATGTCGCATGAGGTAGCAATCGAGTCGCCGTGCAATGAGGACACGGTCCAGCAGCCCCTCCGGTGTGTGACGCAGACGGAGCATCACAAGGTAAGTATGAAGGGAGCGCCCTCATCCGGCCTTGGTAGGAGACGCAACCTGTGGCGATCTGCGGCGTCCTGTGGCGTCGTGTCGCCTGTGTGGGCGGTTGAGAGCGTTAACCGTCGCAGTCGATTTGATTCTGTTCTTTTGCTTCTTCTTTTTCTCTCTCTCTATATCTGACAGGCGCTAGACTTAACGCAAGCTGATGATCCCGCCATATCCCAATCGAAATGCAAGTCAGCTTCGATACGGTAGACAAAGAAAAGCACCTCACCAAGTACACCTTCCAGACTGGCGCAGCAAACGTCGCCTCAACGTCCCACAACGCCTCTGACGACCTTTGCCCTTCTCTCTCTCCTCTTGTCCATACCCTTATAAACATCTGACATCTTGACTATACGAATGTCGACGCTGAAACAATTCTTACTGATCTCGCCCAATTCACCATCGTTGATCGGCTCAGGCGATACATTCGACAACCCTCTCTACGCGCCTGCCACCTCCATATCAAAGCTGACTCTCACCTCGGTACCTGATGGGGAAGAAAAGATCGCTTCGCTTCGTGTTCCAGTCATGCAGTCATGCTACTCGATACGACCGTGACGTTCGGATGGATCTGCTTTTCGTCAGCCCTTGTGATGAGAAATGACATGTCATTTTGTCGAATAGTATTAGAGAGCGAGACCAGGGGAACTAGGGGAACTAGGGGAACTAGTATGATTAGGTAGGTAGTTAGAGTAGCAACCAACAAAGAAATTAGGCAAGACAGAACACAACAAGGCGACACAGCACAACACAGCGGATCGAGCCAGCTCGACAGAGTACCAAGAGAGGAGGTGCACAGAGTAAAAGCAAGAAACAGAGTGGGAAGGGAAGTAGAGAAGAGAGAAGAGAGAAGAGAGAAGAGAGAAGAGAGAAGAGAGAAGAGAGAAGAGAGAAGAGAGAAGAGAGAAGAGAGAAGAGAGAAGAGAG